>JAMJFZ010004042.1:1612500-1720000 GCA_026225945.1 Cricetomys ansorgei
TCTTCAAACCAGGAAGCCGTACCTCTCCTTTTACTGTCGGGGGTGGGACAAGGCCAACTGGAGGGCAAACTCCACCTGCTATTTCCTTAAAGACAACATAATCTTTTAGAAAGGTGTGTGTGTGTGTGTGTGTGTGTGTGTGTGTGATCTTAAATCTGCCAGCTGATTGATAAAATGACTTGATTTCCAGAAAAACTCGAACCAACGCGAGACACATAGAGGATCTGCCCTGGCACATTCACGGCTGGTACAAACGGTCAGGCCACTTTCCCTCTGGAAAGTGGCCTAATCTATTAGTATCACTGAAATTTCATCTTTAAAGTTCATCCAGTTCTGCTTGTGTTTGGAGATGGGTCTCATGCAGCCCAGGCTGACCCCAATGTTCAGATTCCTCCTGCCTCTACCTCCCAAGTGCTGGGATTCTAGGGAGTGCTCCAGGCCCGGTTTATGTTATGCTGGGGGATTGAAGCTGTGACTTCGTGGTGCCAGGCAAGAACCGCACCACCTGACCACAGCTCAGCCTTGTTTGTCCGGTTACAAAGTTGCACAGCTCACTGAACTTTGGCTGTGATGGTTTCCTGGTCCCTGCTGACACTCATTTACTCCCACTCGCTGTACACACAACTCGGCTTTCACAAGCTGCTGCCCTCAAGCCGCTGACCTTCTTAATCCCCAAGGCCATCAGCTGATCAGCAGACCTTCTCCAGTGCCCACTGTGTGTCAGACAGGGTTAGACAATGAAGGGAGCCGTGGAAAGTCCAGTGCCTGAGACATCACACTACGTTGGGGGAAGACAAGCAGTGAGCATGTAGACAGTGCAGCCACAGAATAATTCCGGGTGTGGACAAATACTGGGGAGAAGATTGGCGTGACAAGACCTTGGAGATTCAAGCTACCAGCATTTTAGACAGGAGAAACAGCAATTGCACAAACTTCAGGTTCTCCGCATGGACCTCAGCCGCACGCGCTCAGGCTCAGAACTGCTGGGGCTTCTCTCACCACTGCTCTCACTTGCTGGTGTCCGTTCTAGCTGCCTCCCCAGCTATGCCCTTCCCTCTGTGTGTGCCCTCTTTCCTTCCATCCTTTCCTTTGCTTCCTTTCATGAGCCTACGCAGGAATGAAGATATTCAGAGGAGACATTTGCGCCCCTCCATTTAGCTGGACTATGGAAGCAGCGGACCCTAAGGAAATGGAGTTTCCTCAGGAACCTCATTCTGGGTGAGGAAGAGACTTGGTACCTGGTGTCAGCTAGAAGAGAACATGTCTCCTAGGAAGAGAGTTCACACGGGTCTCATAGCGGCAGACCATGCTGCAGGAGATACTAGGGCTGAGCCAATGAGTTAGTGATGGGCAGGACTGCACCATCTGGACAGCTGAGCTGCGCAAACCTTTCACCATCTATTGAAACCTAGATCTCATGTCAAGGGCCAGAAGATGGAATTGGGGGTGTGCTTGTCACTAGAGCCTTTTATCTGTCCCTCTTTCTAGTGTGGCCACACTAAAATGAACAGGCATTTTCTGTGCTTTTCACTGTCTCCTGGACTGGCTTTCAGAGGACAGGTGGCACTGCCAGCTTGTTAGAGCTGCTCTGACCCTGACTCTAACACCCACCTCTCCCCTCTGGCTGTGCTTCTGGATGCATAAACAGGGGAGGGGTTCTGTGGTCAGCCTGGCCACAGTACCCTCTCCTCTCTTACCTTTCTGTTAAGAGCTAATGGCTTTCACTCACCAACCAACAAGTTAAATAGTCTTTATGGTGGTGTATGCCTGTAATCCCAGCACTTGGGAGGCAGAGGGGAGGGGAGGGAATTTCTGTAACTCAACCCACATCCAGAGAGAGAGAGACAGGGGTGGGGGGAGAGAGAGAAGTAGTTAATGGTTTTTACCAAGGGTATATTGGCAAAGGTCTTTAGTCTCAGCCCTTGAAGGTTGAGGCAAGAGAACTGCTCTGAGTCAAGGCCACTCTGAGATACAGAATAAGTCTGTTTCAAAAGACAAATGAGGAACAGGGCTTAGTGGGGGAAAGACACGCCTGATGACCTGAGCTCAATCCTGGGAATCACATACAAAGATGGCACACATTTCTAATCCCAGCATTGAGACTGGAGGCAGAGATCGCAGAACTGGCAGGAAGCTCCTGGGCTGGGTAGCCTGGAGTATGATACGCAGAGGCTGCAACCGGGAGACCCTGTTTCAGCAGGACAGAATATGAGAGTTGACTCTTGAAAGTTGTCTCCCGACCGCCATATTCACCGCATGGCACATGTGCACATGCGTGTGCACGTACACACACACACACACACACACACACACACACACACACACACACAATAAATCACTAAATATTTAACAAATAAATACTTTTTATAACGATCCAAGAAATAAATCCTGTGTCATATTTCCTGATGTCTTGTGGGGTGGAGAAGTCAGGGATTGAGCTCAGGGCTTCAGCTTGTGGGACAGGGGGGAGGTCCTCCACCTGTGCATCCTGCCCACTCCACTCCCTACAAACAGGAGAGGAGAGGGCCCTTAAGTCCCCCAAGTATCCCCCTCAGCCTCCTTCCCTCCTCCTCCTCCTCTTCTGTCTCCACCTCTTCCTTTTCACTCTGTAGCCCAGGCCTGTCTGGTTTCTGCTTGCTTTTGGTTTTTGTTTGTTTGTTTTTGCCAGAGTTTAAAGTAAAGAGGAGATTCTATTGATGCAGACATTTATTTTTAGTTATGTTTAAAATGCTGATTTTGTGCATTGTTGGGTGAAGGCCTTGGCGTTTTGCATAGTTTGCAAGTATTCGAATGATGTGGGGGATGTTTGGTTGCTCATGATCTGCACATGCTATCAGTAGAACACGTTCTGGATCAATAAAAACACCTGAGCTCAGACACTCAGGGTTCCACTGTCCAGTATGGTGCTGGCTAGGATGCTGGTTCCCTCTGCTGAGGTCTGGAAGGATTTGCCTCTATGAAAAATGCCTTCTTGTCTTCTTTTCTGAGCAACACAGTAGGTGTGCAGCTACAGTCTGTGCTATGCTCTGGCAACACCGTGTCTTGCTTTCTTACTCTATCTCTGGTGGAGGCAGGTCCCACCCAGTCAGGACCAGCTTTCATTTGGTCCTTCGTACACTAGACAGGAAGCCAGTCTCCAGGTTTCCTTTGAACTGCCAAGGGTCTATGATTCCATTCTTTCCCAGCCAGTGTAGCAACACTGACAACAGTCAGTTTACTTCCTTTTGATAAAGTGAGTGTGTTTGGCAGATAAGTGCAGAGATATGTCACAGATGCACACATGTATGGCCCTATGCCATGATGGAGAGCAGAGCACCATGCCAACTGAACTCTTCCCTCAGGATGGGCAAAAGTGTCTCTTCCTCTGGTGTCCACCTGCAGGTCCCACACAGGCCCACCAGCTGTGTGCAGTGCCCTTGGAGGCCAGAAGATCCCCTAGGACTGGAGTTACAGATGACTGTAAGCTGCCATGTGGGGTGCTGGGAATTGAACCTGGGTCTTCTAAACAGCCAGTGCTCTTAGTCACTGAGCCATCTCTCCAGCCTCGTCGATGCAACTTACACAGCAGGAAAATAAAGTTATGATGACACATCCAACAGGAGTGACAGGGAAGGTCATCAAGCTCTAGAACAGACACAGCTGTGCTCAGAGTCACTCAACCCTGCTTTGTCATCTCTTGACTGTGTGTGTGTGTGTGTGTGTGTGTGTTCCACATGGTTCACAAGACAGAGTGCCTGCAGAGTCCAAAGGATTCTCATACTCAGAGCACTGTTCAAATACTGGCATGCTTACCTACAGGCCAACTAAAGTCATCCCGCTCAGATCCTGGGGTTGGGACTTCTCTACTTCCCTAACCAGCTGTGCTGGCTAGTTTTAAGTCAGTTTGACAAAAAGCCAGAGGCATCAAAGAGAAGGGGGCTTCAGTTGAGATGTCTCCATAGATTGGGCTGTTGGCAAGCCTGTAGAGCATTTTCTTAATTAGTGATTGATGTGGGAGGGCCCAGCTAATTGTGGTGGTGGTACCCCTGGGCTGCTGGTCCTGGGTTCTATAAGAAAGCAGGCTGAGCAAACCAGTTAAGCAAAACTCTCTGTCACCGCTGCATCAGCTCCTGCCTCCAGGTTCCTGCCCTGACTTCCTGCAGTGAAGGTCTAGATGCTACAAAGTGGAAGCGTAAGCCAGATAAACCTTTTCCTCCGTCATGGCAATAGTAGCCCTAACTAGGACACCTGCCTTGTAACCTTGGGTCTGTCAATCTCTGGCCTCACTTGTTTAAAAAGGGGGTTTGTACCTGTAATCCTGGCTCTCAAGAGGCTGAAGCAGGAGGATGACCATGAATCTCACTGAGGCCGACTGCGCTGTCATGCCAGCTCCAGACCAGCCTGGGCTGCGTGACCAGATCTGACTCAAAAGAACAGAAAGAGCACCGGAGGGCCGCTACGGGCTCCGAGGACAGCCTGAGCTAGGGCGAGGCCTTCTCAATACGTAAATGAAGAAGCAGATGAGGCCTGCGAGTGAGCGAAAGGCTGGAACTATGTAGTAGTTCTATGGGCCACTGTCTGCTGAGGCTGAGTGGTACCAGCCCCCTCACCCGGATTGTCCCCCCCACATCTGTCCTGAGGGATTTCAGGGGAGGCTTTAAAAATAAAAATTGGCTCCAGGGTCTCACAGGTTGAGTGCCAGGGTGCCTTGCGACAACTGGGCAAACCGGTCCTTCTCCCTGCTACCGGAAGACCAGAATAAGCCCCCTTTGCAACCTCAGAGAAGCCCGTCATGTCTAATTTCACCAGCAGTGATCTGAAGCAGACTTTCCAGCATCCTTCTCTACCATTCCCACTCTGACAAAAAAAAAAAAAAAAAGGGAGAAAAAGAAAGAAAAAAAAAAAAAGACATGTACTTATGTTCATCTGCCTTTTACTCAGCAGAGTGATTAATCAATTAATTATTCCATTGCTGCGCCAGTCAAGAGCATTTCTGAGTGTTCACCATATGCCTCCTCGTATTGTTGGATGGCTGAGCAGCCAGGGTGGGAGCCTTGTAAGGAGACGGATCCTGGGAGCTGACAGAGACACGCTGTGGGCCAGGTGCCAGCCTGGGGACTGGTTCCAGCTGGGCACCTCACCATCCACCCTCACGCATCCGCAGATCTGAGTGGTCCCTAGGCTGGCTGTCCTTACCCTTACCACGTTTTCCTCCCGGCCTGTCTTATTTATAAGAGTTTTCTACCCAGCCAATACAATGATCATTTATATTGTTTTTGAGATAGTTTAAGTATGCCGGGCTGGCCTTGGATTATTACATAGTGATGTTGAACCTCGGGCCCTTCCACTTCCACCTCCTAGGTGCTGGGATTGAAGGCATATGCCAGATGCTAGGATTAAAGGCGTGTGCCATCTTCCCAGATTCTTTCTTCTGTTTCTTGCTCTTGGACGTGGAATGCAGCTGGTGGGTGCTTGCCTTCTGTGCCCTCTGTGGATTAGGGAGATCAAACGGAAGAATATCTCAGCAGAATATCTGGCCCATCCGTGCTCAGTTGCTCTCTTTTTTCCTGCTCCCGATGGACTGCGTTAGCAGTTCTGTTGTGTTTTCTCCAGGATGTTGCTGTGGACATCCCAGCCTCTAGTGCTACAGGGAGAGACCCTGTTCCACCCTGGAATATGAAGTCTGTTTGCCATGGGAACTACTTGCCTCATTGCCTGCTGTTCCTGGATAGAGCTGTTGAGAAATGGTAGGTTGTCTCTCTTTGTCAGCAGCCCTCTCTCTTGGGAAGAAGTTTCTGCAACTCCATTGTCATGAGATCAGCCACTAGAGAAGATGACTTGGCCAAGCCAATAGAAAGTCTTTATTAACTGGCCAGTGACAACACTGGGTGTTCGGGACCCTAGTGCAGTCCCGAGTTTTTCTAGGGGTGGGCTTCTAAGCACAAAAACCACATCCTGGGTTGACACAACTCAGTTAGCAAGAACAGTCAGCCAGAAGCAGAACTACAGGAGCCAAAAAGCGAGGTGAGTACATTCGGGAACTTTCCCAGAACCGTGGACTTTGATGGATTCGGTCTTTGTTCTAGTTTTGGCAGGTGCTGCTGCTTTGCTGAGTTTCAAGGCCTGAATTGTGCTTCCATCATGACAGCAGTTGTGCTAAGGTCTGGTGGCCTGTTACACCGCAGCTCAGTTTTGCAAATGAAGAGGAAGGTGCCTCCTCCACAGTTGAATCCGGTTCTTCTCTGGTCCTAGTGTCCCCATCCCAAGTACAAAGTCTTCCCTTCCCACCTATACTCCACACTGTGTATTAAGGTCTGACCCTTGCCATGTAGCCCATGCTGGCCTTGAACTCACGAGCAATCCTCCTGTCCCCTGCATGCTGGCATCACGGGCACCCACCATCATGCTTTGATATCCTTTAAAATCCAACCCGGGAACTGGCGAGATGGATCGGTGGGTAAGGGTGTTTGATGCAAAGCCTGAGGACCTGAGTTCAATCCCCAGTGCCCGCGTAGCAGAGGAGAGAACAGATTCCGCAGATCTCACACACATTCCCCCTCTACTCCAAGTAAATAAATAAAAACAATAAGAATTTAAACTCCAACTTAGCCTCTGGATTTCTGCTGCATGTCTATTCTGTTCATGAAGGTTACAAATGGCTGTTCTTTGCCCGACTGAGGTCAGGGATGGCAGCAATTATACTATGTGTACAGATTTGTGTAGTTTTCACATGACCCTGATCTTTGCATTGGGGGGAAAATGGTCACAACATACAGGGCTGAAAGTAACTTCTAAATCAATCGGTTTGAGGCATGTGTCAAAGGGAGCGGGGGAGAGTACTCGTATTACGGGTTGATTTTATGTGGAAGAGACTCCAGTCAAAGAATCGAGATTGAGGATTGTGCTATAGCTCGGGTAGAGCATTTACCTAGTATGCATGAAGTTCTGCGTTGGATGCCTAGCACTGCGGAAACCACATGTCTGTCTGTAGTCTCAGTACTTGGGCTGTAGAGGCAAAGAAAAGGAAGTTTCAGTTAGTTTGAGGACAGCCTGGGATACAAGAGACCCTGCTCAAACAAACAAACAAACAACAAGATTCAGTTGGTCCACTTTTCTGCTGCTGATGCACAACATCAACCACTTCCGAACTACCCAGGACTTGACAGTGAAAAGGGGCCCCTGCTGCTTGGCCCTGGGCTCATCCTGCATCTCCAGTAAGGCACGGGTCTCCAACGATCTCCTCATGGACAGTACTAACGGTGGTCTCCAAGAACTCCCTCAAACAAAGCTGTGCAAACTCTCAGCCCACGTCCTCTCTGTCTATCGGCGGGACGGTTCTCTGTAGACGCGTGGGGCTGGGGAGGTGGCTCAGTGGTTAAGAGCACTTTTGCTGCTCTTGCAGAAGACCAAAGTCTGGTTCTTGGCGCCCCATGTCAAGTGACTCACAACTACCTGTGACTCTAGCTCCAGGAGATTCAATGTTCTTTTCCAGTTTCCAGAGGTCCCCACACATACCAGCACAACTCTCTCTCTCTCTCACACACACATAAATAATAAAACATTTAAAAAAGAAATTAACTTATGTGTCACTCCCTAAGTTCCTTCATGACTTTTTTTCCTGTTTATTATTATTATTATTTTATTTATTTATGTTTTAGACAAGGTTTGTCTGTTGTAACTCTGGCTGTCCTGGTCTGTAGACCAGGTTGGTCTTGAACTCACAAAGACTACCTGCCTCTGCCTCCCAAGCGATGGGATTTAAAAGCATGCATCACCATCACCTGGCTTTCCTGCGTATTTTTAAAATTACATTTACACATTTGTGGTGTGTGTGTGTGTGTGTGTGTGTGTGTGTGTGTGTGTGTATGCCATAGCACTCAAGAGGAGGACAGAGGACAACTGGTAGGAGTCAGGTCTCTGCTGCTACGGCGTGGGTTCTGGGGTTGGCAGGCTTCGTGGCAGCACCTCTACCCACTGACCCACCTCAGCAGCCTGTGGGTTTTGTTCTACTTTTGCTTTGATGCTGGCACCGTTCTGCTGTTCTATACCTCCACGATAAGTCTCGAAGTGAGGCTAGAAACTCCTCCAGCTTCTTTGGGCTGGGTTCCACTGCCCTAATTGCATTGAATTTCCATGTGGCTTTTGCCTGGGGTTGTAACGATAAACAAGCATATCTCTCTGTCCACTCGGGTCTTCCCTCGATCGTCTCTACAGTCTGTTGATGAGTTCACAGCCTATGTCCTTTGCTGTAGTTATCACATCTAGGATTTCCCAGGTCTTAATGTTAGTTGAACATGACTTTTTTGAGTCCCTAATTCCAAATCAGCTTCCAACTGGACACATCATAGCCTCACACCCTGCTAATGTCCAGTCAATCTTACAGCCTTTTCACAGATTCTACCTTGTTTCCCACGTAGATAGCATGTTTTATCTTTAGCATGGAGTTTGTCTTTCTCTTGGACCTTTACTCTTTCATTTACCCCTCAGGCTTTACTGCCCTGGCTGGAACATCCCGTGCACAGTCAGGTCAGTAGCAGCCTTGAGAGCAGACATCCTTGTTTTGAGCCTGATCTCGGGGGAATTTCTCAGTTATGTCTGATGCTAACTTGTGCATAACACACATTTGATACAGGGTTTATGTCACCCAGGCTGGCCGTGGATTCCTGATCCTTCTGCATCTGTGTCTTACAGGTGTGTGCCCCACACCTCACTTCTGTAGGCTTATTACCCGTGGCTCACAGACAGCAAGAGGAACAAGGAGTTTCTCCCTCTCCCCTCTCACTTTGGCTAATGATCCAGTGTGCATAGTCTGTGTAATTACACAGAATATTTTCTAGGAAAACTGAATGAGCTGATTTGAGTTTAAGCCCCCCAGCCCCAAACAGAGAAAGAATCATCATCTTAATTTAAGATTATGGGCTTTCAGTGAGAATGCTAGATGCTACGGTCTACTCTGGGGATGGTGAAGTCGATGCAATGCTTGCTGGCTTGCTCTCAAAGACGGAGGCAGTTGCACGGACAGCCCCGAGCGAGGGTCATTCTCATGTGGCTCTGTGTTACTTGGGGAGATTTATGGAGTGCTTCTGAAAGGCACGAGTTGGGCTGGGAATGTAGAGTAGTTGTTAGGCTGCTTGGGGGCTCACCGAAGAAGACAGGGAGGTGCATTCCTATGTGTAAACTCTGCCAAACCACAGCAGAGGGAACCACCATCCTGGCCAGCGGCCTACTGGACGGACAGTGGAACCCCGAGCATCTGAGCTCAGGCGTTTTAGTCGTTCAGAGCTCTCAGGTGCAGATCATAAGCAATCAAACACCCCCCACAGAAATCCAACACCTGCAAACGAGACAAAATGCCAAGGCCTATGCATCCCTTTTTTTCAACAGGGCACGAAAACAATGATTTTAAACACAACTGAAAATAAACTTCCACAACAATGAAGTGCAGCTGGTGGAGGACAGTAGCATACCCGCAGCCCACCACTCAGGAGGTAGAGATAGGATAAGCATATGGCAGCCGTCTTTGGCTATATAGGTAGTCTGAGGTCAGCCTGAGCTAGAGACCCTGTGCCCACAAAGGTACAAGGCTCACAGTCATGCTGCCCCAGCCAGCCTACTCCTCACAGCTTACTCTGTCTAGGCTCTCACAGCATCTTATGCAGGCTCAAGCTCCTGGGGAGCCCTCGGCTTCTGGGACTGTTGAACGATTGTCATGAGGATGCACACCTTGGCATGGCCAGTTATTAGGACACTCATGTAGGGTGGACCCCGAAGACCGCTCGATGGGAAAATGGGTAGATGGCTGTAGACATCGATTTTTTTCTCCTGGAAACAAAGACTGAATTTTATGGCGTAGTCTCTGACCGTTTTAAAATTATATTGATTTGTGTGGGGAGGGAGCACGCGCCGCCGTGCACATGGGGAGGTCAGAGGACAGCCTGCAGGAATCAGTTCTCTGCTTCCCCCATGTGGGTTCCAGGGATTCCACTCAGACGGCCAGGCTTGGCAGCAAGTGCCTTTACCTGCTGAGCCATCTCGCCAGCCTATGCTCTTAGTGGCTGAGGTTACTTACACATTCTCATAACCTTTTGTGAACTGGTTCTTTAGATTTGAAAACCAACTATATTCTCTTTTAATGTAGAGTTTTAAAAATACTATGCTGTGGAAGAAAGTTAACGGTATATATTGCATTTTCACGTTGTCTATGGATCAATCGATCAACGCAGCCATCTGTGTATACAAATTTTCTGTGCGGGATAAACTATGCAAGCGACCCAAATGATGTCTTAGATGTCGGCCTGTTTCTAAGGGTGTTATGGAACCACTCCTCCTCTAGGGTTTGCATGCGGGGTGTGTGTGTGTGTGTGTGTGTGTGTGTGTGTGTGTGTGTGAGCGCTTCGAAAAGTCTTTGTTAGTCATTGCTAATTAATTAATTAATTAATTAGCAATCAGCAAATGGCATCCAGTGGGGAAGTGTGGCTTAGCTTCCAAATGCTAATTATTGGCCCCTTTATGGAGCTGAGACATGTAGGGCAGACCGTGGCAGGATCCCAGATGAGCTGGCACCCAGACACTGAGAGAAGGCTGTGATTCTCATTTGTACCAGCGTGTATGCCAGCTTTTATCTAGTGAGATTAATTAGAACTTTAAGAAGTACAAGTTCGAGCCATAAAATATTAACATTCATGTCACTGGGAATGTGTAAGTGTCCTGAAATAGCTCGGGGTCATTTTAGGGTATGGTTGCTTTGACTGGTACTGAGAGGTTTGGTTTTTCCACTGTCTCTCAAGGAAAAGTTCCTCCATGGCCTGCTCAGTGGCTCTGGAAATTTACCAGCTGCCTTTACCTTTCTACTGGCCTTTGCCTGTGGGTGAGTGTGAGCACGCACGCGCATGCGCATGCGCACACATGCGTATGTGTACGTATGTGTGTGTGCGCTGTGACTCTCCAGAGGCCTCTGGCGATGCTCCGGGTTGTCCCTCCCTCCCCACCTCTCTGGTCTTCCGGTGCGCCCCTCCATTCGCTGCAGGCCAACGCTTCCTGAGCTGCTTCGCTGCCTTGTGATTTTGCATGCGTACTTCCCAGGCATTCCTGTCTAGGAACGGCTGTTGTTCCTTGAACATAAACTCCTAGAGGGAACCATGGGCGAATGGGACAGCTCACTGGTTAAGAGTGCTTGTTCTACAACCACGAGGACCAGAACGTGGATCCTGGCATCGATGTGACAAGTCAGCCATGCTGCAGATGACTGTGAACCTAACCCTGAGTGGGGCAGAGAAAGGAAGATTGCTATGGCCTGTTGCCATCGAGCCTAGCTGAGAAAATGCAAGGTCCTGGTTCAGACAGAGACCTTCCCTCAACGGAATAGGTAGACAGTGACAGTAAGGGACACCCCGTGTCCTCTTCTGGCCTCTGCACATGCACACACACAAATAAAGATGTTTTTTAAAGAAGGGGCTGGTGAGATGGCTCAGCAGATTAAGGCTCTTACTAACAAGCCTGATGGATTCCCTGAGCTCAGTCTCTGGATTTCAACGGTGGAAAGAGAACACTGACTCCCATAAGTTGTTCACTGATCTCCATACATACATGGTACCATGCGTGTACTCTCACACACACACACACACACACACACACACACACACTTAAACCACCCCCCAAGAGGAAGACTTTGTGATAAACCTGAAAGCCAGACCCGAGGAAGGATACACCGAAGCTACAGTCATAGGGTATGACGGGGAGAAGAAGCAGCTCAAACTGTAGGATTTATGGCTGCTTTTAAGCACACTAGGAAAAAGAAAAGAAAAAAGGGAAGAGATGACAAATTTAAAGCCTATGTTTTTTGAATCTCACCATTTTTAAGGCATCAAGGAGTTTCTGGATTTTGTTTTGTTTTTTCAAGACAGGGTTTCTCTGTGCAGCCCTGGCTGTCTTGGAACTTGCTCTGTAGACCAGGCTGGATTCAAACTCAGAGATGTGCCTGCCTCTGCCTCTTGTGTTGGGCTCCTTTGTACGTGTGTATGTATGTATGTAAGTGTGTGTGTGTGTATGTATGTATGTATGTAAGTGTGCGTGTGTGTGTATGTATGTATGTGTGTAAGTGTGCGTGTGTGTGTATGTATGTATGTATGTAAGTGTGTGTGTATGTATGTATGTATGTAAGTGTGTGTGTATGTATGTATGTATGTAAGTGTGTGTGTATGTATGTATGTATGTAAGTGTGCGTGTGTGTGTATGTATGTATGTATGTATGTAAGTGTGTGTGTGTATGTATGTATGTATGTAAGTGTGCGTGTGTGTGTATGTATGTATGTGTGTAAGTGTGCGTGTGTGTGTATGTATGTATGTAAGTGTGCGTGTGTGTGTATGTATGTATGTATGTATGTAAGTGTGTGTGTGTATGTATGTATGTATGTATGTAAGTGTGTGTGTGTATGTATGTATGTATGTAAGTGTGTGTGTGTATGTATGTATGTATGTATGTATGTATGTGTGTGTGTGTATGTATGTATGTATGTATGTAAGTGTGTGTGTATGTATGTATGTATGTAAGTGTGTGTGTATGTATGTATGTATGTATGTAAGTGTGTGTGTGTATGTATGTATGTATGTAAGTGTGTGTGTGTATGTATGTATGTATGTATGTAAGTGTGTGTGTATGTATGTATGTATGTAAGTGTGTGTGTGTATGTATGTATGTATGTAAGTGTGTGTGTGTATGTATGTATGTATGTATGTAAGTGTGTGTGTATATGTATGTATGTATGTATGTAAGTGTGTGTGTGTATGTATGTATGTATGTATGTATGTAAGTGTGTGTGTGTATGTATGTATGTATGTATGTAAGTGTGTGTGTGTATGTATGTATGTATGTATGTAAGTGTGTGTGTGTATGTATGTATGTATGTATGTAAGTGTGCGTGTGTGTGTATGTATGTATGTATGTTTGTTTGTTTTGGTTTTTTGAGACAGGGTCTGTTGAAACAGGAATGTGCTATGTAGCCGAGGCTAGTTTTGAACTCCAGATCCTCTTGCCTCCACCTCCCAAGCGCTTCAGCTGCAGGTGAGTCACCGTAGCCATTACTGTCTATTCTGAGTGTGACTAAGAGTCCAGCTCACAGGGCGGGTCTGCAGCCTTGGCTCCTGGCCAACCACTGCTGTCACATGACTCTGACAAGGAAGTAAGAATTGTCTGACCTGGAATGAAACCACGTGGGGACATCTGGAGAGCTACTCTCCCTCCAATCTGACTTCTCCAACTAGTGGGACTGACTGCCACCTTTTCTCCTGAAATAGCTTGAAAACCCTGTAACAGACTCACAAGAGCTCCCACATGCAGAAGGATGCTAATTTCCCCTTAGGTTTAAGGGCCGGTCCTCTTTCTGCCTCCCCACCAATGCAGCCCTGGCATACAAGAGGGAAATGCTTTGACCTTGACCTCACCCTCCTTTCCCCTAGGCTTCCTGTCTTGGATTACTGGCATAGAAGAACCCACTATAACAAGAAGTAAATCAGCCAAAAGACACAGGAATGGCTGTGAGGCTCTCCGTACAGTTTGTGCCCCAGATCACCGTGGACGACCACCCGGTCTATTTTCCTTGTCATGCTTGGCTATCCCTGAGAAGATCTTTTTTTTTTTCCCAGGTAGGGTTTGTTGGCTTCCTGCCTCCTGTGGCCAGACTGCCCACTAATACCCCCCAGGAATCTCTCCTGTCCCCCAGCACTTCCCAGATTTGTTTATGGGGATATTGAGGAAGGTAAACACAAAACTTTTGTTGCACTTGGGAAGTCCTGGGAGCTGTGATAATGAACGTGATTATGAGAAGCTGTGCGGCTGAGGGATTGGGCCCAGGGCCCTGCAGCTCTGCATGAGGTCCCACGGGTAGTGTCTGCTCCTGATGCTGTCTCTGGAGGTGCTCCTTGGACTGTGGTGTGCATACCCACGTCCTCATAAATTCCTGAGATGTCTAAAAGGCAAACAACCTAGAAACAAGCTAACTGTCTGCAGCAGGGGAAGCTGCACTTCTTGGCATAAACACACATCTGGAGAAGGGCGATGTAAGCATTAGGCAGATATCGGGAGCATGTGACCCACCAAAAGCAAAATGACTCAAAAGCATCATTTCAATGAGCAGCTTTCTGATTACACGAATGCATTGTAACATCTAAATCTGTAGGCTTATTTCTGGTATACATGTGCGGTGTGCATCCGGGTATGAATGTGGGTTTACATGGGTGTGCACGTGTACATGTCTAGATGTCAGAGGGTGACATTAGGTGTCTTCCTCAATTGCTCTCCACTAGGTGAGGTCTCTGGCTGAGGCCAGAGTTCTCCAACTCCAGCTAGTCTAGAAAGCTAACTTATCCCGGGGATTCCTGTCTCTGCCTTATGAGTGCTGTGAAAACAGGTGGCCCCCACATCTGCCTATTTTTTTTTTCTTTTGGGTGTGTATGTTGGGGTTGGGGGGTGCTGGAGATTTGAATTCTGGTCCTCATACTTGCATGGTAAGTGCTTCACTCACTGAGCCATCTTCCCAGTCGTAATTATGTAGTTTTAAACAGGTTGTTTTCAAATATATTTGGTATTATAAATAATACATTTTGGCCACTCATAGTGTCACAGGCCTTTAATTCCAGCACTTAGGAGGCAGAGGCAAGTGGATCTCCATGAGTTCAAGGCCAACCCGGTCTACATAGTGAGTTCCAGGACAGCTAGGGCTGTGTAGTAAGGCCTTGTTTCAAAAAATAAAGATAGAACAATAAATACATAAATTGGAATTTTACTCTATTTACTTTTTAGTTTTTATTGTTTCATCTTGTTCTGTTTTGTGACAGGGTCTAGTATAGTCCAGGCTAGCCTCAAACCTGCTATATAGTCAAGGATGCACTTCTGATTCCCCTGCCCCACTCATAAGTGTTGGGATTACAGGTCTATGCTGCCAACCTGGGCAGTTTAGCATGCTGGGCAAACATTGCTTGTTCCTGAGCTATGTCCCCAGACCACTTTTTCATTTGTTAAAAAAAGAATTTATTGTGTGTATGTGCACGCACACGTGTGTGTGTGTGTGTGTGTGTGTGTGTGTGTGTGTGTGTGTGTGTGACGGGCCCACATATAGGGATCAGAGGACAATTTGTGGGAGTCTGTTCTCTTTTTCCACCATGTGGGTTCTGAGGATTGAATTCAGGTCATCAAGCTCTGCGGCAAGGACTCGTACCCACTGAGCCGCTCCACTGGCCCAGTCATTTGTTTATATGTATTTGTGTGTATGGTGTATGTGCCTCTTGTGTATGTATCTGTGTGGCAGATGTCTATGTGTGGTGTGTGCTTATGTATGTGTGTGGTATGGACGTGTGTTGTATGCTTCAGTGTGTGTGTGTGTGTGTGTGTGTGTGTGTGTGTGCCCCCACCTGTGACAGTGCATATGGAGGCCAGAGTTGGCACTGAGGATCTAGTACCTCAATCATTCTCCACCTGGTTTGAGGTAGGTCTTGCACTGGATCTCAAGCTCTGCATTTTGGCTACGCTGACTGCCAGTTGTCTTCCTGCCTTTGCCTACTAAATGCTGAACTTACAGGCCTTACTGGTACCTGGTACGTGGTGCTTGGATTCGAACTCAGGTTACCGTGCTTACACATCAAGCACTTTACCCGCTGAGCCATCTCCCCAGTCCATAAATACTAATGTAATCGCTTTGCTGTGAGATAGGACCTCACTCTGAAGTACCGGGTATTAGAACTCTGTAATCCAGGCCAGCTTTAAATTTGTGGCAGTTTTCCTGTCCCAGTTCCCCAAGTGCTGGGGTTATAGGTGTGAATACTGTGTCTTACAATAATAGTACTTCTGATTGCTTTAGTTTGCACTTCTGGAACTCCAATTTGGCTGGTCAGTTCTTTTTTTTTTTTTTAAGAGTTGTGTGCACTAGTGCATGGCGTGTGCAGTGTGTGTTCGGGTGCGTGTGCCTGTATGCTTACACAGAGAGTGTTGGGTGTCCTCCTCTATGACCCTCTGCAATTACTTTGAGGCAGTGTCTTTCCCTGAAAAACTCTCATCTTTTCTTGGGTAGTCTGGACACCAGAAAGCCCCAGGAACCTTCCTGCTTCTGTCCTACTCGGAGCTGGCGTGATGTGTGCTCGGGATACTTTGCTTGTTTCTTGGTTGCTGGGATCCGAACTCGGGTCTTCGTGGTTGTGCAGCAAGTACTCCTAACTACCGAGCAATCTCTTTAGCTCTGGCTGACCATTTGAAATGATTTCTTAAGATATTTGTGTCTCTTTTTAAAATTTCTAAATTTAAATAGTAAAATGTTATGTCTTACTTACTGTGTGTGTGATGCGAGCATGGGAGCAGGCATGCGAGCCACGGTCCATGTGCAGGGCCTAAGGCCACTCTTAGGAGTAGGTGTTCTCTTCCCACCATGGGTCCTGGGGACACAACTCAGGTGATGAGGCCTGCACAGCATAGAACTTTATCTGCTGAGCCATTTCACTGTTCCTTGGTTCTTGATTTTTTTTTTTTCCTGTTAACTCCTGGGTGGCCTGGAACTTGCTGTGTAGACCAGGCTGGCCTAGAAATCACAGAGATCTGTTCTGCCTCTGCTTCCCAAGTGCTGGGACTAAAGGTGCATGCTACAATGCCAAGCTGCTCTCTCTCTCCCAACCTCTCTCTCTTTCTCCCTCTCCCTCCCTCTCTCTTCTAAGACAGGGTTTCTTTGTGTAGCCCTGGATGTCCTGGAAACTCATTCACTCTGCAGAACAGGCTGGCCTTGAACTCAGAGATCCCCCCTGCCTCTGCATATTAGAGGCGTGCGCCACCACACCTGGATTTTTTCAGGTATGTGCGCATGTGTGCAGGTGCTATCGGAAGCCAGAAGCAGGCACCACATCCCCTGGAGCTGAAGTGACAGGTGGGTGTGACTCACCCAGTGTGGGTGCTGACGAGTGAACTTGGGTTCTGCAAGAGAAGCAGCTGATCTTAACTATGGAGTCGCTTTAAGCTCTCTCTGTTTTTGAGACATGTTCTTATCTTGAACTCAGTGGCAATCCTCCTGCCTCAGCCGCCTGAGCTCTGATTATAGGTATGAGCCGCCAGCTGTGCTTTCCTTAGGTAGGTGCCGGAGCCCCTCCTCCTGGCACCGCGTCCGGCATTACCCTGGAACGTCTGCCCCCACTGCCGTCTCTCCGACAGCGGCCCCACCCTCACCCGTCACCTCCCTCCGTGTTACTTTTCCATTTGCTACCTCCGGCATCACTTTACTGTTTGTTTACATATATTACTGTGTCTGGACTGCTTCCGTCTTGACTCACGGAGCACCCTTTCCTTCAAGCACAGAATCTAGCCGTATGAACGTGCCCCCCCCACCCCCCAGGTTCAGTACTAGCGGAGGGGTTGGAGAGTTTTGAAGACACTTTTATGCTTTCGATTTTTAGAATCTGAGCGAACCAGTCTGTTCTGTGATTAGATGGGGAAGAGGCTCCCATGTGGGCTCCAAGAGTGGGCAGTGCGCGGGAAGAGAGACGAGGCGGCAGAGCCGCAGTGGTGGGCAGAGAGGGGAAAGAGGTCAAGACAGAGAACATTAAAATCATGAACCGAGCCTTTACATTCTCATAAAGATGAGGCTGGAGAAAGGCAATTAGTGACTCTCAGCATGGTCCTACTCATTGAGGGGATTTGTTAAGTATTTAATGGATACACAACGTTTTTCTGTGTAACTTCAATGAAGGGAACTGTCAAGCTGAAGGGTATTGG
The DNA here is from genome assembly GCA_026225945.1 of Cricetomys ansorgei. Classification (NCBI taxonomy): domain Eukaryota; kingdom Metazoa; phylum Chordata; class Mammalia; order Rodentia; family Nesomyidae; genus Cricetomys; species Cricetomys ansorgei. Next base: position 1,630,223 of record JAMJFZ010004042.1, read on the forward strand.
GATGAAGAAAACGACAGCATGGCAGCCAAGGAGAGATGCAAAAGGGTAAAAACCAAGATCTGTACAGAACAGGAAGATGCAGAAAACCAGATCAACTCCTGTGGTTGCTGTGGACGCAGGGACAGACCAGTCCTGGACCAGGGTTAGTGCGGCTCTCAGACCTCACCAGAGAAGCTGCTTTGCGTAGTGGGCCGCAGTTAATACAGAAACTCATAGCGGGTCAGAATGCGGAGAACACGAGACTCAACCACACATGTGACATCTGGGCCATAATATCAAACCCTCTCCCCAAAAGCTGGCACACACATGTGCTGGGGTGGGGGGCATGGTTGTGAGATCTCGCCTCTGACCAGGGTCTTAAGAGACAGGCCTGTGATCTCACAAGCATATTCCAAATGTTCATGGTAAACAGTTTTTATTTGTTTGCTTATTTTAAGTAGGGTCTCACACAACCCAGGGTGACCTCAAACTTGCTACTTAGCCCCAGATTGGCTAGGATCCTGATCCTCCTACTCTACCTCCTGGGTTCTGGGGATAAAAGCAGATAAACATTTTGTATCCCCTATCTCACAACCGTTGATTGTTAAGGAGCTCGGGAAGACTCCGCTAGCCTAAAAGGACTGCTATTAGTCCTGAGCAGTAAGTAAATTGGGGAAGGGAGGTTCCCTGGTTCCAGCCCTTCCCATGAGCCAACCCAGCTAACCTTGGAGCATGGGCCTTCCTTTACGACTAGGACACGCGAATATCAAATTACCATGCCGCCCATTTGTCTGAGCATGCAGAGAACCTAAGTGTAAAAACCCTTGTTACAGTCCTGGAGAGAAGCAGGAGGGAATGACGGGAGGGAAAAGTGCCGAAGTTTTTCTTAGTCCCTGGATCTAGCTGCAGCCACCGTTGGATCTACCCCTGACTATCCTGTTGTCAGCGAGTGAGTTCTTGCTCTTCTTACAGTCATTTGGATGGGCTCCCTGACCCTGAACTCTAAGTGTCCTACTGACGATCAGAGAACGTTCTCAGCAAGCAGATCCACTTCCTAATGGACAAGAGAAGATGAATCAATGCAGTGTTGCAAATAAAGCCTGGGCTTGGAACCCGGTGCGGACTGGCCATACTTTGTCACTCCGCAGTCCCACTATGACAGCCAGGGCCGGCAACTGAGTGGCCTTGCAGATGGTTCACATCAACCTTAGCTGGGCGCTGTAGTCCTTGTCTCAGGCCTGGTGACCAGATATCCAGGAAGCAGCAACTCAGGGGAGGAAGGTTTCTTTTGGCTCAAGGTCAGAGGTTACAGCCCCTTGTGGTGGGCAGGACTACAGCAAGAGTGGCTTCTAGCTGCTACAGCTGGTCACATGGCGTCTGTAGGCAGGAGAGGGGACTACTAGTGCTCTCCCTTTCTGCTCTTCTGTACTTAGCCTGAGACCCCAGCCCACGGGAAGATGCTGCCCACATTTTAGATGTGTCTCCTCTCCTCTGTGAACCCTCTCTGGAAACACCCTCACAGGCTGCCTCCTGCTTGATTCCAAACCCAGTCAGGTCGACAGCGAAGGTGAACCATTACCGGTATATTTCTTGGTTCTCATCTTTCCTAAGGAATTCCTTAGGCATAATAGAAAAGATGAGAAACAAAGGGAATGCCATCCTTAAAATATGACGATCTGGGGGGAGACATTCCCCCAGTTGCTTGACTTTCTGCAAGCTCCGCATGGGTGGGCGTGGGGTCCTTGAGGGTGTGTGTGGGAGGTTTGGGCCATTAACTGGCTCCCTCTTGGCCCCCACTCCCTCCCACAGCTAGCCACAGAGCTGTAATGAAGTGACCAGCTCCTTGAGGCACGGCCATCTCCTCGCTGCATGGCTTCCTTAGAACAGAGTCAATTACTGGTGTTTATTTCATTCTAGCTTTTCAAATTAGCCATGGGATAATGCGTCTCTGGGGTGGGAGAGAAAATCCCCACACAGGAGACTGATGTAGAACAGAAAAAGTATGTCAACACATAGCTGTGGGGACTTGACCCACTGCATGCTGGGCATTTTGGAGGGTTCAGGTGAGGGAAAGAAATCCTTATAGCCGGGCGTGGTGGTGCTGGCTTCTTCTAGTTAGTCCCGGCAGAGGCTAGAAGATCAAGAGCATCCTCCACCACATAAGGAATTTGAGGCCAGCCTGGGTTACAGGAGACCCTGTCACAGAAATAGACAAACTTGAGACTAAGAGAGGATCAGTGACTGTTAAGAGCACTTGTTGCTCTTGCGGAGGAGACGTGGGTTCAATTCCCCACACTCACACGGTAGTTCACAATCACCTGTGACTCTGGTTCCCGGGGATCTGATGTCTTTTTTTGACCTCCTCAGGTATCACATGTATGTGGTTCCACATACATGCTGGTAAAACATTCGTACACCATACACATAAGATAAATAAATTTTAAATAGATTTATATAGATAAATATAAACTAGGTGTGATGACGCAAGCCTGTAATCCCAGCATTTGGGAAGTGGAGACAGGAGTATCAGAAGTTCAAGGTCCCGGGCTGGTGAGATGGCTCAGTAGTTAAGATCACTGGCTGCTCTTCCAGAGGACCCAGGTTCAATTCCCAGCACCCACATGGCAGCTCTCAACTGTCTGTAACTCCAGTTCCAGGGATTCAACACCTGCATATAAACATGCATGTAGGCAAAACACCAATACACATAAGATAGAAATAATAAATAATTCATTTTTTAAAGGAAGTTCAAGGTCACCATTGACTATACAACAATCTACAGGCTACCCTGGGCTACTTGAGACCTTGCTTAAAAACAAGAAAACAAAATAAACAAAAATATTCTTATTATTCCCATAAAGTTTTTATTAAAGTTTTGGAGGTAATGCAGGGGCAGAGAAACAACGGCGGCCATTGGCAGACGTGAGTGAAGAGACAGCTCATTCTGGAGTCAAAGACAGCCATGTGTCCTTGAGACAGGAAGGGAGAAGTTTGAAGAGGGTATAGGTATAGTCAATGTCTGTGCCTGGGGGTTCTATACCCACAAACCCCACCACCTCAGATCAGAAATACTCAGAAAATGAGCCAAGTGTGGTAGCTCAGGGAGGGACTCACGAGGGAGGCAGAGGCAGGAGGATCTTGACGTGCCTGAAGCTGTCTGGTCTACAGAGGGAGTTCCAGGCCAGCCAGTTACATAGTAAGACCCTATCTCAAAACAAGCAAACACCATTCAAACAAAAAAAAAATCAACCTAGAAAAAGAAAACTGTGCTCTTATGTATAGACATCCCTCTTGTCATTCACTAAACAATACAGTATTAACGCTTACTTGTATAGTGTTTACAACATGTTGGTCATGTTCTGCATTCTAGAGATGATTAACGTATACAGGAGGGTGCTAGTGAGGTCTCAGCGAGTAAAGGGGCTTGCTACTAAGCTTGGCATCCGAAGTTCAATCCCCAGGTCTCACACGGTGGAAGGAGAGAACTAACTGCGGAAAGCTGTCCACATGGACTGTGGCATTTCATCCCGCCCCCATAAAGAAACAGATATAATAAATATAAGCATGCAGAAAGATGTGCCTGAGTGATATCCAGACACTCCAGTATCTGTACGAGGGACTTGAGATCTCAGATTGTGGTAACCTCGGGGATGCCAGTAACCTGAAGTAACTGAGGGACAAAGAACCTCTCTGTGGGATGCTGATCCCAGCTTGAACTTAGCATAGATTCATGGTCTCTTTAAACTCGTGTGGGATAGAGAATCATGTTACAGCATCAGGCAGGGGACCACTGTCATCTCCAGCATGGCTAAGTGAACAGGCTCCAGACAGAAACTTCAAAGGCTACCAGGGAGGGTCAAAAGTTAAGGGAGTAGTCAATGCTGATGCGCTACCTGTTCGACTCAGAACATTCAGCACTGGATGTGGACACACACTTCAGGCACAAGCCCACAGGGCTCGGAGTGGAGCTACAGACACTCTTTTGAGTTTTTTGTTTTTCTTTTGACAGGGTTTCACTGTGCAGGCTGCTCTGGCTCTCCTGTTGTATGTAGATCGTGCTGGCCTCAGACTCAGAGACCCACTTGCTTGTGCCTCCTAAGTACTGGGATTAAAAGTGTGCAACATCTGGCTTGTCTGATTTTGTTGTTGTTGTTGTTGTTGAGCCAGGCTCTCGCTGTAGCTGAGACTGGCCTAGAACTTTTTATGTAGATCCCACTGGCCTCAACTGTATGATTCTCCTGTCTCAGTTTCTTGAGTGCTGGGATTGCCTGTACTGCTGGGTCCAGTTTTCATAGCTATGTTCAGAGGTGCTTAGGGGATTGACCCATGGATCTCATAGAACAGAAGAAAGGGAAGACATGTTTATTTTGCCTTTCCAAACACAAAGTGCAGATAATTATTTACGGGAGAATCATAGACAATGTGCCAGTATCAGATACCAAGCACAGCAATAGCTCTAGCCATGGCTGCTGGTGTCTACTCAAATCATGTGGTTAAATGGCAGAGGAGAACCTTACAGCTGACGTATCAGGATGGCAGTGTTGGAATTCAACACTCGGAGCTAACATTGCTAAGGTGGGCACTTAGACATTTTATGCTTTTAAAGACCCCAAAGATGCTCACAGCACCATGTACAAAGTATTTCGACAACAGAGCCTTGGACCTTGTTCTATAGACGCTTTAGGCTTTATCCCTTTGCCGTGGTTGCTTTGTTTGCTGCCTATGAAACTCATCATGGTGAATGTCAGTCCTCACTGAAGGCTACTGGTAAGATGGGGCCCATGGAAGGTGATTGGATTACAGTTATCAGAGAGGGACTCCCATGAATGAATCCCAGTGACTTTATAGGAAATGGAGACCAGAGGGCACACATACAAACACACACACATACACACATAAGCACAAATACATGTACACATACAACATACATATACTTGCCATATATACACACATAACCTTGTAACGCCCTAGGTCACTCTGGTGCTGTCAGCCACAAGGCTATCACCATTAGTGACCTCTGGACCTAAGATTAGATCCATAAGTCTAAGTAAATCTCTCTCTTTTATAATGTACCGTCTATGGCACTATTTTATTAGTGACAGGAAATTAGCTACTAGATAAAATTGGTGCCAAGGAGTGAAGTTGCCACCCTAACTGTACCTGCAAACTTGAAGTGGCTGTAGGGAGCCACTTCCTACTCCCACAGAGTGGGGAGGACCCTCTGTGCCCACCATGGGCTCATTAGACCCATCCTGGACTGGAACTCCTTGTTCTCTGATGCAGTGTCCCGCTCCACAGTGCCACGGGGCCCCATGTGTGCTGGCAGTGGATCTCGGCTGTGTCTGCAGGAGGCAGGTCCTGGAGGAGGCGGGTCCTGCAGGAGGGAAGACAGAAGAGGACCCACGGGGCTGCAGAGCCAGGCTGCACAGGACGTCAGGCTCAGGACTTGAAGACTTCAAGTCTGTCCTGCTGGGTGTCAGTCTTGCTTTGGACCGATCACTCCTGTCTGCTTTATGTTTCTCTCTGCAACTGGAATGCGTGTCCTATCTCGGCCCTACAGCTGCATCGTAAGAAGGGAACTTGGCTTTGTAGGAATCGCGGCTGGGAAGGATCTGTCTTAATGCTTGGAGGACACTTTGGACTTAGACTTTGAGTGACACAGGGTGATTCGGGACTCGGGAACCACTGAATGCCTCCTGCATGGTGAGCTGAGCATGACCCTTGGAGGGAGGATGGTGCTAAGGTTTGATTTTGTTCCCGAAGAGCTCATGTTTTGGAGTCTGGTCCTCAATGTGTGGGGAACTGGGAGGAGGTAGGACCTTAAGTGGGGCTCAGTGGGAGGCTTTCAGGCTGTTGGGATGGTGTTCCTGATGTCTTCAGGGTAGATTAAATTATGAGAGTTGTCATAAGAAGAGCAAGCCTGGTTCCTCTTCCTTGCTGTGGCTTTCTATCTGGTCGTGGATCACTTTCTCTTCTATGTGCTTTCCCTTAATGTCATCTCCCATGAGGTGATACAACTGGGGGTCCTCATAGCTAGTGCTATGCTATTTTGACAATTTTAGTCTCCAAGACCAGAAACTAAACAACCCTGTGTTCTTTATAAGTCACCCAGCCTCAGGTATTTCATTATGGTAACAGTCTATTTTATACAAAGCATGGGGATACAGGAACACTCTAAGAAAGTCTGTGAGGCTAGAGTCTGTCACATTTAGAGGGCAGGCTTCACTAGAATGACCACCTTGTGACTAAAACCAGTAGACCTTGAATAGATCCTGATTCAAACCAACAAAAACAAATTCTGGGGCAATCTGAATGCTCTGCACACTGGTAATATGAAGGAGTTATTACTCATTTGGATGAGTGTAGTAATGGTGTTGTCATTATATTAAAAAAACGCATTTTGAACTGTATTACAAACACGCACCAAAGTGCTACTAAGTGAAATAGTACTGTCTAGGATTTGCTCGAAAATGCCCGGGCCAGAGGTGGGAGATGGGCCAGAGAGTAAAGGTGTGAGCTACAAGGCCTGAGAACTTGGGGCTGATTCCTAGAACCCCACAGTAGAAAGAGAACTGGCTCTCTAAGCTCTTCTCTGTACACATGTGCACCGTCCCCACGAATACCATACATGTGCTGTGGCAGGCAACCCCTCACAACCCTTCCCCCCACCACCAAATAAAATAAACAAGAATATAAATGCTGGAGATCTGGATGGCTCGGTGGGCAAAGAGCTTGCCACATCTGTGTGACTGCTGGGGTTCAGATCCCCAGAGCCCACAGAAATGCCTGGTAGGCATGGCAGCCTGTGTGTGGCTCCAACACTCAGAAGACAGAAACAGGGAATCCCAGGAGCAAGCTGGCTCGCTAGAGCAGGCGTCATTGAGCTCAGGGTTCAAGTAAGAGACTTTGCCCAAATGAATTAGATGAACAAGCAACTGAGGAAAACTTTGTATGTTAGTCTGAGGTCTTCACACGTGTTCCCACACACATACAAACACACACCTACCCCATAGAGACACATAAAAAAATGTTAAAAGACGTTAAAATGCTCTGTTCAAAAAAAACAAAAACAAAGTTGGGCAGTGGCAGTGTATACCTGTAATCCCAGCACTTGGGAGGCAGAGCCAGGTGGATCGCTGTGAGTTCAAGGCCAGCCAGGTCTATAGGGTGAGTTCCAGACAGCCAGAGTCACAACAGAGAAACTGTCTTGAAACAACAACAAAAAAACAAAACAAAACAAAACTAACAACAGACAGGTTGGAGGTGTCAGTGGTAGAATGGTTATCCAGCATTTAAGACCCCGGGTTCATTCCGTGGCACTGGGGAAAAAAAACAGAAGAAGGGGCTGGGGAAATGGCTCAGTGTGTAAGAATGGAGACTTAGTTCAGATCCCAACACCCATATAAAAGCCAGGCACGGGACTGGGTATGGTAGCACACTCTTTTAATCCCAGTGCTCTGGAGGCAGAGGCAGGTGACCTCTGTGAGTTCAAGGCCACCCTAGTCCTACACAGAGAGTTCTAGGCCAGCCTGGGTGACAGCCTGTCTCAAACAAACAAAAACAAACAAACCAAAAACCAAAACCTAAAAAACTAGGCATAGAATTAAGTGCCTGTAACCCCAGCACTCGGGCATAAAGAGGTGGGTCAGGGGCTCACTGGACAGCCAGCTTCAAGTTCACTAAGATATCCCCCCCTACCTCCCCACCCTTGGCCTGTCTCAAAAAAAAAGGGGAGAAGGGATGGAGGAAATACATCTGGCTTCAGCTTGTACCTGCACAGTCAAGAGTACAAACACACATGCACATCTCTCTCTCTCACACACACACACACACACACACACACACACACACACACAGAGGAATTGTAGAATGTAAAGAATGAGATGATTGTTCATTGTAACTATTCTACTTGTGTGAACGTTTGAGAGCTTCTGTAATGTAACTTTCTCTAACCCTGCTTTGGTTTCCTGTGAAGTGTTCTCTACCTTGGGGGCAGGGTTATACATGTCCCTCTTCATCCTGAAGTGTCACACACATGGAAGAATTCTGTTAGGTCACATCTAAGTGGAGCCCGGGAACCTGGGGGTTAACATCTTGTCCCTGGTAGCTGAGCTTCCCCACAGCTGCCAGCAATTAGGCTAGTTGGCAACCCCCTAGGAAAATCCCGCTGCCTGATTAGGACTAATTGCTAGCCAGCATCTAAGTCCCCAATCGATAGAAATGGAAATCCATTAGGGAAAGCCTGGGCAGGCAGTGAGGCTGCCTCCAGAGAGTGTGTGGAGGACGCATGTATCAGTTAAACTAGGCTCCTGCACAGGGCAGGATTCCGACTGCGCCCACCCTGCCAGCTTTGCTGGAAGCTCAACTGTGAAACACCCTCAAGGTTCCTCTTTCAAAACACTATTCCCCCCTGATTACGGTTTGACTAAAAGAAGTCAGTCTCTGCCCCAAATGACAGTGACTTTCCTTCCTTCCTTCCTTCCCTTAGCCCCCTTTATTTTTTATTTAACATTTTACTTTAGGTGTACAGGACTTTTGTCTGCATACATGTCTGTGCAGAGACCAAAAGAGTATTGGATCCCTTGGGACTGGAGTTACAGATGGCTATGAGCCATCACGTGGGTGCTGGGACCTGGACTGAGGTCCTCTGAAGAGCAGCCAGTGCTCATAACTGCTCAGCCATCTCTCCAGCTCCCCTTTCTTTTCCTAGAGTCTTGACTCCTTAGCTCAGACTGGCCTCAAACTTGCAGTAATCTCCTTGCCTAGGCCTTCTGAGTGCTGGAATGTGGCAGGAGCGAGATTAGCCACAGCTGGCACCATGATACCCCTCCGGAGCAGAAGGCTAGTGTAGCCCAGGCTGGCCTTGAACTGATCTTCCTGTCTCAGCCTAAATCCTAGGATTACAGGTACACACCACTCCACCCAGCCTCATTTAACTGATTTTTTGGTTAAAATGTTCTAATTTATATTTTTCTCAAGTTAGTACTGCGTTGCCACCCAGTTTGGACTTGTGATGCCGTCACTGCAGGGAACTCCTTTGGCTCCCTGGATGCCGGCCATGAGGCTTACAGGTTGCCCTGGTCCTCGGAGATGCCAGCAGACTGCTGTGGGCCAAGCCGATCCTGCTGGGATCCCCTTTATCCACGAGCCTTCCCCTTTCTCCGCCACAAGTACAAAAACTAGCACTGTTCTTCCCTCGGGTGTTCATTTCATCTGTTTCCAACTTTGAAAACATCCTGCAAACCAGGTGTAAATCAGTTCTTTTTCCCCAACTGAACTCTAGATATGAGGGAACGTGACAACTGAGAGGTGAAGCCGCAGCTTCGTCTGTGCTGCTGTGATAAACAGTGACTCGAAGCGACTCGGGAGGAAAGGGTTTATTAGAGCTAAGAGCTTATAATCCATCGAGGGGGGCAGTCAAGGCAGGAACTGACGCAGAGGCCACAGAATACGGGCTTGCTAGTCAGGGCCTGCTCAGCCTGCTTTCATATACAAACCAAGATCATCAGCCCAGGGGTGGCATCACACACAGGCTGGGCCCTCCATGCCAACCACCAATCATGAAAATGCCCCACACACTTGCCTACAGGCCAGTCTACTAGAGACATTTTTCTCAATGAGGGTTCTCTCTTCTTAGATGACCCCAGCTTGTGTCAAGTTGACGGATAACTAACCAGGACAGAAGCCAAGGCAGGAACCTGGAGGCGTAACTAACCAGGACAGAAGCCAAAGCAGGAACCCGGAGGCAGAGACCACGGCGAAACGAAACGCTGCTTACTTAGTGGCTTGATCTCCCTGACTTGCTCAGCTTTTTTCCTCATACTGAGCAGACCCACCTGCCCAGGGATGGCCCCCACTGAATCAATTAGCAATTAAGAAAACAGTCCACAGACACACCCACAGGCCCTTCTGCCAGAGGCAAGTTCTCAGTTTAGGGTCTCTCTTCAGAGGTGCGTCTAGGTTTGTGTCAAGTTGATAAAAAAAAAACAAAAAAAACTAAGTAGTACAGGAAATGTACTATTTAGTAACGAGTCCTACCCTAGCAAGTAGAAACCACTTAGATTTAATGTGTTCGCTCTTGTGCTTAGGTTGTACGCAGTTAATATGGGAGAATTCTGAACACCAAGGTCCTCAGAGGTCTGGAACTTTCACATACCTTCTATGGTCACTTACAGGAAGGGCCTGCGGTTCAGAGCTCAGACAGGACAGCAGAGGGGATTCTGAAGCGACAGGTGATTCCTGACTTGCTTCCGTTATCCTCACTTTTATTGGTGGAGCACAGCTCCCTGACTGTTTTTTGCTCAGTATGGATTCCAGTGTCCTTCTCTGAACTCTTGTCATTGTATCTAATGAACCCAGCATCTTCCCGAAAGCCGAGGTTTCAGGCTGGAGTGGTGGCTTGGTGGCTAAGAGCACTTTTTCTCGGGCAGAGGATCAAAGTTCAGGCCTGAGCACCCACATGATGGCTCACAGCCTTTCTTAACTCCAGTTTCAGGGGATCTGATGAACTTTTCTGGCACCAGGCACAAACATGGTGCATATATGCACATACACACCCACAGGTAAAACACTCGTACACGTACATACATACACATACACATATACATACATGCACATACATACAAAAATATTAAGCAACAGCAAAAAGCCATGGTTTCTTTTGCAATGAATAGGCTTCTAGGTTTCAAAATGTTCAGCTCACCCTATGAGGAGAAGTGACTACAGACTGAAGAGTTGATGGGAATCAATACTAAAACGGACCAGGGTGATAGCTCTGTAAATAACAGCACTCAGTGTTTGAGTGTGAGGACCCGAGTTCAAATCTCCAGCATCCACATAAAAGCTGGATGTGGTGGAGCATCTGAAATCCCTGTGTTCCTATGGGCAGACGGGAGGCAGAGAAGGGGACTCCTCAGAAGATACAGGGCCAGCTATCCTGGCATAGTAGACAGGGATAGTAGACAGCCAACTCGATGGGAGGGAAGGACTGACCCTGAGGTTGTCCTTGGACCTCCATACAAGTGCTATAGCACACATGTTGCCACATTCACACAGGAATGTGTTCACACACACACACACACACACACCATGTACACACACGCACAGATTTTGTTGAGGTTGGGGAGACGGAGGGAGACCTTTTCATTAGATATGGTAGCTAACACTTGAGAGACTGAGGCAAAAAGATCACCACAAATTTGAGGTGAGACTGGACCACACAGTGAGTTTCAGACCAGCTTGGACTATAATGTAATATAATACCCTGTAGCACTACGCTGCTGGGGTGGCCCAGCAAGGAGACATGGAGGCATATTCATTGGTAGAAGTTCTGACAGACCTCAGCAGAGGGAATCACCATCTTGGCTAGCAGTATACTGGACAGTGGAACCCCGATCATCTAAGCTCTGGTGTTTTATTCTTTCAGAACTCCTCATGTGCAGATCATAAGCAATCAACCATCCCCCACAGAAATCCAACATCTGCAGACAATACGAAAGGCCAAGGCCTATGTATTCCTTTTTCTAACAGTTGACAAAAACAATTATTTTAAATACAACTAAAAATAAACTTCTACAATTCCCCTTTTCTGTATAAAAAAATTGCTTTACCTTTACAACACAATTTAACACTACAGCAGTAAAACCATTTACAAGAGGAACAATCACAAGTTGCTAATGCACAGACCAAACAAAACCAAACATCTATCAAGCTTTTCACAATGTCTTCAGACAGCAGAAAAACATTATCAATGTCCAACTATCTGGAATTCACTCTCAATCTTCTGGACTCCTCCAAAGGGCTTGGATCACTTCTCTGGCTCTGTCCTCTGCAGCCACACAGTTTGTCCTCCAGGTTCTGGCTGGCCTCACTCCACTGCTGCTGCTGTTCTTGATGGTCATCTCATGGTACTGGCATTTTCAGAATGCTGGGGTCCCTTGCTGTAACTGAACTGCACTTTTACCAGTAGCCTCTCATGGATTCTTTTCATGGTACCAAGCCTCAACTTTTTTACAGGACCCCTTCATCTGGGCCTTCAACTGCCACTGAGGCTGCACCTTCACCAATGGCCTCTGACAGTTCCAAGCCTCAGCAGCTCTCCATGATCCCTTCATGCTTCAAAAACAGCAACACTTGGGTGACTCTTACAGTAACAAGTTCGGCTACCAGCACCAAGATTCAACCTTGGCCAGTTCTGGAAGATAGCTTCTGGTGCTGATCCTGAGGAAACACTTTTCAGATTTTAAGATAGAGTCTGGTTTGCTGGAAAAATAACTGGTAAACTTGTCTGCAGGAAGGGTTCCCTTATGGTGTGGAGCTACTGCTTGTAACAGATTTGCAGAAAGAAAAAAAAAACCAAAACCCCCAAACTGTTCAGTTTAAGTAAGTGGCTTTTTGTATCTAAGCCACAGCTTCCACAACAGCAGGGGGTCCTGGCCCAGTGGGAAGAATCTCTGGTTGAAACATTCTGGCAGTTTAGCGTTCTTTCTCAGCACTGCTAAGGGGAAACATACAACCCCTTCTATAGATCTCAAACACAACATATTGAGCTTCACACACATACAAGGCAGCCATCAGAAAACTCAGTTTGTGAAACAGTATGCGACTACCAGCAGCAGGAGGGAGCATCAGATCCATGATCAGGAAAATGCTTGATGCAGGTGGCTATAATTTGGTTAGGTGCTATTGTTCTGACACTTGTAGCTTGTTTTTGGGATTGAGTGCCACTCGGGCTTATGGGACCTTTTTGGTTTAGGGTGTAAAAGGTCTGAAGCCCGGAGAGTCGGAGTGGGTGTTGGCTAGTTGGTGGGGTTTTTGTCATTAGTGAGTTAATTCTTAAAAGAACGAAGGTTGGAGAGATTGAGTTTATAGGTCATGAGCTGAGATGCTAGTCTGACTCACTGTCAGCTGGTCCTCTTCAAGCTTAGGACAGCCTAAAAAGAAGCTGTGCAGATTTCTACCTTTCTCTCATTCCATATGAAGGCCACTGGCACAAGCAGTGAAAATTTCTTTCTATCCTTCCTTTTTCTTTCCCTAAAAGATTGCAGCTTACTGCTACAATACCCTGTGTAAAAAGAGGGCTAGGGTTAGGGAGATAGAGGGCCTGAATACAGATCCCCAGCACCCATGCTAGGAAGCTGGGCATGGCAGTGTGTGATTGTCAGCCCAGCATTGCAGGCAGAGACAGGAGGATGGATCTTTGGCTATTGCCTAATCAGTGAGCCCAGTGAGAGACTCTTGTCTCAGAATAAGGAGGATGGCTCCTGAGGAGGAATGACCTGAGAGCCTGCCTCCACCACACACAGGAGCACCTCTCCCCACGGACATGCGCACATATACACCCACACGCAAGAGAGAGAAACTGGCTTAACTGGGAAAGTGGAAAAGTTGGTGAGTCCTGGGCACGCTCAGACAGACCTTCTTTCTTCCTGGAAGACAACTTCAAAATCCAAAATCTGAAATCCTGGCATGGTACTCCTCTCCATTTGACTGAAGCCACAAGTGTTACAAAAAGTCCTTCCCAGGGCCCCAGCCAACAAACATTGGGCGTGATTTCACTCTGGAGAACCAATGAGTTTACTGGGCTCCCTAATAACGCATAGCTGAAGGATTACTTACAGGGGCCGGGGTGCGTTCCTTCTGGAACAGGTCACACTGAAAAGCCTTTACCCACCGGGGATGAGGGCTTCCCCACAGGCACACGGAGGCCTCTCTGCTTTGTCTACCCACCTACACATTCCAGCCCTTCCCTGAGGTCACGGCAGGTGGTAGACAATGGCTGGATACTTAGGTGAGGGTCTTGTGATCCTTGCTGCTTCTCCAGGAGAAGGTGTGAATGGCCAGCACGCCCAGCTGGGATGACCATTTGTAACCGGCACAGCTGAATGCTCCGGGTTGGCAGATGCTTGGCGCAGGGGATGGTCACTCAGCATCGAGTATCTCTGAAAGTCAGGTAGTACCTTCTCTTGTTCTTGTGAAATGCTCAGGTTTCGACAGCTTCAAGGAGACAGGTCTCACCCATCTCAAGAGGGTGACATTCTACTTGGATGCAATCCTCACTCAGTACCAATACAGATAAATAAATAAATAAATAAATAAATAAATAAATAAATAAATAAAGTATACAACTCAAATTGTTGGGGATTTTCACAGTTGTGAAGCCACGATTAATTTTCAATTTTCATCACCCCCGCCCCCCAAAGTCAGTAGCAGTCACTTTCTGGTCCCTCCCAAGCTTGTTCCCAGTCAGTTGTTAACTTGCTTCGTCTCTCCTGACTGGTCTGTTTGGGACACTTCATATAAATGCAATCATAGCATTGGATCTATGTGATTTTACTGCATACTTTTAATGTACAATCTTTTCTCCCCAATTCCACTCGGAGACAGAGCCTCATTTATCCCAGTCACACTTGCTATGGAACTGAGGATGACTATGGGTTTTGGATTCTCCTGCCATTGTCTCCCAGTTGGTGAGATCATGAGACTGCAGGCATGCATGACCATGCCTGGTTTATGCAGTGCTGGGGATTGAACCCAGAGCTTTTGCATGTAGCACAAACATTCTACCAATGGAGCCACAGCCCTAGCCCTAATGTTTTCAAGGATTTACAAATTTTGGGGGATGGCAAGATGGCTCACAAGATGGCTCACTAGGTGAAGGTGCTTGCTGACACAAGCCTGATGAACCTGAGTTTCATCCCTGAAATCCACGTGAAAGGTAGGAGATAGGACTTCACAGAATAGCCCTCTGACCTCCACAGGTGCACAGTGGCACACACATATCACACACCACGCACAATAATAATTTGTGTTTGCTTGATTGAGACAGGGTCTCACCAGGAAGCACTAGCTTGGAACTTGCTCTGTAGACCAGGCTGGCCTCAAACTCAGAGCTCCTGAGTGCTGGGATTAAAGATATGGGCCACCACCACCTTTAACCTTACATTTAGGTTTAGTTCTTACATGTAGGATCTAAATTACTTTCATCTTTGTAAATTTAAGAAAGGAGAGTGTGGCTTCTTGCTACAAAAATGCAAGTAAATCTTCTGTAGGTCATGTCAGCCCTTGCCTGTGAAATGGATGATTAAAAACCAACACTTACTGGTTTGACTATTTCTTTTTTTATTATTTTATTTTATTTTTTTGGTTTTTTTCAAGACAGGGTTTCTCTGTGTAGCCCTGACTGTCTTGGAACTCACTCTGTAGACCAGGCTGGCTTCAAACTAAGAAATTTGCTTGCCTCTGCCACCAGAGTGCTGGAATTAAAGGCGTGTACCACAACTGCTCAGCCTTCTTTTTTTATTTTTAATTATATTTAATATTTTTAATTATTAATTATAATATTAATTTAATATATTTTAATTTAAAATTTTAATTTTAATTTTAATTTTAATATTTAATTTTAATTTTAATATTAATTTTAATAATATTTAATTTTAATATTAATTTTAATAAAATTAATTTATTTAATTTTATTTTTAATTTAAAAATTTTAATTATTTTAATTAAGTTATTTTAATAAATTTTAATTTTTAATAATTAAATAATTTATTTTAATTATTATAACAATATTTTAATTATTTTTAACTGATTTATATTTAATTATGGCATGTGCGTCTGCGTGCTGGTGCTGGTGGAGGCCAGAAGAAGGCGTTGGAACCCCTGGAAACTGTTAACAGGTGTTCTTGAGCCTTCCTACATGAGTGCCAGGAACCAAGCTCGGGTCATCTCAAGAGCAGAATTGCTCTTGACTCCTCAGCAGTGTCTCTTCTTACCTTTGGTTTGACTCATTTCAAATGAGGTGAATTTGTTTCTGCAGAGAACCTAAGCACTCCTTTTCTAATGGTGATAAGCTTGTCCATCACAATCCCTTATTATTCTAAAGGAAGGGGGCAGATTCCTATTTTGTGTGGCAAAATAACAGGGATCCATGTTGCAGAAGTTTATTTTTAGTAGCATTTAAAATGGTTGTTTTGTGCACTGTTGGGAAAGGGGCTGCCTAGGCTTGGCATTTGTATTGTCTTCAGGTGTTGGCTTTATGTGACAGATGTTTGATTGCTCATGATCTGCACGTGCTATCAGTAGCACACCTGAGGAGCTTAGGGATCAATAAAAACCCCTGAGATGAGAGGCTTAGGGTTCTAGTGTCCAGTATGGCATTTGCCAGGACAGGTGGTTCCCTCTGCTGAGGTCTGGCAGGGTTTGCACCTTGTGAAAATGCCTCCTTGTCTTCTTTGCTGAGTGACCCAGTAGTCTGTCTTCTATAGATCCATGGGTGGGAAAAGCACAGAAGCCCTGTGGGCTAGAACATAAAGAGATAAACCGCTAAAATAGAGCGTAGAGCAGCTGCAGAGTCTGAGGCTACAGTTCTTTAGAGGCCATGGCACTAATCTCAGAACACATCAGGAGCCTGTTAGAAAGGCAGATTCCCGGTCCTTGGACAGGAACATAAGCAGTGGGCATTCGGCAGGAACCCCTGGTGATCTCATTGAGCTTAGAAGCACTGCTGAAAAACATTGGGAGCTTTACCCCTAGGTGCCCGAGTGCTCTCGAGTACTCTGTCCTAGGAAGTACTTGGACCAGGATTCATGGTCACAAAGGACAAAGCAATCCCTTGTGCTCTGTGTCAGTTCACAGCCAACTCTAACAACTCTGTCAAGGGATATTTAATATACTCTTCTGAGCCAGGTTCCAAAACACGTGTTATATACGTACAGATATGTATTTTAACTTTAATTTCTATGACTGGGAGACAGGCCAACCTGGAGAGAGGAAATGAGTCCAGATATTATCTTGTTGGACCCTCATCCTGAGTGCTGAAGGTACATGGGTGCCTGCGTCCCCTTCATGCTGAGGACGGAATCCAGGGCCTCAAGCATACCGGGCAAGCGCTCGGCCACTGAGTCATAGCCTCGGCCCCTAATACTTTAATTTAATAGGCCTTATTAGATTTTAGCATGGAGAGCAGAACATGTTGCTTTAATAAGTCTCTCACTCACACCAAATGTGAAATGCATGTTCTTATACGAAACCAGGTTTGTTCTCTCTCTTTGCACACCCTGGTCTTCATTAGATGAGTCCAATTTAAATACCACATTGAGCATTTAGGAATAGTTCCAGAAGCTCTCAGCTAAATGAATGCAACTACAATTGTAGCACAGTGCAGAGCATAGAGGGAACAACAATGATGGGCGTGGGCAGCTGGAAACTGCTGTTTGGAGGACCCACTCGTGACCTCAGGAGAAGTGAACAGTATTCAACTGCCCCAAGTTGTCGTTTTTCCACCCCCTACCTACACTTGCTGGGAACAATCTGCTCTCTAATGCACCAACCAAAAGCCACTGATTTACTAAGTGCCTCCAATGCTATGAAGAAACAAACTCTGTGGGAACTATAAGACTACAGGATTCAAAACTAGTTCTCCAGGAACAGGGAGGTTAGCCAACATAGTCCATGAGTCTCAAGGGAGGGATGCTGTAAGTCTGCAGACATTTTACTTTGGCCTTAGAGGACTGAGAAGCATCACAGGACATGAAGGATTTGAGTCAGGCCATTAATTAATGTATTTCCATTTATTGCGATAGGTTCTCATGTAGCTCAGGCTGGCCTTGAATTTGCTATGTACCTTAGGATAACCTTGAGCACCAAATCCTCCTGTCTCTACCTCCCAAGTGCTGGGATTCTGGGTGTTAAACAGGACTCTCAGATGAGTTCAGCCTTGAACAGCTCAATAGAAGTTACATAAAACAATAGAATCAATGTCAGTCAGAGTGAAATTGTCTTCCACAGTATAGTTCTCATGGAGTATTCCTGCAAGGAAACATTGTCTTGTGAGTTCAGCATGTCTGGGATTTGGGTCTGAGGTCTAAATCTGTCAATGTCTTACTCAGGCATTAGCCACCATGTAAAGAAAGCTATCACGTCTGTCGACTAAGGCCATGGGAGCTTTATCTGTTTACCTGGCGTGATGCTAGCTTGTTAACTTCATTTCCTCACCCTTGGGATCTTCCCTTGCTGCTCTGGCCAAGTAGAATGCTAGTTGAAAATGGCATGGAGCTATGCAAACCACTCCCTGTATCACTATGGGTTCACTGTGTACTCGGGGGTTTGCTCTTCACACACAGGGCTTAATAATTGCTGCTGGCAGATGGATTATCTAAAAGAACTATCTGGCAAAGCTCTCTGGCACTTATTTTTCTAGGTTCCCAACAGAAAAAGTACTCAATGTGACAGAAGAAAAACAAAGAAGCAGAGTGTAGTTACACGCGGCTGCTGGGGCGGCTCAGCAAGGAAGACAAGGAGGCATATTTCATAATTACAAACCTTGCCAGACCTCAGCAGAGGGAACCACTATCGGGACAGGTGCCATATTGGATGGACGGTGGAACCCCGAACGTCTGAGCTCAGGTGTTTTATTGATTCAGAACTCCTTAGGTGCTCTACTGATACCATGTGCAGATCATAAGCAATTAAACATCCCCCACAGAGATCCAACAGCTGCAAACAATACAAAACACAACTAAAAATAAACTTCCACAACAGCAGAGGTTTGGAAATAGCTAGCTTAGTGTAATGTAAAAGTAGCATATTTGGTTGTTGTTTAGTGCCAACCTGAGTTACTTGGAAGCAAAAGTCAAAATAAGGATGGAAAAATAATTTTGTGTGTCATTTCTCCCCGTCCCCCCGTCCCCTTACTAATTTACTAATTTATTTTTTGGTTTTTGAGACAGAGCCTGGTACTCACTATACAGAACAGGCTGGCCTCAAACTCATAGAGACTGCCTGCCTCAGCCTTTGTGCTGGGATTAAAGGCGTGTGCCACCATGCCCAGCTAACTATTTTTAATTTTACATGTATGGGTGTTTTGCCTGCTGTATGTCTGTCATCATATGGATGCAGTGCATAAAGGCCAGAAGAGGGTGTCAGATCCCCTAGAACTGGAGTCACAGAGGGCTATGGATCATCTTGTGGTTCTGGGACTTGAACCCAGGTCCTCTGCAAGAGCAAGTGCTATTGACCATTGAGCTAACTTTCCAACCTGTGAACATATTTTAAGATTTTGTAATATTGTGTGGGTGGGTGTGGGACCCACGGTGCAAGTATGGTGGTCAGAGGACAGCTTGAGGGAGCTGTGTCTCTCCTTCCACTGTGGGCCCAGGCATCAGATTCAGGTAATCAGGCATCACTGCTAAACCATCTTGCTGGCCTGATGTGAAATATTTACTACAAGAAAATCTGCATGCAAGGCCCAGTGTACACATGGGGACACAGAGGAACCACAACTGGGTCAGAGTCAAGTCAGAGGAAGCCAGGAAATGCTCCTTGGAGGAAGGGGCGTGTCAGTTGGGCCTTAAAGGACTTACTACAGCTTTGACTGGAAAACTCACTAAAAAGAATGACTGCAAATAAATGAAGGGCTGATGTCAGTTACTTTTCTCAAGATGATTCCATTTAGGTAGAAAAATATATGCTAAATTATAAGACATGCGGCAGATTAAGGTTTTTTTTTTTTTTCCTTCCCTTAAGATGGGGGACTCATGTAACCCAGGTTGGCCTGAACTTCTGTTCTTCTTGCTTCTATCTCCTGAGTGTTGGGGTTGCAGGTGTGTGCTACTGTACCCACTTTATGCCAAGCTGGAGATTAGACTCAAGGCCTTGGGCATTCGAGGTATGAATTCTACCAACTCAGCCAATCCACCAGCCTGATAAAGTATTTTGAAAATTACTTATTATTATGCATGTGGGGTGTGTGTGTGTGTGTGTGTGTGTGTGTGTGTGAGAGAGAGAGAGAGAGAGAGAGAGAGAGAGAGAGAGAGAGAGAGAGAGAGAGAGAGAGCCTTTAGTCTGATTCCACATCTAACCCTGATATAAGCCTAGGCTAGTACAAAGCTTCCTGCATCATTAGGTAAGTTATCACAGAAAAAAATCAGAGTTCCTACACTGGACAGCTGATGCCCTCTTAGGACATAAAAGAACTGGATTTGACTTAGTTGTTTTGTCCTCTTTTGAGAAATTGTGGAATCAGCCAGTGAAATAATTGCTTTTTTAAAGATTTCTAAAACAGTTATTTTTAATTACGTGTCTGTGTGTGGGACGGTTCGAATGTGTGACGTGCCTGTGGAGGCCGGAAGCACCAAGACCCCTAGAGCTGGAGTAACAGGCGGTTGTGAGCTGTCTGACGTGGGTGCTGAGGGCTGAACTTAGGTTTCTGCAAGAAAGTGTGCACTCTCTCCAGCCCTCCCTGCATTGTTTTAAACGATTATAAGGCTGAAGAAAACATGAAAGGAGATGTAACAATAGAGTTAATATCATTTAAGATTATCTTCATTTTATAAAATGCCTGCAATAAACATGTATTACCAGAATATAAAATACATAATTATTTACAAGTTGGAAAAAAAAAAGATCTTTGTTGATTTAAGATAGGCTCTCACTGTGTAGCCCAGTCTAGACACAAATTTGTGCTAACCCCCTCGTCTCCCCTCCCAAGTGGCATGTGCCACTGTGCTTGGCTAAAATGATCTTATGTTAAGTAGCAGTAACAGTTCTGGGAATTTAATCTAAGGAATTAGACATAGTTGCATGAAGAAAAATGTCTACACATGAATTGTCTTGGCCCATGTCCTCTAAAACAGAACATGAGAAGACTCCACGTGAATGATTTGTGAAGCGGGACTGGGAGCCTGAGAGAAGGGAGCCGGAGCTCACGCGGAGCCTCATCAGCAGGAGAAAGGCCCGGCTCCAAGGCTTTCTAGAACCTTGGTGCAAGCCTCCACGACTCCATCGCTTGCAAAACCAGCGCCATGTGGATGAGGCTGCCAAGTTCTGCTGCCAGCTTTGGATGTATCTAGCTACATCCATCATAGCCGGAACCACCTTTGTGTGCCTTGCGGGCTGAGCCTGGGGACACATCCAGAAGCAGTTCTTTCAAGCAGGGAATGCCTCCAGTGGCTTTTGAAGTTAGGTCCCTCCTCCTTTCAGATGGATGTGCAGTTTTGCAATTGGGGGTGGTGGGGCATGGGTGAAGTCTTTCCTATGGTTCCAGTGCTTGGCCTGCATCTGCTCTGTCTGTAATTTGAAGTTTACACTCCTTTCCTGTCACACTGCTGCTTCCCACCTCTTTCTACTCTCTCTGTAGTCCTTAATAAGAAATCTTTCAAAATCCTCCTAATAACCAGTTCCAGAGCCCTACGAACCACATCAGTGGCCTCATCTCTTGGCCCAGTGTTCTGTGTGAGTTACCTTCTCACCTCTGTAACCAAACAGCCAACAAAAATCAACACAGGGGAAGAAGGGTTTGTTTGGGCATATGGTTTGAAGGTACGGACTTTCACGGAGGAAGGTGGGGTTTTGGGAGTTATGTGGGTTATGTGTGAATAACCACACTGCACCCACAGTCAGGGAGTGGGAAGAAATGGACGCTCCTATAGCTATCCCTCTCTCTTTTTTTTTTTATTCAGTCTGGGACATCAGTCCATGGGATGGCGCTGCCACATTTGGGGTGAGTTCTCCCTCTCGGTTAAAACTCTCCGGAAACATCTTCATAGATACATTCCAAATCCTAACAAGTTGGCAACCCAAACCAACCATCACATCTGTTTTTATCAACAGTCGAAACATTTAGGTCGCTCTTAACAACAGTGATATATTCATAACTTTTCTTTATTTGAGACATGGTTGTTGGAGAAGTTTATTTCTCGTGTTATATTTATAAATAATTGTTTCGTACATTGTCGGGGGAAGGGCTGCCTAAACCTTGGCAGTTTGTGTTATCCGCAGATGTTGCCTCATGACTTGCACCTGTTCACTGCTCTCTGGCAGGGCAATTGTGAAAGCGCAAAGTTGCTGTGGAGGAATTCTTGTAGTCCCTCTCCCAGTCTCTGGCAACAAGGAAAGAATACTTCCCTTAGGCCTTGAGTTCTCCCACTGTAAAAGTGACAAAGCTTAGCTGCTAAAGGACTGTGGGAAGACTAAGCTTCAGGTTTTCTTCCTTATGCAAATAGGCCTTTGGATGAGGGGGCAGAGTTTTTGTATCACTAGAACACCGGAGGAGCTTCTGTATCAATAAAAACCCCTGAGATCAGACAATCAGGGTGCCATTGTCCAGTATGGCATTGGCTATGACAGATGGTTCCCTCTGCTGCATCTAGAAGGCATCTATGAAACTGTCTCCTTGTCTTCTTTGCAGACCTACATAGTAGCTACTGGCTATACACAGTCTCACATACCGTAAGCTGGACCTGAATTTTTATGTAGCCAAGGATGGTCCTGAACTCCTGGTACCTCTGCCTCTACCTTCAGTGTTCTGGGATTACAGGAGTAACACCATACCTATTTAAGACTAGAACCCAGGGCTTCGTGAATGCTAGGCAGGCACTCTGCCAACTGAGCTACATCTGCTGCCCATCCTCGAAGCTTTTAAAATTAATTACTAAATACTTGGTGCTGTGAGGTTACAGGAGAAAACTCTCAAATTCAAACTTACATGCACAGATTTGTTACAGACACATGATTTGGCAAAATCCAATAAAATATGATCAAAGAAGTTTAATAGATTAGAATAAAATGTCATGGAGGAAGAATAGAAATAAAAAGAAATAAAACCTAGAACTAATGTAACATTCTGTGTGTTAAACACAAGCTTTACCTTTTAAATTTACTTTGAATTTTTTTAATGTGGCAATATACATGTGTGTGTACCGTGTTAACCATCTTAAACGTGGTAAGTACACACACATCACTGTGTAAACAACTTCAGAATCTTTTCATCTTGTAAAGCTGGAAACATACACTCATGGAACAGTTCCTCGTTTGCTTCTCCTGCAGACTGCGGCAAGCACCCTTCTTTTCCACTTCTGAAATGTAGGTCTTGCGGGGTGTATTTAACAGATATTTTTATTTTACTATGTGAGTATTTAAAATGTGAGTATGGGGGCTAGAGGGATGGCTTGGTGGTTAAGGGGACTTGTTTCACCATCATTAAACCTGGAGTGTGGGTCCTAGTACCCACATCACAAGCCCAGCAACCCCAATACCTGTAACTGCAGCTCCAAGAGGGACAGGAACAAGAGGGATGCTAGGGTTTGCTGGCTCTGAGTCTAGCAGAGAAAATGCAGGTCCGGGATTCAGGTAGAGACCTTGGTGAACAGGTGAAGAGTGATGGAGGAAAATACCCAATGCCTTCTTCTACACAGAGGTACAGGTATCTATACACACACACACATGTATACACACATACATGTATAGACACATACATATAGATCCATTCACATAAATATACCTAAAATGCTAATATGTCAGAAATTAAATAATTTGCCATTAATTAAACCACTAATGAAAAAATTGAAAAAGTCAAAATGTTTGAATTGATGCATACTTTGTCTTTTAGGGAGTATGGTAGTAAAAAGAAATCTTGTGATCGTAACTCAGTTTCTGTTTTACACATGGAATTAATGACACTCACTGTAGCGCAGCAGCAAGAACCAAAGCCTGGTTTCATACAGGGTCTTGGTATGAGCCCTGGCCTGGTACTTTGTTGTTCAGGCCGGTCTCCAGGCAGTCATCCTACCTTAAACTCTCACATGCTGGGATCACAGGCACATGTCACAGTGTGCAGCCCAAGAACTGCAGACCACTGACACCGAAGTGTTCATTCCAATCATAGACTCCATTGCCCACAAATTTTTTATACACATCTTAGTCAGTGTTCTGTTGCTGTGAAGAGACTCCACAACCAAAGTAACTTATAAAGAGAAAGCATTTAATTAGGGCTGGCTTACAGTTTCAGAGGATTAGTCCATGTCGTGTCATAGTGGGGAGCATGATGGCAGGCAAGCAGACTTGGTTCTGGAGAAACAGCTGAGAGTTCTACACCCGGATTAGCAGGCAGCAGGAAGAGAGAGACACTAGGCCTGGCTTGGGCTTTGAAACTTCAAAGTGCACCGCTAATGACATACTTCTTCCTACAAGGCCACACCTCCTCTAACAAGGCCACACCTCCTAATCCTTCTCAATTAGTGCCACTCTCTGATGACTAAACATATATATGAACCTATGGGGGCCATTCTTATTCAAACCACTACAACATGTATTTAAAATTTCCTTTTTTTTTTTTCAAAGAAATTTAACTCTTTACTTATTCATCTTTAGATTCATTTATTGTGTGTGTGGGCATATGTGTGTGTGTGTGTGTGTGTGTGTGTAAGTCACAGGTCAACATTGGGTGTCTTTTATATTATGTTCCACTTTGTTTTTAATTAATTAATTAATCAGTCAATTAATTAATTAAATTTATGTGTATGGGAGTTTTACCTGTATGTATGTCTGTGTCATATGTATGCCGTTCCCATGGAGATCAGAAGAGGGCACTGGATCCCCGGAATTGGAGTTATAGATGGTTGTGAGCTGCAATGTACAGGCAGGGAATCAAACCCTGGTCCTCTGTAAAGACAGCTAGTGCTATTAACTGCTGAACCATCTCTCCAGCCCCACCACTTAATTTTTTTCAAAGTCTCTCACTAAATCTGAGTTCTCCATTTTGCTTAGACTGGCTGGTCAGCAAGCCACTGGGATCTTCCTTTCTCTCTTGACTTCCAGGGCTGGTGATACAGAGGTGTGCCACTGTGCCCAGCTTTTAAGTGGTGCTGAGTACCAAACTCAGGTCCTTACCCATTTGAGCCTTGACTCTCGACTCTACTTATTTAGATCTTCAATGTTTTACTTACGACTTTATGCTGGTATACTATGTGCAGTCAAGAATGCACAGTATCCTTTAATTATCTGTGGTATGTTAAATTTTTATATAATGGATTCAATTAGATAAGCCTTATTTGGTAACATAACTGCTCTTTTAAGTAACATAAATTTTATCACCCTATAAATGACACTAGTTAGGACTTAAAAGAGCCTTTAGAGATCATCTAGTCAGAAAAATGCAGAAGAATAAATCAGGGCACAGTGAATTGTCTTCCAGCTAGGCTCCAGGAATCAGGATTGTACTGGAGATGTTAAAGACACAGACTGTGAGCCATCTACGAGCATTCCTTCATCTTTCACAGGGATTCCTTAAGAAGTTCTGGAACAAATGAGTGGAACCCAGTAATTTAAAACTCAAGTACTGTTATTTCTATATCATCTTGGATTACATGGTCATTTGTTCCTCAGAAGAAAAATTACATTTTCATTTCTTATATTTTATTTATATTAGAGTGGGCACTTCAATATTAATTCAAATATCTACCCATTAAATGCAAAAATGTTAATGCAATATTAAAAAGGAAATTTAAATGAAAGCAAGGGAATATTACATTAAGGTTTCCATGGAAACACTCGCTACACTTGTCAGCTTCTGAACTGTAATAAGGTAGTTTAGTATCAAGCTCATATCAAGTATAATTTTGAAAAGGTTTAAAGATGTATAGGTTAATGCATGTCAATTTAAGACTTCAGGCGAAACGTGATATAAAGCATCAGAATGAAGATACGTAAAACATTAGCTTGTATTCTTAATTTAGACAAATATTCTTAATTTAGACAAACCTACCCAGGACAGAGGTACACTCCCAAATTCTGAATGATTTTCTGACATCCCCGAAAAACTACAGTAGTCTGTAGCCCCCATCACAGCTAAAGTCCAAGTCTCTCACCCTGAACACTAACAGAGGTGTGGGCAAGTACTCACACTTCAGGGAGAATTTCAAATGGCAAATAACTAATTTTGCTACACTAGGCAAAAATATAAATTTGCCACTTCATACAACCTAAATGTCCATAAACTGAATCCTTCAGATTCATGGATGATGTCCAAACTACCTTTATGATGTGCCTGCTTTTCTTACAACCTTTAATTGCACAGATTATTGTATTGAAAACACAAAGCTCCCAACATCGTTTTAACCAAATAAGAGCCCTCTTTTTTAAATTTAAAAGACACAACTGGATCATCAGTAAGCCATATATAGGGACTTAGAGAAAATATAAACAAACCAAGAGTCCATTAGTAGGAGTGGGGTAAGCACACAATGAGCTTTGAAAATGATGAGATTGAAACATACTGAAAAAATGTGGCAAAGCAGGTGGTGCACACATGTGATCCCGGCACACAGGAAGTAAGGCAGGAGGATCAGAAGTTCCAGGTCATCATAGTGAGCTCAAGGATAACCTGGGGTAGAGATCCTATCTCAAAAACAAAACAAGACAAAGCCACAAGAAGACAGAGTTTTGGAGATGGCTCAGCCGGTGCAGTGCAGATAGAGAATGAGAGATTAGGGACTGGGTACCAGGGGCTGGGCAGAGAAGGGCATGGGTGACAACTATCAGAGGAGGATTGGATAAGAGCACCTGCTGCTCTTGCAGAGGATCTGAATTTGTTTCCCAGCAGCCACACGGTAATTCAGAACCAGCTGTATCTCCTGTTCTAGAACATGGGATGCCCTCTTCTGACTTCCACGGGCACTGCATGCATGTGATACACATCTACGCACACGGAGGCAAAACACCTGCACACATAAACACTAAAAAATTTCTAAAAGAAAATATCCTAAAATGCTTGTGTAATTTAGAACACTAAAGCCATCGTAGAGTATACTCGTTTTGCTGATGCAGGGATTGAACCCAGGGCTATGCACATGTTAATTATGCCTTACCACTGAGACACACCATGATTAGTGTACTTCAAATCCATGAACTTTATAATAGGTTAAGTATGTCTTTATAAGGCTGTCAAAAAGCATGATTTTATCCAGGCAGCATGGTGCCTGTGGGAGGTCCGGGCACCTATGCAATACCTTGCTACCTGCAGGATGTCTGGATACACGTGAGGTGTCTGGGTGCCTGTGTGATGTCCGGGTGTCTGCCTGTTGGCCCAGTGCCTGCATGATGCCCAGGTTGTCTGCAGGTGGCCCTGGTTCCTTTGGGATATCCAGGTACCTGTGGAATGCTCTGATGCTTGCAGGATATTGAGGTGCCTGCTACGTGTCCAGGTGTTTGGGTGATGTCTGGGTGCCTGCTGGAGACTTAGGTGCCTGCGGGCTTGGGCAGTGAGGTCCAACTGCAGGTCGAACTTTGTCATGCTTGATCTCAGGGTAGTATGGGCCAGGTGAATGTCTACCATTGGAGCAGCCTGCTGCCTTCAGGAACCATGGTGATGTTGTGATCCCTGCTCCTGCCACAATACTTGGACTTAATTTTCTTTCTTTTTTCCTTTTCTTTATTTCTTTTTTTTTTTTTTTTTTTTGAGGGCACAGGGGTGAGATGGTAGAACAGGGAGGAATGGAAAGAGGGTGTTGTCTAGATACACTGTATGAAACTCAAATTATTAATAAAAGTATTATTAAAAGAATAAATATCTTTATAAGACTGTCAAAAGCATTATTTTAGCCAGGCATGGCAGCAGCCCCCCTCCTTCTTTTATAGTTTATTATCATTGGATTTGGGTGTCAAATAAAGATGACTTTTGTGGTTGAAAACACCTTCCTAGAAAGTAGAACTTTATGGAAAATTTGCCAAGTTTTGTTCAGATATCAATTTATTTTAACAAACTCCACCTTGCATTTTTTGTAGCATTTTTTTAAAAAAAGGAAACCATTTCTTTTATTTTTTTAAGACTATAATTACACCATTTCCCTTTCCCCTTTCCTCTCTCCTAATCTCCCCATATACTTCTCCTTGCTCTCTTTCAACTTTGTGGCCCTTTTAAAAAATAGTTGCTGCTCTATCTATACATACATACATACATACATGTATACACACACACACACACACACACACACACACACACACACACACACATATATTCCTAAATACACAAATAAAACCTTCTTAGTTGATATATTTACCTATACACACAGTGTGTTTTCAGGGATGAACATTGGTGCTGGATAAACAATTGGTGAGCTCTTCCCTGGGGAAGACTAGCCCTATCCCCAGGCATTCCTTAGTTGTCTGCAGTTCCTCGTGTAGGCTGAGGGCTCATGGGCTTTCCCCTTCCACTTCAGCATGTCTATTGTTACCTAGCTCATGTTTAAGCAGTGGTGACTTTATGGGTGTAGCTTGACATCACTAGGAGACACAATCCCGCAATAGCTCCCCAGTCCTCTGGCTCTTACCATCCTTTTGCCTACTCTTTTGAATGACCCCTGAGCCTTTGGCACAGGAGCTGTGATACAGGCTATCTGCTGGGACTGAGATCCACAACTCAGCATTTTGATTGATTATGGTTTTCTGTAATGGTCTCTATCTGTTGCAAAACGTTCCCTTGATGAGGAGTAAGAACTGCACTTACCTGTGGGTATCAGGACAAATATTTAGAATGTAGTTAGGCAGTAGCTGGTCTAGTAAAATGGCAGTTGTATACTAGCCCTGGGAAGTTTCCAGGCACAGTTTCCCTCTTGTTGAGTGGGTTTTAAATTCAATTAGAAAGCTGTTGGTTAACAGTGAGGTATGCAACGACACATCCAGCACTCAAGAGGCAGAGCAGACTGGTCTTTGTGAGTTCCAGGCCAGCCAGGGCTACATTATACTGAACATACTCTTCTACAATATCCTATAAAAACTTTTCAAGATTCGACCAGTGTTTGAGCAACCTGCAGCTGCGCCTCACTGCAGGAACTCTCCAACATGTCTATGATTCCACTGTGATGGTCTCGGATCAGCTTGTCTCTTGCCCTTATAGTGCTAATCAGCATATTGACGTCTTTTGCAGTGTGCAGCAAGCATTTCTCAAGGATATATGGTTAAAGGGTCTGTAGAGGAACACTTGGGAGAAGTTTTTGTTATTTTTGCTTCTGTAAAAACACAAAATGGTGTTTGGATTAGGTTTGTGTTCCCACTCCAGCTGTGGTATAGTCATTTAAGAGTTGGTTTGGAATGCTTGATGCAGGTGGCTATAATTTGGTTAGGTGCAATCATTCTGGCACCAGTAGCTTGTTTTGGGGATTGTGTGCTGCATGGGTTTATGGGAACTTTTGGCTTAGGGTATAAAAACTCTGAAGCCCTGAGAGTTGGGGTGGGCGTTGGTTGATGGTTCATTGGTTGGGTTGCTGCTGTTAGTGTGATAATTCCTAAAAGAACAAAGAGAATATGTTGGAGAGAGTTTACAGACCGTGAGCTGAAACACTAGTCTGACTCACTGACAGCTAGTCCTCTTCTAGTGTAGGACAGCTTAAAAAGAGGCCGTCAAGATTTCTACCTTTCTCTCATTCTACAGGGCTGCTTGCAAAAGATTTCCTTCTATCTTTCCTTTCTCCTTCTCTAAACAGAGGGTAAAAGATTGTAGCATACTGTTACAAGGGTCCATGGGTTTAACTTCTGTTTCCTATGTGCTTGTTGCACATAGCTTTGCATCCCACCAGCCATCAACTGGGGTCCTCGTTTTTGTCATCAGTGTATGTGATGGCATCTTATTGAGATCTTGATATACACTCAATTTTTCATTTCATTTATTTATTGTGTATGTGGGGGTAAGCAATTTCCAAGTGACTGACAGCTGATGGGAAGTGTCTATCACATTAAAAGCCTACCTTTCAGTGGGTATGGTAATGCACACCTGTAATCCCAGCACTCAGGAGACTGACACAAGGAGACTCTAAGTTCTAAGTAAGCCTGGGCCAGTCTCAGTCACATAATGAGACCCAGTTTTAAAACAGCAAAACCAGGGCTGGAGAGAAGGCTCAGAGGTAAGTGCATACTGCTCTGTCAAGGACCCCAGTTCAGTTTCCAGCACCCACATCAGGCAGATCACAACTGCCTGTAGCTTCAGGTCCAGGGGATCCAACAACCTCTTCTGGACCCTGCTGGCACTTACATCCACATGCACATATACCCCACACAGACACACATAAACACTTAACTTAAAAATATTTTTTTAAAAAGCAATTAAACTCCTGTTTTCTACTCTGGAGAGTAATTGGCCTTCAGGAACAGTATTAGGTTGAGCCAATTTTGTTTTTGTTTTTTGAGGCAGGGTCTCTCACCATAACCCTGGAACTCACTATGAGGTAGGCCACACTGGCCTCAAACTCAGATCCACCTGCCTCTGCCTCTGTCTCTCAAGGTGTGCATCATCATGCCTGGAAAGTCAATCTATTTTTAAAGAAGACATGTCCATGATGACATATTCAGCTTTTATTGGAAATGAAATTCTCCCTAAACACCCATAGGGAGAGTATAAGCAACATAAATCTTGCAATAATAGCATTAATGGTTTTCAGTGGTATCTTGGGGTATTAGTGACTATGTTTAATCATTACTTTCTTAGTAATGATATATTTTCCATTGACTTTACTCAACACCTCAGGTTTTCTCATGTATTTATATTTACACTTGTGAAAGTAGGTACATGACACATGTGTAAAGGTCAGAGGTCAACCTCAGATCCAACCTCAGGTACTGTCATCTTGAGTGTGTGTGTGTTCCATGACAGGGTAGCCCTGACTGTCCTGGAACTTGCTCTGTAGACCAGGCTTGCCTTGAACTCACAGAAATCCACCTGACTCTTGTCCCCCTCCCCCCGACCCCTACCTCCGAGTGCTAGGATTAAAGTTGTGCACCACCATCACCAGGCATGTTGTCCTGTGTTTTGAGACAGGGTCTCTCTCCTGGGTCTGGGGCTCTGCCTGTCTCCACTCCTCCACTGCTGGGGTTACAAGTGTGCATTGCCATACCTGTCAGTTTTTTATTGTTTTGTTTTGTTTTTGTGGATTCTAGGGATGACACTCGAGTCCTCAGGGCTACACAGCATGCACTATTCCAACTGAGCCACCTCCACAGCCTTGCCTTCTGGGATAATTTCTCAATAATACTGGAACATAGATCAGAGGTGGAGTGCTTGCTTAGTGTCTTAGGGTTTCTGTTTCTTTGACAAAACACCATGATCAAAAACAAGTTGGAGGGGATTTATTTGGCTTACACTTCCACATTGTAGTCATCACTGAAGGAAATCAGGACAGGAACTCAAAATGGGCTGGAACCTGGAGGCAAGAGTTGATGCAGAGGCCATGGAGGGGTGTTGCTACTGGCTTGCTTCTCATGGCTTGTTTAGTCTGTTCTCTTATAAAACCCAGGACCACCAGCCCAGGGATGGCCCCACCCACAATGGGCTGGTTCTTCCCCCACCAGTTACTAATTAAGAAAATGCCCTACAGCTGGATCTTAACAGAGGCATTTTCTCAATTAAGGTTTCCTCCTTTTAAATCTAGTTTGTGTGTCAAGTTGATTTAAGACTAGCCAGCATACCTGGCATGCATCAGGTTCAAGGTCCACTCCGTGTGTGTGTGTGTGTGTGTGTGTGTGTGAGTGAGAGAGAGAGAGAGAGAGAGAGAGAGAGAGAGAGAGAGAGAGAGAGAGAGAGAGAAGGGGGGGGGAGAGGGAGAACACACAGGGGCTTTTGGAAGGAAATGAAAAGGATAAAATAGCTATCATGCATGGGAGATCAGCCTGGGCTACCTGATACCCTGCCTCAATGTGGGGCTGTCCTAGAGCTGAGAGTGAGTTGAAGCTGGTCTTGAACCCTGGATTTTCTCATTCTGAGAGCAGTAGGAGTTCAGGTGCTCCTCACTTTTTAGCCCAGGCCAGAACCCAGTTAAATATTAAATATTGCCTGCTTCATAGAAGGTCATTAGCAAAGGAATGTGGAGTGTCTGGTGCTTATCTGCCCTGTAGCTGGAAGCATAGGGATGAGTCATTTACCGATAAGGTGCCATTCTCTTTTCCCTATGGGACCACACCTTATGCAGAAGGTGCCCTTGCAAGACTTTGATGCTTAGACTTGAGCTCCACATGCAAATGAGGCTACTCCAGTATCCTTGTCTTAACCAATGGATCCCAACCCTGGGTATCAAAGACCCTCCCTGCCTGTACCCTATAAATGTAACCACTCTTGCTTTAATAAATGAGAGATACGCTCCTCTGACAGCCTCTCCCAAGAGTCTGACTCACTGTTGTTGACTCCTTAGTCCTCTGATCTGGGACCTGCCAGGATGCACTGACCCATGGCCCTTCGCTTTCCTTCCAGCTCAGCCATGGTACGGGGAGGGAAGCAAGAAAAAGAAAACTAAACCTCAATAAACAAGCTAAGTGCTATCTTTGTTCTATAGGCATCTTCCAAAGGAAAGTCTGGATCAAATGTGCATTTTTATAACTAGGTTTTCACCATGACCCTTGAATTTGCTTGGGAGAAAATCATGTGAGGATTCCCCCTCCCTCCATAAATATGAGCAATATTTTAAGACTTGTAACCACTCACTTGTACTATTCTTTTGTACTAACCACTCACCTAGTCCTATCTAGCACCCTGCAGCTGCTACCTACATAATTTATAACACATCACTTCCTTTTCTTTAAGCCCATTTCCCAAACAGATATTAGAATTTCTATGGTGTTCATTAAGTCCCATTAGTATAACTTTTAGTTTAAAAGATTTTTTTTTAAAAAAAAAATCAGCAAGTACTTTTAATTAGTACATCAGGTCAGATAGGAAATCTTTTAAAGATAACTAAGTCTTTGGTCTGGCACATTAATATACAATTGATAATTTAAATTAATATGTAAGTTCATTATTTTTAAATCATGTTCCTGAATAACGGTCCATTAAATAGCATTTCATTTATACAGCAGAGAAGGAAAATCCCATCACAGTCAAGGGTAGAACTCTGCTGAGACTTGCAAAGCTTTTCCTATAGGCTCATCACACACTTTACCAGATGTCAGGGGCAAGAGGGGAAGAGACTAAGTTTGTGTGTCTTCTGTGAGTAAAACGAGTAGCACTCTAAAAGTGACAGACGCAGCTGGGCGGTGGCGGTACACACCTTTAGTCCCAGCGCTTGGGAAGCAGAGGCAGGTGGATCTCTGTGAGTTTGAGGCCAGCCTGGTCTACAGAGTGAGTTCCAGGACAGCTAGAGTTACAACAGAGAAATCTTGTCTTGAAAAACAAACAAAAAAAAAAAAAAAGAAAGAAAGAAGGAAAGACAGATTTCATAGATCATATGACCTGACCACAGAAGGAAATCATAAATATTAATAAATTACTTCGGTGTAACATGTACTTCATGTAATAAAAATATTTTAAAATGGCCTGTGAAGCAGCTCTGGGTAGAGGTTCTTGTGTGTAGGTCTGACAAGCTGAGTTTGATCCCTGGATCCCACAAGGTGGCAGGAGAGAACCGATTCCTGAGAGCTGTTCTCTGAACTCCCCACCCTTGCCTGCACACACATGAGCTTTTTTAAAATTTAAAAGTATAAAAAATAAAAACAGAAAAATGAAATACAGAAATGTTTTAAATTATATTAATAAATTACCACTTTATTAAACCAGCATAATTCCCACCTGCATTGTAAATACACAAAGATAAGGACAGCTCCCACCGGTCAACAAAGAAAGTTCTCTGCAACAGAGACCGTTACCGCAAGGGATCAAAATGAACAGAACAGCCATTATGGGCGGTCTGCCCCAACCCATCCACCTGTAACAAAACTCCTGCACTTCAGGCTCAGGGAACATCTCAGAAGAGGGGGAGGAAAGACTGTAAGAGTAAGAGAACAGGAAGTCTAGAAATGTCAGGGAAGCTACACCCACGGAGGCTTACCACATGGCTGCCAAAACAAGACCTGAACAGTGACACCACAAATAGACATGCTAACACGGAAGGGAGAAATCTCACGGGGCCCCAACACTGGGCAGAAAACTATGGGCAACTAAAGAATGCTGAGGGCAGGAGAAATAGTCTTCCCCAGGGAAGAACACTCCAATTGGCTAACCAATACCAAGTAGTCAGATCTAAGAACATACATTTAACATAGAAGGACTGAACAGGTTGCATATTTAGGAATATATGTATAAATCTATCTATCTAAATCTATATATACATATATATATGTATGTGTGTGTGTGTGTGTGTATATATATATATATATATATATATATATATATATATATATATATATATATATATATATATATATCTAGAGCCATGAATGAATTTGAGAGAGCAGGGGGAGTGTACATAGGAGGGACTGGTGGGAGGGGGAAGGTAGAGATCATGGAATTGTATTTTAATTTCAAAATATTTTAAAATTGTATTAATGAGCTGGGCACAGTAGTACGCATCTTTAAAACTAGCATTTAGTATTTAGACCAGGCCAGTCTGGTCTTACAAAAAAAAGAAGTTTTCTCACTGATGAGGTAAACAACCCACCAGACTCTATGAGAAGAGGTAACTGAGGAGGACCGCAACACGCCGAGTGAAGGATTACTGCAGCAAGCAAAGGGCTGTCCACCCTGCAGTGGCCTGAGGAAGTTGGTAGTATTCGCATTTCAGCCCCTGCTCTCCCCGCTTAGGGACAGTCTGGCCCACAGGGAGCCCAGCAGGCTCTAGGACACAGACAACAGCCGCAGAAGCCTGGGTGAGTGGGAGTAGCCGTGAGGGGGAGCAGGTCCAGGTACACAGGTAGGGAACAGACAGCAAGTTATATTGCTGTGCCTTCATAATGGAGAAAGTCGGTCTCAGCTTCTCTACAGGGTGCTTTTTAACTCATAAGCTTCTGGTAACATATAAATGAACACATTTGTAAGAATACAACCACTTCATCACAGGGAAACTAAAAAAATATTTTTGTGACATATGGCATTAACAGATTTGAGAATAGAAGTCATCTGAACATCAAGTATGGACCTTTCCTTGGGTTAAACCACATAACAGAATTTTCTAAAGCCTTCTTCCTATCCCTCTGGGCTGGCTAGTTTTATGTCAACTTGACACAAGAGTTATCAGAGAGGAGGGAGCCTCAGTTGAGAAAATGCCTCCGTAAGATCCAGCAGTAGGTAAGACTGTAGAGGATTTTCTTAATTAGTGATTTATGTGGGAGGGTCTAGCCCACTGTGGGTAGGGCCACATGGGCTGGTGGTCCTGGGTTTTATAATAAAGCAGACTGATCAAGTTGGTAAGCTGCACCCCTCCCTGGATTCTGCATTAGCTTCTGCCTCAAGGTCCTGTTCTGTGTGAGTTCCTGTCCTGACTTCCTTCAATGATGAACAGTGATGTGAAAGTGTAAGCCAAATAAACTCTTTCCTCCCCAACATGCTTTTGGTCATGGTGTTTCATCACAGCAATAGTAATCTTAACTAGGACATCTTCTTGCAGTTCTCTGCATCCCCCTGCAGTGCAAGCTCTTTCTGTGCTCGGTGGAAGCACAGCACCCAGTTTCCCTCAGCCCACAGCTGGAAATGACTCAGCCTGTTCCAAGGCATGTCTGGCTATTTGAAATAGGGAAGAAAACACTAGTAATACACAGTAACAATTTCAGAATCTATCAATTAATAAGATGAACATTCCAAAATAAACTTCAGAATTCTTAAATGAGTACATAATTTCCCTTGTTTGAAAAATTACACAGAACCTCAAGCACACTGGAAACACATCTTGAATTCAAGTGTAACTCAGATCAAAACTGTAAGGTGCAGCACTGTGGGCCAGTTGTCCCTGCTACTTCAGAGGCTGAGGCAGAACTGCGGATGAAGACCAGCCTAAACTATACAGGCCACACAGTGACACCCTCAGAGGGGAAGGGGGGAGAGGTGGGAGAGAGGGAGAAAGGGAAAATGGAGGAGAAAGAGGAGGACTCAAACATTCCAGCCTCGTTTATTCATTATTTCACCCACCTATCTACATCTATCTATCTGTCTGTCTGTCTGTCTGTCTAGATGCTTTTTTGAGACAGGATCTCATTATGTATCTCTGGCTGTCCTGGAATTCACTATGTAGACTTGACTGGCCTTGAACTCACAGAGATCCACCTACCTCTGCTTCCCCACCACTGCTGGGACTAAAGGCGTGCACCACCACACTCAGCTCATGCTAGCGTGTTTAGGGAAGGAGATGAGCAGGTGGCCCCTGTGCTTCTTCCTCTGAAATAACAGCTTTGCACACCCTCTCTAGCCACAGACTCACAGAGGCCAAGGAATCAGCAGTGAAACCTTCCTAGAGTAAAGTGACGTAGTCTGAAACATGCATATCATTTATTGAGTTTTAAAACAAGCTCAGTGGAGTTCAGTCTTTCTGCTTGACCTTCCCACAGCCTAGAGAGGGCAGAGCAGCTTCTAGTTTTACTGCACTATTTAAGAAATCCATTCTCTGTAGACATATTAATTTTCACAGAATTAAAAACTTTAGAATCAAATTATTTTAGTCTAAGAAGACTTTTTAAGACTTTCCTTAGAGCTTCAAAAAGCCCTTTGGATGATCAACAGAGATCAACAAAACTCTACCCCGCTTTCTCTGATCATAAAAAGGTGTTTTTTTAAACTGTTACTCTTTAAATGACGTGAAACTAACGAGAACCGGTTGCTTTTAGACTCATCTTCTCTGGAGAAGATGACTCTGTGCTTCACCACCTTCTGCCAGGCCTTGCAAAGGTAGGCTCTGTAGTCCACATCTCCATCGCATGGGCGCTTGGAGGAAGAAGGTCCTTCTGCTGAATCGGAGGCTTTCTGCATTAGACTTTGAGTTGTTGCGAAAAGCAGCAAGCGGTACTCAGTGACAAGTCTCTCTAGGAGCTGAGAACACTTCTTCAGAGTGGACTCCTGCAGGGCCACACTTTCTCCTCCACTGACACGGTCCGTCCAGTAGAAAGCCGACAGGCTATCCACAATGAGAAGGCAGAGAGAGGGGTGGCTACAAAACAGAGCTTCCAGTGAGTGCAGCGTAAGCAGTAACTGCATGCTGCTATTGCAGTAGGCCAGGAAGAATCTTCCAAGGCAGAGCTTTATGGCTTCTTCGGAGCTTTGCGATAGTCTGTGCTCAAGAACTGTCACAAGCCGAAGCATGTCAAAGTGGTAATCTGTATCAATAAATAAGACTTCTATTTGCAGTCCACCCTCTGATTTTGGAAGTATACACCGGGCTGTTAAATGATAAAGCATTTCTGTTTTTCCTGTTCCTTCTGGACCATGAAATTCAAGAATATCACCTGTGTAAAATCCAAAAATGTCAGTCAAGATGCAGCAGTGTAACAGCGAGGACAGAGCAAGTCTCAAAGAGCTTCACAAATTTAGCTCCTGGAATACGAGCTAACAGTCAAAAGTGGATCTGCATAGGCAAATGCTCTACACTGACCCAGACCCCCAAACCCTGTAGTGAGAGATTAGTCAGCACCAAGAGAACAAAAGAGAGGGTTGAAGTGGTGCAAGGGAAAATGGGTGTCTTTGCAACCATACTGTTTCTAGTGATTAAACCTGAGCTCGGGTCCCAGAGCCCACATAACACTGATACAGTAGCATTCCTGTGCTGGAATGGGGGTGGAGACAGGAAAATATCCATAAGCTCACAGTCCAACCAGCTTGCTGTACAGAGTGCTGATGAGATCCTGTCTCAAAATAGAAGGCAAGGACTCACATCTGAGATTGTCCCCTGACTTCTACGTGTCATATACACAAATGCACACATACACAGATTAGTAGAAAACTAGTTTGAAGGACTCAGTTGATCACACAAAAGCACAAGGTAGAAGCTGACAGCAGGCTTCCTATGTCTCTCAGGATCCTAAGACTGGTAGGAAAAGTCACTTTAACAGATACATAACTGATGGCCAATCTTGAGCATCACTGACCTGATTAGGAAGTACCTGGTCAGTGATGAACACCTCAGGGCATGTCTAAGGAGACCATGACAAGCCGATCCCTTGATAACCTCATGTGATGGCATTACTGGGAAGTGGGAAAAGTAGAAGGTGGGGCCCAGCTGGAGGAAACAAGTCACCGGTGCTGTGTCTCTGGAGGACATCATGCCCTGGATTCCTGACCTCCGAATTGAAGAAGAGTTCCATCACATGTTCTCACCATGATGGTAGTGCTGGGGACAAGGGATCATGGCTGGAGCACTCTGAAACCATGGGCCAAAGTGAATCTTTCCTCTTTTATGTTGTGTCTTAGTGAAAGTAACTAATACATCACCTGATTACATTTTCTATTGCCTTCTTGAAGGTTAGTATTTGAACATTCTAACCCCAAGACAAACAACGCATCTTCCTAACATACTTCAGCTGACTGCTTTCCTAAGGTCCTTATAGGTGTTTCCTCGAAGAGGACAGATCACAATCATTCTTTAGCATGACTCACAGACTCAGCACTGGAAAGTACTTCTGGAAGTAGATTCACATGGTTTCTCAGACCACACATTAAGAATGCTCAGTTTGGGGGCTGGAAAGATGGCTTGGTAGTTAAGAGCACTGGCTGCTCTTGCAGAGGACTCAAGTTTGATTACCAGTACCATATGACAGTTCATAACTGTAATCCCAGTCGTGGGGAATCCAACACCCTCTTCTGACCTCCATGGGCACTGTGCACATGCAATGCAGACCATGCAGCAAAACACTCATACAAATAAAATAAAATGGGAAAGAAAAGGTAATAAGAAAGAGAAATGCATCCAGGCACAGTGGTGCATAACTTTAGTTTCCAGCACTCAGGAAGCAGAGGCAGGCAGATCTCTGAGTTCAAGGCTATCCTGGTCTACAGAGCAAGTTCTAGTATAGCCAGGGCTACACAGAGAAACCCTGTCTCAAAATACAGAGAGGGAAGGAAGGAGGGAGGGAGAGAAGGAGAGAGGGAGGGAAGGGGGGCTAGTGTACATATATACATGCTTTGGCATGATTTAAGCTGAAATTTAAAAAAAAGTTTAAGGTTAAATCCTTAGTTGAGAGATCAAATTCATGGATAGTGTTACTTCTCTGTTGCAGATTAACGGTGAGGTAGGTAGGTACGCAACAGCCGTTCCTAACAAATACCACATCTGAATGTTGTCGCTAAGGTCTTCTAACTAAAGTCCCTGCAGATGTTTTTTGATGTTCAGATCAGTTTTACTGATGTTAGAAACATGTACTATTTGCTATATATATTTGATTTTTATATTAGACATAATATATATTAAATATAATATATTTGTTCTTTGATTGTCCAACTGGCCCTCCATGGGCATATACAATCTATATTTTATATATTTATTATATTTATATATATAAATTTATATTTAATATAAAAAATGTTCAGACAGTATGCTTTATAAGTGGGGCAGTTCTTGTAACTGTATTTGAAATTATGATCTCATATGTTTGAGCTGTTACAAAAAAAAGCTAGCACCCTTGTTCAGCCAAAGTGGTGAACATGGCAACTTGAAGTAAAAGAAAAAAGAAAACAAAAATCTTGGCTGGGAGGAGTTGGGGCTAACAGATTGAGGCAAGAGTCAGAAGCTACAGAGACTTTAGAATACGTTAAAAAGAAGCCAAAACAATCACCTTGGTACCAGCTTTAGCCAACACATTGAATTTGCAGATCACAATTCCTAGTTCTGAGGACTTAGAAACTGGGCACTGTAGTAAACAGCCTCTATCTGCAAATGCATTAAAATGCTTCCATAGCCAGAGCCCAAGGATCTTACTGCAACGTAAACTTCCTATAACAGATGCTGGAAGTGTTACTAACTTAGAACCCCAGTCTTTGGTGTGCCAGTCTGCCAACTGAGTTCCTGTTTAGTTTTACAAATGTAAATGTAAGCACACATTTTTGGTAGTGACTAAACATGATTGTGTTTCTCAAAGTTTCTATAATATTTGGATGCAAAGATGTGTTACAAACACCTGCCCTAACACATGGTTGGTTTCCTAAGGCCTACCTCATGAATACGAACCCATTTGATATATAACACACTTTCCTATGGAGCATGGGGACAGCAGATATATTATACCAGATATATATGTCTGTGCTCATGGAGGCCAGAAGAGGCTGTCAAATCCCCTGGAGCCTGAGTTAGAGGTAGTTGTGAGTTACAGAGTCCTTCAGGCTGAGGGAAATGGCAGTAGCCAGTGGCACAAAGGCAGACAATTGAAGCAGCACAGGAAATGTGCGTATGAAGACAGCAGAAAAGGGCAGGGACATGTTTATGTCTGTCACTCTTCCCATCTGGTAACTGACCAGCAGCTGTGCCATTGGAGCTGCTGAGCTTTAGGCAGATGCAACACTTACGTGATACATTTGGGGCCAGTTGGACAATCAAATAACAAATCAGCTGCTTCCTTGCCTTAGTCATCAGACTATTTTTCTTTCCAGGAAACTCAGTATCCCCTCACTTCCATTCCCATTCACCAAGACAATTTTGGACACTGAGACTCCTCAAGTCCCCTTCTGAAATATCCACATTCAAAAATGAAAGCAA
Source organism: Cricetomys ansorgei (assembly GCA_026225945.1). Lineage (NCBI taxonomy): Eukaryota > Metazoa > Chordata > Mammalia > Rodentia > Nesomyidae > Cricetomys > Cricetomys ansorgei. Next base: position 1,670,398 of record JAMJFZ010004042.1, read on the forward strand.
CTGATACTCTCAAGCTGGGTGTGGTGACAGACACCTGTAATCCCAGAACTCTTGAGAGCCAACCTCAGCTACACAGTGAATTTGAGGCCATCTTAGATTATAAGAGGCCCACATGCAGACAAAACCATATAACCCAAAACCTGTACTACTATTTCTAATTACATTCATTCAGTAAAATGAAATGTCTTGGTGGACACAATGCATAGATGTAATGGGAAAGAGAACAAAGAATGAAGAATAACTAGACCTCCACAGTTGTGAAGTTTCACAAGCTATTCAAATTAAGTTGGTATCAATCCAAACCATAGTTATAAAACTAAGAAGTTAATTAATGACTAGGGAAAACAGTTTTAAAGTGTGAAAAAGAACAGCAAGGGGATTAAAATAGCAGAAGGGCTGGAGAGGTGGCTCAGCAGTTAAGAGCACTGCTTACTTTTTCCAGAGGACCCAGAACCCAGATGGTGGCTCACAACCACCTGTAACTCAGGCTCCAGGGGATTTGACAGCCTCTTCGGGCCTCCATGAGCACAGATATATATATATGAAAATAAACAAATCTTAGAAAAAAATAGTATGCCAGAGCACGTCTATTTAAAAGAAAAGGTGTTAAGACACAAAATGGAGCAAAATGGTCAAAGCTTTATCACATCAGTAGTTACACTAACTCAAATGAATTAAATATTCAAGTGAAAAAGCAGACAGGGAAGACAGAACCAGGATCTAACTGGAAGCATTCTACAATGGACACACTTTAAACCCAAGCAACAAATGAAAGGCAAGAAAAAGATACTATGTAAAGAGTAGCCAAGCAATGATAATGACAATGATGATGATTATTATTATTTGTGGTTTCTTGAGACAGTGTCAAATAGCCTGGGTGGTTTTGAACGCTCTATGAAGCTAAGACTATCCTTGAACTTCTGATCTTCTTGATTCAGCCTCCCAAGAGTTGGGATTAGTTAGAGGTGTGTACTACCACAGGAAGGTTGAAGTTGCTATAATAGTATCACACACAATGAACTTTTAAAATAAAAGTTATTATTTGAGATAGTATGTGTGTATGTGCTAAAAATATACAAAATAAACTCGATGAGTTGCCTACTTAGAATCTCAGAATGCTGACAGTAGGACTGCCACATAGTGGGTTTCAGGCCTTGCAAAGCTGCAGCTCTGATTCCACTTAAGTGCTTTCAGGTAAGCAGAATCATTTGGTTTGTCTCAGTCCACTTAGCATATCCTCCTCAAGTTTTTTAAAACAATATTTACTTTTGGCTATGTATATATATGTAGGAGAATGCATGTGAAGGCAAGTGCCTGAATAGCCAGAAGCGGCAGCTCCCACAGAGCCGAGGTGGTTATGAACTGCCAGATGTGGGTGCTGGGAACCGAACTCTGCCCTCCAGAAGAGCAGCCCTAACTCTTGACTGCTGAGCTATCTCTGCAGCCTGGCTCTCAAGTTTTATCCACACAGTAGTGTGTGACAGGATTCCTTTGTAAGGTAGAAAAATATTTCATTGTATGTATATGCTACTTTCTTGTTTGTTTGTGTGTGTGTGTGTGTGTGTGTGTGTGTGAAACAGTGTCACTTTGTAGCCAGGGTGGCCTCAAACCTATGGTGACCCCTCCTCAGCCTGTCAATGCTGGCATTATAGTGCCAGTCACCGTGCTTTGTTTATCTCTTCAACCACCAGTGGGCGTTTGTTTGTTTCTACCTCACAGCAGTTTCAAGATGTGGTGTCATATGGTAGTTCCAGCTCCATTAACTTCTGTGGCAGCTCTATACTACTCTCAGTAATGACTGAACCATTTTCCTGTCTCACCAGAGGTACATGATAGTTCTGGTTTTCTCACAGCCTTGCAAATACTTAGTTTTCTGCATTTGTTTTAAATAATGTCATCTTAATGGGCATGAGGTGTAAAGGACATTTTATAATGAATGGATCAGCCAGCAAGAAGACATAAGAATGATAAACTTTTGTTATGCATAATACCCAAAGCCTTAAATTCGGGAAGCCAGAGGAACAGAACTGAAGGGAGAAACAGATAATAGTCAGAGATGTCAAGAGCTTACTCTAGAAAATGGGATAACAGATAGAACAGCACACATGAGTGCAGCAAGGAAGCAGAACCAAGAGTCATCAAGAGAGCACTTGGCCCAGGCACAGGAAAATACGTAATCCTCTATAGTGTGCATGGAATATTCTCTAGATTAATAAGCCACTGATCAAGTCACAACGTAAGTCTCAGTAATCAGAAATCAGAAGAAAGCATGCATTTCCAATCCGATAAGAATGAAAATAAACCAATGAATAGCTATAGATTTTTGTTTATTTTTTGAGACAGGATCTTGGTACATAGAATAAATAGGCCTCAAACTGACCTTCCTCCTCCTTCAGTATTCTGAATGCTGGAACCATCAGAAAGTCCCAGCATGCCTGGCTGTAAATCTTCCTGACCTTGGAATAGGGAATAAGTGTCTTGCACTTGACACTAAAATATGAGCAACAGAAGGCACATTAGAACCTCAACAAAGTTATCAATCCCGTGCTGCAAACGAATCAACAACAGCCCAGACAGGAGGGTGGACAGGCACATTGCAATTTCATCTACTGGATAAGCATCTTTTATCTAAAGTATGTAAAGGCCACTTCGATGCAATAATAAAAAGAGACCTTGGTTTTAAAATTAGCAAAGACCTGACGTTTCTCCTAAAAATACTGGGCAAACTGTGAGTGAGCCCAGGTAGAGACATTCAACATCATCAGCCACTAGGGAAGGATCACGTGGAAGCACAGCAGGGTGTCACTCCAAACTGACCAGGATGCTGTAAACACAAAGACATGCTGACAATCAGTCCTAGGAAGTGGAGAATTTGGGACAGACACTTCACTGATGGTCACAAGGAAAATGTGAAGCTACTTTAGAAATCACTTTGGCTGCTTCTCCAAAGATAAAGCAGCACACAGTTGCCTTATAACTTGGCAATCTCCCTCCTGGGTGTTACCTAAGGGAGCCCAAACCTTATCTATCCACAGAAAAACTTGTACATAAAACCACAGCAGCAGTGTTCATAGCTTCCAAAATAAGGAAGCAATCCAAATGGCTACCAAGTGACACTGCATTCACACAGTGAGACTATTCAGCTCTACAGAACTAGCTACTGGGCTGGAGAGATGGTTCAGTAAGATATCTTCCTGTTCTTGCAAAGGATCTGGGTTCTCTTCTCAGCACCTACACCATGGCTCATGGCCAACTGTAACTCAAGTTCCAGGGGATCCAATGCCCTCTTCTGATCTCTGTAGGCACCAGGCACCCATGTGGTATATAGACATACACACCGGCAAGGCAATCATATGCATAGAATAAATAAATCTTAAAGGGGAGGAGAGGGGTGTGCTACTGATGCACGCTACAAAGACAGATATGAAGGTCCACCTAATTACACAAAACCTCCAGAAAGGGCAAGTCCACAGAAAAAGCCAGCTATGGTTGCCTAGCACTGACTACTAGTACAGATGGGTCTTTCTGGGGCGATGGTTACACAACTGTGTGACTATACTAAAAACATCTCAATTATACACCTAATTCTGTGTGATACACAGAGACTAAGCTTAAGCACTCAATTGCTTTCCTAGTGCCAAAAAAGTTAGCACCTTTTTTTTTTCCTGCTGCAGAAATTTAAACAGAACAACTAGGAAGCTCAGAACGCCCTTGCAGCTCTGCAAACTTCTAAGAGGAAGGAATAAAAAATAAGCCAAGAAGAATTCCCATGAATACTGTGTGTGAAGATGATGCCGCCCGACAGAGCAGGATGGCTTGGAACGCTCTGGCCTGGCGTGCCTCTCTTGTAGCCACACTGCCTCCGGACTATGTGTGGACACAGATATACAGGCGCACACGGGAACTGTGGAATTTGTGCAAACTGGTCTTACAGAACTTCCTTTCATAGGCTTTCTGGGAAACACTGTCTTACCATGCACTGGTGAATCTTCATCAGCAAACAAGTTGGGTTCTAGTTCTCTTAAGGAGCTTCTACCTTCAAGTCGGGCAAGGAGCTTACAAAAGAAAGAGAGGAAAACTTATCACTTAAAAGGATACAGCATCCCAAAAATTTATATAAATTTCAAAAGTTTTTAAGAGCATTATTTTGAAGATCTAGAGGAAAATATTAAAAGGGAAATAAAACTTAGGAGACACATTAATGCTTAAAAGATTTTATTTACGCGTATGCATGTGCATATGCCCTGTATATACAGATGCCCAAGGCCAGGGGAGGGTGTGGGATAACCTGGATATCCTGGATATCCCACATTTTTGGAGTTAATGATGGATGCGGGTGTTGGAAACCTAACGGGTCCTCAGGAGGAGCAGCACATACTTTTAACTGCAGAGCCATCTCTCCAGCCCTTCTTTCCTTCCTTCCTTCCTTTTTTTGACAGGGTCTTCCTATGTAGCCTCAGCTGGCCTAGGACTGACTATATAAATCAGGCTGGCCTCAAAAACTCACAGAGATCCACCTGCCCTCTGCCTCCCAAGTGCTGGTATTAAAGGCACATACCACCATGCTCAGGCCTGCTCATTTATTAAGTCTTTAACTTTTTTATATATATCAAATCTACCGATGTAAAATAAGTCTGAACCCTCAAAGGAACAGATAGCAACTGTAGGACATAAGGCCAAATTTCTAGTGGCAATGTATTTACAATATTTTTTGTACATACACCAGTTATAGTGATCTGATTTAATCTGCCCCATTTTAGATCTAGATGGGAAAGGGTAAAAGGGGGAAAGCAAAGAAAACTTCTCTAAGGAGCTCTGGGCTTAGCTGTATTTTAAAAGTAAGAAGGAGTCCAGTACATGGGCCATGGGCAGGTATACCAGGCATGGGAGATGGGTGAGGCCAAAATACATACAGAGCATGGTGTGCAGGCAAAGTATAAGCTGGTTTTAATTGCGAGAGCTTGTCCCATGAACCAGGTAGGATATGTGATTGGGTTTAGAACCACTAGGCACGCACACCTCTACATGTGTCTATGAGGGTATTTTGGAGAGGGTAACTGAAGAGAAAAGAACTTCCGTGAATGTGTGAGGTGCCATCACAGGGGCAAAGTACTAGACTGAATTAAAAGGGAAGTAAGCTGAACTATACGGTCCTGATTTCCTTTATGTTACTGTGATAAAACTCCTACCAAAAGCAACTTAAAGGAGGAAAAGATCTAACTGGCTTACACTTTCAGGTCACAGCTCATCACTGCGAGAAATCAGGGCTGGAAAAGCACAAACCAGAAAAAGAAACCATGGAGGAACATTGCTTGTTGGCTTGCTCTCTGTCTCATGTTTAGCTAGCTTCTTAAATAGCCCAGGACCAGCACCTATGGATGTTGCCACCCACAGTGGGCTGGGCCCTACAAGATCAACTAATAAACAATATAGTCCTCCACAGACATGCCCATAGGTCAATCTGATCTAGCCAATTCCTCAGTTGAAGCCTTCCTCTCAGATGATTCTAGGCTGTGTCATATTGACAATCAAAGGCAAACAGCTTGCATCTCTATTTCTTAACCAAAGATGTAGTGTGACTAAACATCTCAAACGCCTGCTGTCATGAGTTTCCTGCCATGATGGACTTAAGTTGAAATAAACGTTCTCCCTTTAAGTTGCTTTTGTCAGATATCTGGTCACAGCAATGAGAAAAGCAATGAATACAGAAAACTGGTACCAGGGACTAGGGCCCCTGCTTTGATAAGCCTGACCATGTGGTTCTCAGGCTTTTGGAACTGGTTTGCAGGAGGAATGTGAAAGAGTTTAGAGCTATGGACGGAAAAGCTCCAGAAAGTTGTATGTAGAGCTTAATGGGTCATCTTGATGGGAGTTTGGAAGGTCAGAATGCAGAGAGAAATGCAGACAGTGGAGGCCCATTCTCACTGGAAATGGGGCAGGAGGCCATTCAAGCTACATTCTAGCAAAGATCTGGCTGCATTCTGAACTTGGGTGAGGCTGAATTAAAAAGTAATGAATGTATTTGTTTGGTGGTGGAAATCTCAACACAGGGCAAATTCTGGCCATGCCCTGGTTACTGCTCACTGCTCTCACCACAGTGACAGAGAGTAAAAAGGGGGGGGGGAGAAACATGGAAACATGTGCTGCCTAGTATACAAAAGTAGAGAGTTTAAAGTTGCACACGAGGCAGATGCTGAGAAAGCAGCTGCACCTAACAATAGGAAGGGTACCCTGAGGGTAAGATCCTAACCACAGGGGGTTCCATCTTGTGAACATGCAAACTCATGTGAAAGGACATTGCTGCTAAGGAGTTCGCGTGAAAACCACCACCCCTCCAGCTGGGGTGGAAGGGAGGCTGCTATCCTGAGCTATCAGTAGAGCTTGGCAGCACCATCCACATGATGCTGATCTTACAGGTATATAAACTACAAGACTAAGGGCATCATGGAGTCTTATGCCACAGTTCCAGAAAGCTGCAGCAATGTGTGGTGGGTTTGGAGGCCATTGTGATGAAGAAGCCTAAGTTTCAACAGAGACCTCAAATGTTGAAGATGCCAAGACCATGAAATATTCCCCGGGAAATTCTGCAGCAAGGAGTGGCTCAAGAGAGAAGCTATGTGTGCTGCAGGCCAAAGCTGAAATGGAGGGGCTTCCCAAGTCCTTTGAGCTCCGATTTCACCAAGAATGCCAAGTACTAGATAATGAGCTACAGGATTTAAGATATTTCTGCTGGGTTTCAGTCTTGCTTTGGTTTGATATTTCCCTGTACTATGCTCCCTTTTGAAATAGTAATGTTCATTCTGTGCCATTGTATACGTTGCTAGGCTTTTTATTTTACAGGGGTTCACAGCTAAGAGACTGCCTTACATCTTAGAAGAGACATTGGTCTTTGAATAGTGTTGGAACTGTTAAAGACTATAGGTGTGAGAGCTAAAGTTATGTCTTAAGTTTTAATCATTGTGTCTACGTTATCTATAAAACAAAAATGCCTCTAACCTGTAAGCCCACTTGCTCAAGGAAAGATACTTTCTGAAATGCTGGGGGCTATTGTTTATGTAAGATAACAAGCCACAAGTTTTTGCTTCCCTAAAGGAACTTGGTTGACCCTACTGCAAAGGATGTTTGATCAAATGTAGGCAGAACTTTCATAGGCAGGAAATATGTTAGGATGTAGCTTGACCATGATTGGACGTAGGCAGGAGGTAAGCAGGCAGGAAGTATGTCAGAATGTATGCTTGTCCCTGATTGGACAAAGGTGGGAATTACATAACCTTATGGGTTTTGCCTTTATAAACTCCTGCCAAATGTGACTCAGCACTGTTTTCTTGGAACTCCAGAATGGTCCTGCCAGAGTTCACCATCCTGGCCAGTATTTAATTAAAGCTCAAATTTGGCTCAAAATTTGGTGGTAGTGGTTTTATTCTTGACTGGTGGGATTAACAGAGGGATTTCTGAAGTTGGAATAACTGCATATTTGTACTGTAAGATGGCCCTAAGTCATTGGTGCCAGGAGCAGATTTCTGTAGCACAGCACAAATGTAAAATGTTCTCTATCCTCCATGGGCTCATGTATCTGGACACTTCAACCATAGTTGGGCCTGGCCTGTCTTTGGGGTTTGGCCTTAAGATTTCTTATTCTCTGTTACCTGTTCTGCCAAGATAAGAAGCGAGGAGTCTCAGCTGCACGCTCCTGCCACAGTGGAGCTGCCTGCTGCCTGCCATGCTTTCCCTCCATGATAGACTGTACCCTCAACCTCCCAAAGAAGCACTTCTAATCCCAGGGAAGGAAGGTCTCGGCAGAAGGATAGATGAACTTGGCAGTGAGAGTGAGGTCAAGCAGGCAAAGAGCAAGAAGCTTCCTTCTTTAATGTCCTTTTATGTGGGCCACCAGCAGAAAGTATGGCCCTGATTTAGGGTGGGTCTACCTCAAAAGACCAAATTAAGAAAATCTCCCATAGGTGTGCCCATCTGCTGGGTTTTGGTTGATTCGAGATGTAGTCTAGTTGACAACCAAGATTAACTGTCACAAATCCATCTTTTGTCAGCTTGACACACAATCCTCCTTATATCATGCTTAATTTCCAAATGAAAGTAACAACCAGGCTATTATAACACGATGTAACTATCCCATGAACGACTGAAAACATATATATTTTAGAGGAGACAATGTCCCCTGATGAATATCTTATTCTTTTAGTGCCTGATAACATAAATATGATAACCACTGCTATTGTATCAATTGACGTTACATTATGTGATGATGAAATAGAGGAGGAAAGACAAATGTTGCTTAATGTAGGTATATATATGCACACACATGTTCTTAACAAAATAAGACAGAACATTCATGTCAATTACAATCTACATTTCTGAAAATGGTCACTTGGCCTTATCTGGCACTAATAATTACCTTCCTCTAAAACCTGTTCTGTATTTTTTCCATACTCAGCAAACACCTGTAAAAAGCTGGCCAGGAGCAGAGGTGTGAATTTGTAACCCCCATGTCGGGGAGGCCAGCCAGCATATCTTAATTTCCAGGTCTTCCAGGGACAGACCTTGTCTCAAAACAACAAGATGGACAGTTCTTGAGGAAAAAGCCCTCAAGCCAACCTCTTGCATCCACATGCATCCACATATACACAGAAAGGGCGGGAGGGTGAGGCAGGCAGCTGACATGGACAGTGGGCAAGAGTAAGAAGCAGTTGCCTCAGTTAAGAAAATGTTACCACCAGACTGGCCTATAGGCAAGTCTAGGGCGGGGGCATTTTCTTAGTTAGTGAATGATGTGGGAGGGCCCAGGCCATTGTGGAGGGTACCACCCCTGGGCAGGTGGTCCTGGGTGTTATAAGAAAGCAGGCTGAGCAAACTATAGGGAGCAAGCCAGTAATGGCCTCTGTTGTTCCTGCCCTGACTCCCTGGAGGATAGGCGAGAAGCTGTAAGATGAAATAAACCCTTTCCTCTCCAAGTTGCTTTTGGCCATGGTGTTTTATAGGAAATAACTAAGAAGACTAGAGCTAGGCATGGTGGCTCATGTCTACAGTTTCTGATGCTTGGGAGGTTTAGGCGGGGATCTCAAGTTTCCAGGCTTGTCTGGACAATACAGTGAAATTCCATCTCAAAAATTAAAATATAATGTAATAAAATCAGAAGAATAATTCTTTCCACATGTGAAATTGGACTCCTCAGCCACTTCCAAAATTCAATTGCCCTCAGGGCATAGACCCAGGCTTGGATCTTGAACAAAGCATTTGTCTATATTACACAGAAAGACAACTGTTATTCCAATATGATATGGTTAAATCTTAGGGCTCTAAATTTATTCCCAGAAGGTCTGCTATTTTATAATTTTTAAGGCAATCATTCTATAAGAGGAAAAGGAAAGACAAATACATAAAAGTTAAGTAAAAAATATAAAGCATGCCTATTAGACATTACTTTCAAAAGCAATTTATAGAGACTAAAATTTAAAAAGTAAATTAGTATTTTATTAAGTATATGATTAAGTTTTAATTGGGAAGAATACTTCAGAGATGGCTCAGTGGATAAACTGAGAATTTCAATTCAGATCCCCAGACCTATGTAAAGCCACACAGGTACAGTAGTGTACATATGCAACACTTGGGTTTGGGGGGGAGGGGGAGAAACGGGCGGATCCCTGTACCTTGCTGGCCTGTCATTCTAACTAACTGACCTCTGCATGCAGCATGGAATATGTACATGTACACACAAACACACAGATTTTATCGGAAAGTTACACCAGGCTATGTTTCAAATTTTCAGTTAGAAAGAGATGTCTACAAGCTCTTAGACCTGAGGAAGTATGATATCACTTTTTTTTTAAACCCCATTACTGATATTGAACTCAGGGCCTTGGGTATGCTAGGTGTGCTGGTTAGTTATCAACTTGACACAATCCAGGCCAGAGGTTCTCAACCTTCCCAATCCTGACTCTTTAACACAGTTCATGATGTGGTGATCCCCAACCATAAGATTATTTTCATTGCTACTTCATAACTGTAATTTTGCTACTGTTATGAATTGTAATGTAGACATCTGATATGCAGATGCCCTTAGGTGACCCCTGTGAAAGCGTATGTCTTCCTTCAAAGGAGTCTGGACCTCAGATTGAAAACCGCAGATCTAGGGTCATTTGGGAAGAAGCTTCAATTGAGAAAATGTCTCTATCAGACTGGTCTGTGGCTCAGTCTGTGCGGCATCTTCTTGATTAAAGACTGATAAGTGAAGGAGGGCCCAAGCTACTGTGGGTGGGACCGCTTCCTTGGCAGGTGGTCCTGGGAGGTATTCCTCCTTGGCCTCTGTTTTGGTTCCTGCCTTGGCTTCCCTTGATGATGGGCTGTGATTGGGAACGGAAGTCAAACAAACCCTTTCCTTTCCAGTTGCTTTGTCATGATGTTTTATCACAACAAATAGAAAAGCAAGACACTAGGTAAGGCTGTGTGAGGGCATGAGCCATTATAGTGTGACAGGGCTAACAGTGCAGCGGTTTCTCCATTTTGTATTCATGCTTGAGGCCATTTCATGTTTAACTAGAATCTAATCTCCTTGATAGAGAATCCCATGGAAAACTACCTAATTCTAGTCTAAGAGCCAAAGGTCAGGATGTCCTAGCTAACTTATCTTAGCCTTTGTTGAGACTGCCTGTTTGTACAGGATCCTCAAGTTAATTGTTCATCTTAGCTGCCTGTTTGTGCAGGAACCCCACTTGTGCTGGCTAACTGCTTATCTCAGCTTCTGCTTAAACTGCTTACTCTTTGGAAACCCCCACCACCAACACACACACAGAGCTGCTAAGGGAGATACTTCTATGAGGTCTCTGACCTTACAAGTCCCATGTTCAGGGGCTGGGGAGATGGCTCAGCAGTTAAGAGCACTGGCTGCTCTTCCAGATAACCAGGGTTCATTTTCTGTACCAACATGGCAGCTCACAACTATCTGTAACTCCTGTTCCAGGGGATCCAACACCCTCACATAGACATATATGCAGACAAAACACCAATGTCCATAAAATACAAATAAATTTAAAAAAATTTTTAAACCCCATGTTTTGGACACTCCTAGGTCCCCAAACACTTGGGTGTAGTCCCAGCCAGATAGAATTCAGGCTATAAACTGAGTGTTTACCTCTGATGGGCTACCAGTAACAACAGGAACTTAAACATTTTTTAAAGTTATATTTACTGTATGTGTGTGTGCCCATGTGTACATGCAGGTATGGCATGGCACATGTGTTGAGGTCAGAGGACAGCCTGCAGATATCAGTTCTACTCTTCTACCATGTGGGTCCCGGGGCTCATGTGGTAAGGCTTCATGCCATGCCCTTTGCCCAGGAGGATCTTGCCAGCCACTACACTCCTTTTTTGAGACTGGGTCTCATGTAGTTCATGCTGGCCTCAAACTTACTCTGTAACAGGATAGCCTTGAACTCTTGATCTTCCCTCTATGCCTGGTTATGTGGTGCTGGAGATCAGACCCAGAGCCCTGAGCATGCTAGGCTAGCACTCTACCAACTGATTGAGTTACAGCACCAGCTTTAAAGGAACTTTTGATGGCAGAATGACAACCACTTTCATTGGAGATAAATGAAATCCCAACATGAGAGGTCAGCCTAAACTACATAGTGAGCTCCAGGACACCTAGGGTGTGTAGGAATCTTGTCTCAAAACCAACTGGGTGGCAATGAGAAGCAATGAGGAGCATGTGCAAATGACACATTTTGACACATTCTCCCATCCATTCTGTATTAGTTATTTGTCTCATTGCTAAGAGAAAAACACCTGAAGAAAACAGCTGAAGGAAGGAAGGAAGGAAAAAAAAGAAGGAAGGGAGGGAGGAAAGAAGGAAGGGTTTATTTTGACTTACAGTTCTAGGAGACACAGACCACCATGGCAGAGAAGGCTATGGTGGTTGATCACATGGCATCTGCAGTCAGAAAGCAGAGTGAATACTTGGTCTCAGATCACTTTTCCTTTTTATTCAGGATGGGACCCCAGCCTATGGAACGGGTAGAGCCCATATTTAGGAAGGGTCTTCCCATCTCCATTACCCCAATCTAGAAAATCCCTTATAGACATGACCAGGGATTTGTTTCCATGGTGATTCTAAATCTCATCAAGTTGACAATTGAGATAAACTATCATGATCACCTAATTTTCCCTAAAGAAGAGGTCATTTGCACATACTCCTCATTGCCACATTGGTTTTGAAACAAGATTACTATACACCCTAAGTGTCCTGGAGCTCACTATGTAGTTTAGGCTGGCTTCCCATGTTGGGATTTCAGGCATGCAGCACTGGCCTGGATACAGGTCTTCTAACTGGCATTTTAAGAGCAGGGAACAAACATGCACGGATCTGCTCTTTCCTTGCTCTGCCATCATGCCTGCATGACACATATGCTCTACTGTGTTCAGCAGTATAAAGGTCACTGATGATGCTGATGGCAGAATTCAGTGACTGGGAGCTAAGGTAGCAGAGGCAGAGGGTACAGATCACTCTCTGTAACAAGCAAAGAAATGGACTAAAGGTGGGGGCACTGCAAGGTAACATCTTCTTGGTTTTGCTTTTATCATGTTTTAAGCTGGGATTCTGGCAGAAAAGACTAGTAAAAAAAAATGCAGAAGCCAATCATGGTGCATGTACTCAGGAGGCACAGGCATCATAAGATCAAAGACATTTTCAGCTACATAGTTCAAGAACAGTCAAAACTATATGAGACCCTGCCTCAATAAAACAAAAACAATTGACAATGAAGATGATGATGAGGAGGAGGAGGAAGAGGAAGAGGAAGAAGAAGGAAGAGGAGGAGGAGGAGGAGGAGGAGGAGGAGGAGGAGGAGAAGAAGAAGAAGAAGAAGAAGAAGAAGAAGAAGAAGAAGAAGAAGAAGAAGAAGAGCAAAAGGCATTAGCCATAGAAAGAGCATGGTAAAATCCTTTCCTCTTCATTTTAAAAACATGTATTTCAGGGAGCAATGGCTCAGTTGTTAAGAGCATCTGTTCCTTTTGCAAAGGGACTAGGTTCAAGTCTCAGTACCCACATAGCAACTCACTACTGGTCTGTAACTCATTGAATCCAGATTCAATGATCTTCTGGGTTCTGTGGGCCCAAGCATGTAGGAGGTACACACATGCATGAGGCAAAACATTCCTATAAATAAAATTTTAAATGTTAAAGTTTATAAGTCTGTGATTACACAAAACTAATTATTTTTAAGTAAATGCTATTTGTTTTACTTAATATTTGTCTCTGGGAAAGGGGCCACACTGTAGCTTTATTTTTTTCTATGAAAACCAGCAATATGAAATATCGTTATCAATATTTATAGTGTTTGCTATGCAGGTGCCATGTTTGGCACATACAGAGAAATGCCTGGAGGGGGAGCTGGGAGGGAAGTGAGAACCCCCCCCAACACACTTTATACTGGAAGACATATTTGTCATCTATTTCTTAGAGCTCACTTCCCAGCATTCCCTCTATTCCAACTCTATAGAGCCACTGTCTCTTACTATGTTGCCTTTGCTAACTTCAGACCATGCCTGAGCTTCTCCCCCTGCTTAGACTGTCACCTTCCCCTCAACAAACCACTTCAGATGGTCCTTAAAACGCCATTTCAGGGGCTGGGAATTGAAGCTCTGGTGGTAGAGCTACATGAAATCCTGGGTTCCATCCTGGGCAGTGTAACCAGGCATTGTGGCACACAGTTGTAATCCTAGCATTTGGGAGGTAGAAGAGTAGAAGTTCAAATGGCTCAGCAGTTAAGAATGGGTACAGTTCTTACAGAGAACACGGGTTTGGTTCTAGTGACTCAATCACTAGTAACCACTCCTGAGGATCTTACACCTTTCTCTGGCCTCCTCTGGCCACCAAATGCACCTGCATTCATAGGCACACATACCAACCCATAGACACACATGCATATACATAACTTACATAAATGAATGAATAAATTTTTTAAAAAAAATTCATGGTTATCCTCAGTTGCACAGAAAGCTCAAGGCCAGCATAAGCCACCTAGATCCTGTCTGAAAACATTTAAGTCATCTCTCCTACAAATTTTTTTAACAAACCCTCTTTTGGTAGGCATGCTTTTACCATATACTGTATATTTTAATGCAGCTTCGATTATTAATTGTTTGAGAGGGTCTCACTGTGTAGCCCTACTGGCCTGGAACTAGCTATGTAAACTACAGCTAACTTCGAACTCATGGAGATCTGCCCGCCTCTGCCTCTTTGGTGCTGAGATTAAAGGTGTGAACTACTACGCCTGTCCAGTTTTTGTTGTTTCTTACTCTTGGCTGACACAGCATTTGAACCATTAACACATACAGTTAATAGCTCCATCCCTGAATGAAATAGTCTTTCTGCATAAACAAAACACAAAGGTATTCTGGGATAGCGAGGGCTGGATGCCACAAGCAGATTAGAGAGGTGAAGCAAGCTACCTAAATATCACATATTCCAGAAAACGCCTACAGATGCCTCATCAGGCGCCTCTCCTTGCCCAGCTGCTGCAGCACAGTTCGCCATCGCTGACAGGTTCCCTGGCGGGGGCTGCACCATCCTCATGGCGGCCCTGGGCACTGGCGCCTCAGAGCGACCTCCTCTGTGGTGTGCCGCCCTCCCGCCGCCCCGCGGCTCACCTCAGTGCCCGACTCGGCCCTGCGAAAGTCGCTGCACATCGCCCCGCCGGCTCCTCAGGCTCAATTTTCCCGCCAGCAAAGCCATTTAGCAACAGCGCGAGAGATAGGGCCGGTCACAACAGCGGGGCCGTGCGCGCGCACGCGCGCCGTGTGAGCGCTGAGCCAGAGCGGCTGCGAGCCTGCGCAGTAAAGCTGCGGCGCCCTCTCGGTGACGCCAGTCTCTTGCGCCTCCTCTCGCTCTTTGGTCGCCTTGGTAGACCTCTAGTGTGTTATTCCTTTCGTTTTCTTCTGTGTCGTTAATCTCGACTTGTCATTATTAGGCAAAATTAACAACATGTACTTGGTTTTTAAATTTAATTTTTGGTTTTTCTAAACGGTCTCCCTTTGTAGCTCTGGCCGTCCTGGAACTTGCTCTGTAGACCAGGCTGGCCTCGAACTTTCAGACATCCCCCTGCCTCTGCCTCTTGAGTGCTGGGTTTAAAGGCCCGGCCTTTTGTTTTTTTTTTTTTTTTTTTTTTGAAGAAACTATTAAAGTAAATATTCCGGACGTGGTGGTGCACGCCTGTGATCCTAGCACTGGGGAAGCCGAGGCAGGAGTATCATCGAGATCTTTCGAGGTCGGTCTGGGATATAGCGCGAGATCCTGTCTCAAAAATACCGGGACAGAAGTTTACTGATTTGGGCTGTTGGTACCAGGTCCCAACAACTCGTGAACCTGAGGCGGGAAGGTCGTTTGAGCGGGAGACCACCCTGGGCAGCACAGCGGACCCAGACTAAAAAGAAAATGAATCCCTTTACTGAGCAAGCAAGTTCTTTTGTCCGTTCTTGAGGCAAAAGACTCTGTTACTTTCCTAATGCTGCGATTGAAAAAAAAAAAAGCCTCTAACCGGCTGTGTTTTAGATAATTGAGGGGGAGGGGACAGAACTGTGAATCGAAAAGAATTGTGGCAATATATTGAGTCTGTGAATTTATCAAGCTCTTAGTTTAGTTAGCTAGCTTCTTTTTTTTTTAAATTTGTTGTTGGTGTTTCTTTGTCTTTTCGTAAAGTGCTAGAAATACAGCACCACTCCTGCATGTGGTTCTAGGTATCAACACCCTTAGTGCATGTTAGTTAAGCTCTCTCCCAATTGAACTATATTCCCTGACACATTTTGTTAAGTTCTTAGGCCAAGGAGGGAGTGGAAAGCAGAATAATTTTATTACTATTGGCTGTCAAAGCCCATTGATTAAATACATACAGAATATTTATACTTTGCATATCTACAAGTCTGTATAAGACAGATTATTTACCGCACACCAGATATCTACTTTTCTGAGAATACTTCACAGGAGACATGTCTGAATATTGAAAGTCTAATAGCTGGGCATGGTAGCACATATCTATAATCCCAGTATATGGAAGTTTGAGACAAAAATAAATAAATCTTGAACAACATTATCAGACACCTGGCTAAAAAGTTTAAAAAGAGGTGGGAACAGTAAAATAGTTCAGTGGGTAGTAAGAGTACTTTCTGCTGAAGGCTGAAGGCTGAAAAGTTCAATTCCCGAGTTCAATCTCAGGACTCACATGGTGACAGGAGAGAACCAATTCTACAAGTTGTCCTCTGACCTCCACATGCATGCCATGCTACACACATGCCTACATACATACATATGTTGGGAAAGTTTATTTCTATTAATGTTTATGAAACTTTAAAATAACTGTTTTGGCTGGACAGTGGTAGTACACTCTTTTAATCCCAGCACTCAGGAGGCTGAGGCAGGCAGATCTCTGTGAGTTCCAAGCAAGCCTGGTCTACAGAGTGAGTTCCAGGACAGATACATGCATACACACACACACACACACACACACACACACACACACACACACATAAGTATAAATAAAATATAATAATAATAAATTTTTGTACATTGTTGGGATAAGGGCTGCCCAAGTCTTGGCAGTTTGTATTATCTGCAGGTGTTGGCTTTATGTAAATCTGTGATTAAGATATTTACTTCCTCATGATCTGCACCTGCTCACTGTTCTCTGGCAGAGCCATTGTGGTTTACTGAGATCTCCTGTGAAAAGCAAAGATGCTGTGGAGGAATTCTTGTAGTTCTCCCACAGACTCAGACAACAAGGAGAGAACACTTCCCTTGGGCCTTGAGTTTCTCCACAATAAAGGTGACATAGCTTGGCTGCTAAAGGATTGTGGGAGGGGACTAAGCTACAGATTTCTTTCATTATGCAAATAGGACTTTGGATGAGAAGGTAGAGTTTTTGTAACTCCTGAGGAACTTTTATATCAACAAAACACCTGAGGGCACACAATCGGGTTCTACCGTCCAGAATGACAAGTGGTTCCCTCTGCTAAGGTCTGGCAGGGTTCGCATCTAAGAAGGTGTTTCCTTGTCTTCTTTGTGGACTGATGTAGTAGGTATCTGCTACATACATATGCACACAAATACATGTAAAAAATTATTTTAGAAGGAAGGGAGGAAAAGAGGAAAGGGGGAAGAAAAAGGCTACTCTGTTTAGAAAAAAATCTTAAATTTTATTTGCATGAGTGTACTACATGTGTGACTGATGCTCACAGAGGCCTAGGAAAGGGCAGCGGATCCCCTGAGCTAGAGCTAGAGATGGTTATAAGCCACTCTGTGGATGCTGGGAATTGAAACCTAACCCTCTGGAAGAGCAACTTGCAGTCTGCCGGTTTGAATGAAAATGGCCCCCAATGGCCCATAGGGAATGTGGCGTTATTATAAGGTCTGGCACTGTTGGAGGAAGTGCGTCACTGGGGGAGGTCTTTGAGGTTTCAAACGTTTGAGCTAGACCCAGTGGCTCACACTCTCTTGCTGCTGCCTGCCAATCCTGATGTAGAACTCTGAGCTACCTCTCCAGCACCATGTCTCTTGCCTGCCACCCTGCTTCCCGCAATGACAGTAATGTCTCTTCACAGCAATAGAAACCCTACCTAAGACAGTGTTAACCAATTGAGCCATCTTTCTAGACCTAAAAGACCATTCTTAATCCCTTCTAGTATGCATAGGAGGGAGGTTAAGAAATACCTAACATATTAGGCTAATAGAGTGTATGGCAGAATTTATTTCACTAGGGGAACTTCCCACTGCATGTGCCAGCCATAATATTATTTTATACTCATCAAACCATCCAAATGCACAGCTTTTCTCTCTCAAGCTTGTGTAAGGACACTGGTGTTTACACAACAACAAAGTCATAACATACATTCCTCAGACTGTGTCCCCAGAGCTAAATGATATATGACTGTAGTAGCTCTAGCCATCAACATCAAGATGACAAATCAACTTCTGGGTTAGAAAAGCCCAGATTCATATTTTTCATCCATCTGTCTTTCAGTTTTCATCATAAGTCTATGTCATAGCATGGGCTTATGGTTTCCATAAGAAATTCTATAACCCCTCTATAAATAAATCACATGGGCTTGGCTGCAAGTTATAGAAGATGCTACTTTTAAAATTATTTTTTATGTGCATTGGTGTTTTATCTGCAATGCATGTCTGTGTGAGGGAGTCAGATATCTTGGAACGGGAGTTACAGACAGTTGAGAGCTGCCATGTGGGTTCACATGTTGGGAATTGAACCCAGGTCCTCTGGAAGAGCAGCCAGTGCTCTTAACCGCGGAGCCATCTCTCCAGCCCTGAGAAGCTACTTTTATTTATTTCTTTTAACAGTGAGCGGACTGGGAGGTAGCTCAGCGGTTCAAAGCACTGAGTGCTCTTTTGGAGAACCTGGATTCCATCCCAGCACCCACATGGCAGCTCACAACTGTCTGTAACTCCATCACCAGAGGATCCAACAGCCTCTTCTATGCTCTGTGAACACCACGAACATGGTGTACAGACATATGGGCAAAATACACATACACATAAGAATAAATAATTTTTAAATGCTGAGTCACACAGAGGAAAGTCCATAAATAAGTCAGGCTTAGAGTGAGCTAATGAGAAGCTCAGTTAGACAAACAGGGATGCATAGCAAGATCCTGACTCAGAAAATGAAACAAAGCAAAATGGAAATAATCACAGAATATAGACTTATATTCTTATATAAAGGCCTTTGACCCTCTGAATCATCTGGAAGTCAATATGTTAGGAGGCCAAGGCTTCAGCAGCGAGGTAGACTGAAGTTCTGTTTGTTTGGTTTTGAGACAAGGTCTTACACTGTTGCCCAGGATGGACCCAGGCTTATGATGATCCTGCTGTCATCACCTCCTCAGTACAGAAACTAGAGGCTTTTATGATCACACATAGGTAGATCTGAGTTCTCATCTTTAGGAAAGCTGAACTCTCTGAGTTATAGTATTGTCACAGAATGAGGGTTTTATAAACCATAAAAACAAGCATTGAGGTGGCTTAGGCTTAGGGAAAAAAATGCCTGCAGTGCAAGCCAGAAGATCTGAGTTCAATCCCCAGAAATCACATAGAACCAGAAGGAGAGAGGCAATTCCACAAAGTTATGCTGTCCAAAATATGGCAATGCCCACGCATCACACACAGGATACTTTTTAAATTAATATTTAGAAATTATGAATACCCTGCAGGAAGGGTTGATCTGGAGTCAAAAAGCAAGTGTCTGGCATATGGTTCACTTTAGAAAATGGTGGCTGCCATCTGGTCCAAATGCCTCATTAAACAGAGGGAAAATAAAGGCCACATTAGTTACTTGTCTATTGCTATGATAAAACACCGTGACCAAGGAAGCTTATGGAAGAAAGAGTTTGCTTGGGCTCCTGATTCTACAGGGCTACAGTCCATGATGATGAGACAAAGGCACAGCAGCAGGAGCAGGAAGCTGAAGGCTCACATCTTGAATATAAGCAAGAAGTAGAAAGAGTGAGCTGGGAATGGTGTGTTTTTAAAAAAGATTATTTTACTTTATGTGTATAAATGTTAGGCCTTTGTGCATCCCCTGGAACTGGGGTTACAGATGTTTGTGCGCCACCATGTCGGTACTAGGAATCACACCTGGGTCTTCTGCAAGAGCAACAGGTGCTCTTAAGATGTCTGACTTTTAAACCTAAACCTACCTCCAGTGATGTACTTCCTCTAGCAAAGCTACATCTGCTAGACCTCCCCAAACAGTGCCACCAAACTGGGAACCAAGTGTTGAAATGCTAGAGCCTGTGGGAGACATTTTCATTCAAACTACCACAAGAGCTTTGGTATCCCCGAAGTTGGACACCTGGCCCAGGATCACCAACAGAGAGCTGAGCAGATACCAAGTGTCCTGTCTTTTGGCTCCTTCCAGAATCATCCTGCTTTCCATAGCACCACTCTTTTTGATTTGATTGCTGCTCTCCTTATGGATGCAAAGCCCAACATTCAATGACACATTAGGCAAAGCTGTTAGGTTGGCCTTTCATTTCTTTCTGATGAATTTGAGTAAATGAATTTGGAATCATTTCATACTAACGCAAATATCTTTAGGGAAGAAAATCTCTAAAGTTGGCATTGTATATTTCCTTGAATCAAAGACTTCCTCTCATGATTTTTGTTGCTGCTGTTATTTGAGACAAGGTTTTTCTGTGTAGCCTCACTGTCCTGGAACTCCCTTCGTAGAACAGGCTGGCCTTGAACTCAGAGATCTGCCTGCCTCTGCCTCCAGAGTGCTGGGATTAAAGGCGTGCACCCCCCCACACTTGGCTTGTCTTATAAAATTTAGAAAATCCTGATATTCAAATTCAAACTCAGATAGTCAAATTTCACACCTGGGTCTGGCAAGATAAATCATCTAACATAGGCACCAAGCCTTACAACCTGAGTTCAAACCCCATGTGGTGGGAGGAGAGAACAGACTCCTGAAAGTTACTTTCTGACCACTTGTGCACTGTGGCTTGGGTGCATACCTCCCCCACCCCCATATACAAGTACACGAAAATAAATAATTACAATGCAATAAATGTTTTAACTACATGCTTGTACACAAGTTTCCCGCTGTTACCTTTTTATTTTTTTTTAATCTGTGTGTGTGTACACTCACGTTGTGCATGTGAGTGTGGCCTCGTATGTACAGCACGTGTATCCTTACCTTCTGCTGTGATTGAGACAGGTTTATTTGTCACTCACTGCCGTGTGTGCCTGTCTAACTAGCCCGCAGTTTTCAGAGACGTTGCTTCCTCCAACCCTACCTCACTGTGGGAGATCAGAGGTCTACACCAGGCTTTTACCCACTGAGCCTTCTCCTGAGCCTCACAAGCCCAGAATTAGAATGAGGGTCATGCATTCTTCTTAGATGTCACACCACTTCAGCCATTTCTCCTCTGATAGAGTTTTCTCATGACCTAGATACTTTTCATAAATACTGGTGATGTTTCAGGATGTATGCCCATTGGGTTAGCCTGACTGTCTTAGTCAGTTTTCTATTGCTGTAAAGAGACACTATCACCAAGGCAACTCATATAAAACAAAGCATTTAATTGAGAGATTGCTTATAGTTCCAAAGGTTTAGTCCATTATCGTCATGGTGGGGAGTATGGCAGCATGAAGGAAGACAATGCACTGGAAAAATAGCTGAGAGTTCTGGAAAAATAGCTGAGAGTTCTGGAAAAATAGCTGAGAGTTCTACTTCTGGATTTGCAGGCATCAGGAAGAGAGAGACTCTGGGCCTGGCATGGGCTTTTGAAACCTCAGAGCCCACACTCATGGACACACTTCCTCCAACAAGGCCACACTTCCTAATCCTTCTCAAGTAGTGCCACTCCCTGATGACTAAGCATTCAAATACGAGTTTATGGGGACCATGCTTATTCAGTCCACCACACTGACAGATTTAGTGATGCATCTGTGGGAGAACAGCCTCCAGGCACCCCATGAAGAGACATATGGCACTGATTTTTTTCCACGTATATTGCTGACTTGGGTTACTACAAGGACGTTAATATTTTCCTCTCTATAATAATGAGCATATTATAGGACAACACATTAGGTAGCATTCTGCCACTAACTCTGACCTACTCACTTTAGCATCCATTAATGATGGCTTTTCCAAAGAGTTACCCTGGGACTCCCAAATAGCTCTTCTCTGACTCGGCATTCTTTCAACATTTCCAGCTAGAACTTTCCTGTAAATCACACTCTTTCCTCCATTTATTTATTTATTTGCTTCCTTACTTCCTTACTCTCTTCAGACAAGATCTTGCTGTGCAGCCCATACTGACCAGGACTTTACATTCCTTCTGCTCCCTTTTGTCCAGCTTTGTAACCCAACCTTGTACTTTTTCAAAATGGGGCCTCACTCCACAGCTCAAATTGCCTGTAATCTACTATGGAGCCAGGGCTGATCTTAAATTCATGGCGATCCTCCTGCCTCAGCCCTCAAAGTACTGGCATCACAGCTGCGTTCTACTAGGGATGGCTCACACTCACTTTAGTAAGACTCATCACTTAACAGCTACATGTCAAATGTGTTTACATGCCTAGGTACCCACGCAAGGCTAGATTAGGTAATAAAACTCATGTATCAAAACTAAAAATACCTTTTTATACTTTGTAAATATGAAATCCATTTTAACAAAAGGAAGAATGGCCAGGAGAAAAGAGATAACCCTTCAAAACAACCTAATGGGCTTGAAATCCATAACTCTGAGTGTAGTGCACACTCATTGCAGACTGGTTCACCTGGGGGAGGGGCAGGGCACAGGGACGGAGAGGCTTTGAAGAAGATGGTTGCTGGATGGCCTTGAAGCCTTGTGAGTGAGAAACTTCAAGGCAGGAGGTAGGAGGCTGCTTTTAGGCCAGTCCACTGGTCCTGATGGGGAAAGAGGACAGGAGCAACCCTGTCCATACCCATTCTGGGGACTCTCCAAAAGGTTCTGAATGGATTTATCTTGCTACCCAGTGGATATGGCCAAGTCCATAAAATGGGCCCTTAACAAAGTGATCTTTGAACATGTGGCTGTGGAACACATTATCTTGCGAAAAGCCTCTGAGAATTAGGGGGTATAGAATTCTTGGGTGAATTAAAAAAAAAACATGAAATATCCTCTGCATGTTTTAGAGGTGGGCGGGGGCAGGTGAAATGGCTCAGCAGATATTGGCAGTCGAGTCAATATCTAAAAACCATGGTGAGAAGAGAGAATTCACTCTTAAGAGTTGTCCTTTGACCTCCACACACATGCACTCTCTCCTTCTTAGTTAGTTTCTATTGTTATGACAAAACAGCTTATGACCAAGACAACTTATAAAAGACAGCAGTTTGGGGGCTCACAGATTAAGAGAGTTAGAGTCCATGATGACAGAGCAGAGACATGGTGGCAGGAACAACTGAGAGCTCATATCCTGATCCTGAAGCAGAAGGCAGGGAGCACACCGGGAATGGCAAGGCTCTTTTGAAACCTCAAAGTTCATCCCCAATGACACACCTCCTCCAACAAGGCCTTTTCCAAACAGTTGCACCAACTGGGGACCAAGTATTCAAAATTATGAGCCTAGCAGGCCCATTCTCATTACCCTCCCCCCACCACAGAGTACATAATAGATCTTTGTATGGGAGAGAAAACAAGTTTAAAAGAAACATAGAGCATGCAGGATGGCTCGGCCGGTAAAGGCACCTGCTGTCGAGCCTGACGACCTGAGTTTGATCCAATGAACCCGCATGGTGGAAGGAGAGAACGACTCCTGCAGGTTGTCCTCTGACCTCCACGTACATGCTGCAGCATGTGCATACAAACAATAAAGAAATGTAAGTAAAAAATTTAAAGCCAAATGCCCACAAATTGTTGACTGGCTTACTATTTTGCGGTGACCGTGTGTAGCTGAATGCGATCTAGCCCTTACTATGGAAGACAGATCAATGTGTGGAGCTGAAAAGGAGAAGCAGCAGTGTTCAGTAAAACAAATATTCATCAAAGCATGGTGAAGCCACAGGACTGTGAGCTGAGACCAGCAGCTGTTGACCACACCCTCGTAACATCTCAGGATAAAGGGTGTGGCTTCGTCACAGCATGTCTGGAGTGTGAGACCGAAGTCAGCACCACAGAGGCCCAGAGGCGAGCCTGGCAATGGCCTCTGAAACTGATGGACAAGCTTACCAGTATCTGAACCCCAGTTCTCATATGAGCAGCCAACTTAAATTTGCTTTGCTTTTAGTCGTAAGGCAAAATTAAAGAACTATTTAGGCTAGATATGATACTGTATGTCTGTAGTCCCAGACTAGGAAGGTAAAGGCAGGAGGAGGTACAGAGTTCATTCCTGTCTACGCACTGTGTTTGAAGTGAGATCCTGTCCACAAAACAAGCAAACAAACAGACAAGATAAAAATACGTAAGGGCTAGTAGGCTGGCTTAGTGGGTGGGCCCCTTGCTCCTGAAGAACTGAATTTGATCTTTGAAACCCACACGGTGCTAGGAGAAATTAGATACCTTCAAATTGTTCTGGAGCTGAGGGGCTTGCGCTCTAGTCTCCGTGTGCATATGCATGCCCACCCATGTGCGTATACCCATGCACACAGACAACAAATCAATAGATGAATATAATTATAAAAATACATACACATATATGTTCTATTTTTAATGTATACATAATGATCATCCATGTTATAGGGTACAGCGTAATGTGACAATAAATGTATTCAATGTGTAAACAACCTCAGGTTGGGCAGTGAAGGGTACACATTTAATTCCAGTACTCATAAAGTGGGGGCAGGTAGATCTCTGTAAGTTCCAGACCAACCAGGGCTACCTAGTGAGATCCTGTCTCAGAAACAACAGCAACAGCAACAGCAACTCAACACACATACACATGCCACATTGTCCCTGTCCTTATCTGACTGCTTGCATTATGCTATTAACTGAGCCTGAAGGTCGATGAAGGACCCAGCTCTTCCTGGAGCTATGGTCTTGTTTCCTGTTTAATAAATAATTTACTGGCAGGCCCTCAGAATTGTGATTTGGGATTTTTTAAAAAAACGATCTATGTATATAATAAAGATGAAAGCCAGGTTTGTGTGATTTATGGACTATACCGGGAAGTGTGCAAAAGGAACTCAGAGCAACTTCTGATAAATGCAATGACGTACAAAAAAAACAAAACAAAAGAAAAAAACAAAGAAGCAGACAAAGATTCAGATTGATGGAGATAGAACAACAGCACACAGGGCCCCTAGTGCCAGACCTGGGATCATTTAATCAGCAGAAGTGGGCTGGATTTTGGTCCAAAGGGTAAAATAAATCTACATGATATCATATTGAAACATGTAAATAAATAGCTGGGGGTGATAAACAGGTCTTCATGCAGAAGGCAAACGTGGAGAGTAGCCTCTGTGTGTGGTGCACATAATGACTTCCTTCCAAAGAGTTCAGTGCAGGATGAATGAAGAAGAAAGAGCAACGTTACAGAGGAAACCTGGTGTGTTAGTTATGATTCTGTGGCTGAAAGTACACAATGACCAAAGGCAGTTTAGAGAAGTTTATTTTGGCTTAAGGTACTAGACAGAGTCCATCATGTTGTGGAAGACATGGCGGCAGGAGTAGGAAGGCAGGTGACCACATTTTCATCACACACAGGAAGCAGAACAAGGCTATAAACCCTTAAAGCCTAGCTTATTGACACCCTTCCTCCAGCAAAACACTGCATCTCCTAAAGGTTCCATAAGGTCCCCAAACAGCGCCACCAACTGGGGACGAGTGTTTAAATACATGAATCCATGGAGGATGTGTCTCACTTAAACCGCTACACCCGCAAAGCTCACCAGGTGTCACAGCAGTAAACCACACTGATGTGTGGATCCTCGAGAAGATGGGATAGGGTTTGCCTAACCTATGGGCTCCTTCTTCAAACCTGTGACCCTAATGAGAAATCATGATAAATCATGAGGAAAAGCTTCAGACAAATTCCAGGGTAGGGCCATCTTACAAAACACCTGATAGTGTTACTGAAACACTCTGTGAAGGGAAAACTGGGCTGGAATAGCGCATTCCTGTAATCCCAGCATTCAGGAGGCTGATGCAGGAGGGTGGTCACTGAGGATTTGAACCTACTCTGCTACACTTCAAGTACCAGACCAGTCTGAACAAGATCTATCTCAAAACAGAAAAACAAAACAAACAAGGAAGGTGTTTGTGTGCATCAGACAAGAAGACTGGGGAGACAGTAACACAATTTGACATGGTTTCCTGGATAGGAACCTGTAACAGACATGGAGACATTAGGAGGAAGCCAAGGGAATCAGAATAAAGAAAAGACTTTGATAACCATGATGAGGCGGGTGTGGGTGCACAACAGGCTGAGCAGGAGCCTCAACAGGTTGGGCTACATTGTAAGATGTAACAAATATACCATACAAAGATGTTAATATCTGAAACTAGGTGCCTGGTATATATGCCTGGTTTTCTAGGTGTTTCTTTGAATATAATTTGTTTATAACTTTTATTTATTTTCAATTTTTAGCCTTTATTTTTCTTTTATACATATGGGTGTTTTGCCTGTATGTATGTACGTGCACCATGAAGTCAGAAGAAGGCATTGGATCCCTTAGGACTGGAGGTATAGATGGTTGTGAGCTGTCATGTGTATGCTGGGAATAGAAC
Source organism: Cricetomys ansorgei (assembly GCA_026225945.1). Taxonomy (NCBI): domain Eukaryota; kingdom Metazoa; phylum Chordata; class Mammalia; order Rodentia; family Nesomyidae; genus Cricetomys; species Cricetomys ansorgei. Next base: position 1,696,606 of record JAMJFZ010004042.1, read on the forward strand.
CCTGGTCCTCTGCAAGAGCAGCTGATACTTTTAGCCACTGAGCCATCTCTCCAGACCAATGAAATTGTTTTGTAAGGTAAAGTCTGTGAGGAAATTCTGAGTTTGGTTTGAGATCCTACCTCAATGTATAAGGTAGAAAGGCACTTGAGGATTGTTCTCAACATCAGCCTTGGGCTACATGTGCGTTCACTCCCCTCTGTGTGTGCCACACACATACCAACATGTGCAACCATGTACATATAAAAAAATAAAGTCTATTAGAGTGTATACACAGAAGCAGCACTGTAATTCCAGCCCCAGGGATTCAGAGTAAGAGGAATTAGACTAGCTGCACAGCAAGTTGAAGGTCAGCCTGTGCTGTAGGATACCTTGTATTCAAAAACCAAAACTGAAAACAGGACCTGGGTGTGGGGACACTCACTAGGAATCCTAGGGCTTGAGAGGTACTGATAAGAGGATCTGTGGTGCAAGGTTATCCTTGGATACTTAGTGATTTTGTGGCCAGCCTGAGCAACATGAAATGCTGTCTGAAAAAAAAAAAAAAAAGAAAGAAAGATGACTCGGTGTTTAAGATTGAGTACTGCTTTTGCAGAGGGCCTGAGTTCAATTCCCAGCACATGGAGCGGTTCGTAACTGCCTGTAACTAAAGTTTTATTTACCAAAATAAAAAAAAAGCAAAGCTTTAAAAAAGCATTCAATGAAACGAAAGCAACAGCCTCTCCAAATGTATGGGCACAAATATAAAACGTTTAAGGATGTAAGATATTGTAGTGGCAATATATGTGATTTTTCATCCTCTGTATTAAGCAGAAGTTGGGCACACATGTGCTAGAGACCGCAGTACGGTTCTGGCTGTGTTGGAGAATCCTGATGATGCGCCTATTAAATGACTGAAGTGTTCCATATAAATTATAAAATCCTTATACATTCTACGTTTTTAACCATCGGTGGCAGAGGACTATTCTTTGCCTTGTTTAGATACCCTCATAAGGGAATCAAGAAGCTCATCTTTACCCATTTGACTTACTTTAGACTTGAAAGTGTGTAGTTCCTGCTAGTCTCTCCAACCTCCTGTCAAGTTCGAATAGATAACTCTGCCCCTACCCCCACCCCACATCCCATTTGATTTTAGCCTTGGTGATGGATAAATAATTGATCAACCTAGGAATTCTGGCATATATTTAGCTTCTACTCATCACTATACTATTTTTAAATGCCCTCAGGCATCAACCCAAAATGTTCGTCCAAAGGCTGTCAGCTGCAAACTGAGGAAGAAAGTGACAGGCCTGCATCAGACGCGAAACACCAGGAGGGCGGCGACAATTGTCAGCTTCACTGCTGCTTAGAGCGCTGGTCTACCTCGTGGTTTTTTTGTTTTTTTTTTGTTGTTTTTTAAATCTCATAAATGTGTCTCTCATAATCTCTTCGAGGGCAGACTCTTACCAATTTCAACAGAATCCAACTAGGAACCGTTGAAGAAACTAAGTTGAAGAAAAAAAAATGTAATTTAAATATTTAAATTTTTGTTGTGGGGCCGGCTCAGTGGACAAAGCACTTGCACACACAAGCATGAGGACCCCAGTTCAAATCCTCAGGATCCACATGGAGCCAGGGGTGGTAGTGCCCATCTGAAATCCTATGGAGAGATGGGAGCCTCAGACAAAGAATCCCCAGAAACTCCTGGGCCAGCCAGCTTGGTGCACACAGTTGGGACTAACAAAAGAGATCCTGTCTCAAAACCATGTGGATGCTGAGGACCAAGAGCAGAGGTTGTCCATTGACTGGCCCCCACACGTGCACTAGGGCGCAGGTGGCCAAACTCTCACATATGAACACGTCCACACATGCATATGCCATACCTACACATATACATGAGATAAATAATACATACATACATACAATTTTATTGTGAGCTGGGCCTGGTGATGCAATATTTTGAAGGTGGGAACAAAATATCAAAGTCAGAGTTATTCAAGGCTATAATGACTTCAAGGCCAGCTTGGGTTACATGTGCCCCTAAACTCTTCCCTGCCCCAGATAAATAAAATAAAATTAAAATAACAAAATTAAATTAGGGTAAAAATATTTACTGTAAGACCTAGCCTCTTACTATAACATATATATACTAATTAGCATTAACTACTGGGACAAGTGCTAAAGAGCACCTCTTTGGAATTGACCTTGCATAACTGAAACTTCATACGTATGAATTAATAACTCACTGTTTCATCTACTGGGCGCCCTGGACAGCCATCAGTCTACTCTGATTCTTTGAGTAGAAAGGAGGTGTTTATTCGGATTTATGGTTCCAGAGTGCAGTCCATCATGGCAGAGAAGGAATGGTGACAGGAGCTTGATGCAACTGGTCACGTTGTATCCCAAGTCAGGAAGTGGAGAGAAATGGCTGCTAGTGCTTGGTGCACTCTCCCCTTTTTTTCTAGTTCAGGATCCCAGCCCATGGAATGGTGCCACCCAAATTCATGGAGGGTCTTTACACGTCAACTAACCTAGTCTATACAATCCCTCCTGATATTCCTAGAGACCTCAGAGCCAATCAGAGATCAGTTGGTTGTCCCCATAACCTTCATGCCACTATGTCTCCTTGTGGGCACATCTTGCCTGGCAGGTTGGTATTAGCATTTACTGTTTACTACTGGATATTAGCATTGATGACTGCCACCTTCCCAAGTGGCCTGCATAGCTCTTTCCAACACTACGAAAGCTGGCCCGCAGGGAGGAAGGTTTCAGCTCAGGTCCAGCTTGGTGTGTCTGTGTCCTACAACCAAGGTGTCTTACGTCTTCAACAATAGGCCCTTTAAAAAATATATTTAAAAAATTATTTTATGTGCATTGGTGTGTGAGGGCATTGGATCCCCTGGAACTGAAGTTACAGACAGTTGTGATCTCCCATGTGGATGCTAGGAATTGAATCTGGGTCAGTGCTCTTAACTGCTGGGCCATGTCTCCAGTCCCAAATTAAATGTTTTTTTATTTGTTTATTTGTTTGTTTGCTTGTTTCGAGACAGGGTTTCTTTGTTGTAACTCTGCCTGTCCTGGAACTCACTCTGTAGACTAGGATGGCCTTGAACTCACAGAGATCTGCCTGTCTCTGCTTCTCGAGTGCTGGGATTAAAGGTGTGCACCACCACTGCCAGGCTAAAGCCAAGTTTTACTTTCTGGTTATGCTAAGAGGAAAGAGACTAGCTCTTGCCAGTGGCCTACACGTGTCATTCACTAAACACGTGGATGGTTACAATCGATTTTCAACTTGACAGGCTCTAGAATCATCCAGAAGACAATGTTCTGGGCACACCTGTGAGGGGTTATCTAGATTAGCTTACCTAAAGTGGGGGAGACCCACTTTGACTATGGGAGGCACCACTCCATAGGCTGGAGTCCTGAACTGAACAGAAAGGAGAATTCGAACTGATCACCAGCTTTCATGTCTCCCTGCTTTCTGACTGTATGCAGCGTGAACAGATGTCTCAAGTTCCTGCTATCATACCTTCTCTGCTATGACAGATTGCACCCTGGGACTGTGAGCCAAAATAAACCTTCCTTCTTAAGCATGCTGGCTAGTTTTGTCAACTTGATACAAGCTGGAGTCATTTAAAAAGAGGGAATTGAGAAAATGCCTCCATAAGATCTTAATTGGTTCTTAATTAATTCTTAATTAGTAATTTATGGGGGAGGACTCAGCCCATGGTGAGTAGTGCCATGCCTGGTCCTGGTGGTCCTGGGTACTATAAGAAAGAAGGCTGAAGGCCAGGTGGTGGTGGCAAATGCCTTTAATCCCAGCACTCAGGAGGCAGAGGCAAGTGGATCTCTGTGAGTTCGAGGCCAGCCTGTCTATGGATTGAATTCCAGGACAGCCAGAGTTACAACAGAGAAACCCTGTCCAGAAAGAAAGAAAGAAAGAAAGAGGAAGGAAGAAAGAAAGAAAGAAAGAAAGAAAGAAAGAAAGAAAGAAAGAAAGAAAGAAAGAAAGAAAGAAAGAAAGAAAAGAAAGAAAAGAAAAGAAAGAAAAGAAAGAAAGAAAAGAAAGAAAGAAAGAAAGAAAGAAAGCTGAGCAAGCTAGTAAGCAGCACTCCTCCACGGCTTCCGTATCAGCTCCTGCCCCCCTCCAGGTTCCCACCAGGTTTAAATTCCTGCTCTAATTTCCTTCAAGGGACTGTGACTTGGAGTATGTACACCCAATAAAGCCTTTCTTCCCCAAGTTGCTTTTGGTCATGATGTTTTATCACAGCAATAGAAAACCTAACTTAAGCACTAAGTTTCTTTTGCCAGGTATTTTGTAACACCGAGGAGACAAGTAACAACTGATGTTTAGCCTCTCATATGGAGGATCTTGTTGACAACCTGGGAATACGAACAGGGTTGGAAATTCCTTTCTATCCTTCAGTAACTTGGAACGTATGTGGGGAGACGTAGGTCTAAGGAACAATTGTGTTATATCAGTGTATTCAGAGCCAGGCCCTGTGGATGCATTCTGCTTAGAGAAGGCTGGAAGCCCAATGAGGTACACACAGCATCCTGGTCATGCCTGTCCTAGCACTCTCCTCCCTCCCTATGACTACCACACCTTGAGTCACGCCTCCTTCTCTGAAACTGCTCTGTAATTTGGAGGGATGCTATAGCAAGTGTATTTGTTCTAACCAATCTCACTCAGCCTCTGCACTTCATCAATCAGGCTGCAAACGACTGACTGACCCACACAGGGCTTCTTAGCACTGTCAGGTTACCAGTCTGTCCCTGTATGTGTATGCGCCATAAACCATAGATTCGGGGATGGAGCCTTTGGAAAGTTCCAGAAACCAGGACCTTCGAGAAACATAGGTCATACATACCATTCCTGTGGAGGCCTGTCAGTTTCCTGATGATTCGTTCTCATTCCCTTCCATTGCTTAGAATAGATGACTAGAGTCCCCCCGGCCCATGCCAGGGTCTTTATAAAAGTCCCTCTTGGTGGGTGCACTTAATTTACAAAAACTTGACTTCTAGCATTTGTGATCAGATAGCCAGCATGTATTATTAAACAGTCACTCTATTCCTGGCTTTAGGGTGCACTGTTTTCCTTGTATGCATTTAAACCTTTGCTCTGAGATGTGGAAGCCTTCCACAATTTGAGAGCATCTTCTATATTATCCTGAGTCTGGAAGGATAGTAACTAGAAGGTTCTGTGCTGTACTTAGGGATTTCACTCAGCTGTCTTTCTGCTTGGAAACATGTGCTGTGGTGGCTTGAGTGAGAAATGTCCCCCTCATAGACTCACCTATTTGAACACCTGGGCTCCGGGAGGTGGCACTGTTTGGAGAGATCTTGCTAGAGGAAGTACATCACTGGGGTCAGGGCAGGGTAAGAGTTTGTAGCGCTACCTCACATTCATTCCTCTCCCAGCCACCCCCCCTGCTTTGTGTCTGCAGCCATCTGCTGCATCCCAGCCATCTGCCATCACGCCTCCCCTGCCATTACGGATCCCCACTCCGGAACCATAAGCCAAAATAAACTGTTTCTCTCTTAAGTTTCTTTCAGTCATGTCATTTTACCGCAGCAACAGAAAGAGTAACTAATGTACTCGCTATGTTTTCCTTGTTGTTGTCAGAGACACAAAGGCAATTTTATTAGCGTTTAAAAGAAAAACCTCAGGGAAGGTGAGCAGTAAAACCTCAGCTGTTGCCCTAAGGGGAACAGTGGAGGAGAGAAAGGAAAAAGCCATGCCATTCAAATTGGCAGGGAGGTCAGACACATGTGGGTGAGCAGTCACATGACAGGGAGGGAAGCTATAGAGAGAAAGTAAGGGAGCCTGGAATGTTGGGGGAAAATCACAAAGCATTAACGAAACTTGGAGAAAAGGAAAAGTTGTGCTTTTCTGAGTAACTTTTCTCAGGTTTCCTGAGTAATTCAGAAAAGCAGACAAACTTACGTCTTTCACATGGCTTCAGTCCCCAAGCTGCTGCCTTAGTGCTCTTTGATGCAGGGTTTTACATAGCCGAGGCTGGAGTGGGACTCCCTATGTAGCTGAATACCCTACCATGACCAGCTTTCATCTGCTTTGATCTGAACAGGATTTGTACCCTTGGAAAGTTGATTGCCACCGTGGAGGTGTTGGGAGGTGGGGCCTTTACAAGGTGATAGGCTCTTTCAGAGGGATCAGTGCCTTCTTGCTGGGCTTCATGCAGTCCTGAGAGGGTGGGTGTAGTGAACAAGAATAATATAATAGAATATAGTGAATAAGAATAATATAATAATATGTAGTGAATAAAAATAAGAATAATGGTAATGGAATGTAGTGGATAAAGAATAATGTAGCAGCATTATAATGTAAAATGTGATGACAAATAACATTGAAAAGCCAAATGTGACTAAGCAATATTAAAGTTCAGAGAGTGGACACTGGACACACCTGGAGGTACCCCAGTGCCTGTGTGCACATCTGGATAGTACTGATAAAACTGACCATGCCCATGCGCCCACAGTGTGATTGGCTGAATTTAGCTTAAAAACCCTGGTCTGGCCTCGCTCAGCACGCCGCTCTCGAGGGCCTCCAGAGATGCTGCCACTCTGGAGACCAACTGAGGCTGCGTCCTGCTAACTGAAGGCTCGTTGCAGAACACAGGACCAGTGCTCCAGTACTGCTGAACCAGAAAGAGGAAGTCGGCTGCGGAACACACAGCGCTGCTGGACAGATTGCGAGGCTTGCTGCATCTGAGGCCAGACTATTGGCGTGACTGTGTGAGTGAATGTGTGAGCTAAGCATAGAATAAAAATCCTCTGTGGAACCAATACCACCTCTGAGGCTTCTTCCCGCCTGATAAGAATTCGCTCGTGACAGTGGGGTTTTGTAAAGTGAGGTCATTCCTTGAGCTCTGTTTTGTTTGAGAACATCTGCTTGGCATTCTGTTTTTCCACTATTGATAATGCTGCAGTACACAGCTTTGCCAAAGTGGCTGCCCCGTCTTGGGAGTCCAGCATCTAGAACTGGGAACAAAATGGACTTCTTTCCTTTACGAGTGATCTAGGATCTGGGATTCTTAAGGTCAGAGACCATGGCTTAGTCGCTGTGGTGGATTGAGTGAGAAATATCCCTTACAGGCTCCTGTATTTGAATACGTCTCCCGCTGCTGTTGTTTGGGGGTTGGGGTGGTTAGAAGGTTTGGCCTTTGTGGAGGCAGTACATCACTGGAGGTGGTTTGAGAATTTCTAGCTTCCCCTTACTTCTAGTTCACTCTCAGCTTTGGACTTGAAATGTGATCTCCAAGGGTCCTGCTCTATCCACCATGCCTGGTACTCGAGGCCAGCTTACCTGCTGTGATGGACTCTTATCCCTCTGGAACTGTGAGCCAAGATAAATTCTCTCTTCCATAAGTTGCTTTTGGTCATGGCATTTTATCACGGCAACAGAAAAGCGACTATACCCAGCAGCTGGCAGCAGAGAGAGGGCTGCTGCTGTGAAGAACCTGAGCATGGTGACTTTTGGAGGAGTGTGGAAGACTTTGGAACTGTGGACTAGAAAAGTGGCTAGGTGCTGTAAGCAGAGTTTAAAGGGCTGTTCTCGGAAGAGCCTGGAAGACAGCGGTGCTGAGAGTAACGCAGATGGCCGAGGCCCCGCTGATGAGGTTTCAGAGGGGAACAACGATTATATTAGCCACTGGGCTAGAGGCCATTTGAGTGATTTCAGTAAATAACCTGGCTTTGTTTTCATCCCAGCATGCCAAATGAATGGGCAAACCCATTGCTTATGGCCTCCTTTGCCATCCCACAACAGTTTCCGTCCTTTCTCATATTACATCAGCAATTCTCCAGTCCGCCATGGCTAGGGAGAGGACAGCATGTCATTGGACATGTCTTCCAAGGGCCTTTGTTTGGATGGCGACTTTCATTCCTACCACCCTTGGGGGGATCCCTAGGGAAACTCTTTAGCAGTGCAGGCTTGTCATAAATCAGTGCATGGAGGCTGCCTGATGACTGAGACTGAGCACCACCAATGAACTTTGTGAACCAAGGACCACAACCTACCCCTTTTTTCCTGAATCCCCTGCCTAACAGCAGCTGGCATGTAATGGATGTGCAATAAACTCTTGTTGAAGGCCTGAGAGATGGCTCCTCAGGTATAGGTGGTTGTTGTGCAAGCCTGGCATCCCGAGTTTGGTCCCTGGAACCTCATAAAGGTGGAAGGAGAGAATGGGCTTCACAGAGTTGTTCTTCAACCTCCACAGGTGAGCAGTGGCATGCGTGCCTCCCATCGTGTGCACATACATAACAATAAATAAATACTGGTTGAATGGATGGATAAAGGCTTAGATTGTTCAGGGTTCCTTTGCATTGTTGGTTCACTTACAAGGCTGACAAAACATCCACTCAGCTTTTCAACCTTTGGGGTACCTCAGTAGGAATTAGAAGACATCCTGGGAAAACAGTGACCCCAAAGCCAGACACCCCTTTTATGGTTTATACCCCGGACTTGAACACTGCGATTCTGTGTGTGCACCATCCACCTTGTTTCTTTTTAAACGGGGTCTCTCACTTGGCCTGTAACTCTCCGATTAGGCTAGGCTCGCTGCCTAGCTGCAGGGATGGCAGACTTGCTCTGGGATCACTACGCTTAGCACTGTTTTGTGGTTCCTTGGGGGCTAAGTCAGGTCCACATGCGTGTGTGGCAGGCGCTTTACCACCTAAGCCACTTCCCTAGGCTAGCCATGTGACTATTTTACTGTTTTATAGTTCCCTCCAATACCTTCAAAGAAAATTTTCTTATATTTCGTTGTTTTTCCAATTGTTTGTGCCTGCAGGGCGGTTCTTCTCAGGGCCCTATTAAAATTTCATTTCTATAAGATAAGCATAGTAGACAAGATGGTAGGCTTTTAGGAAGACTGATGCCACTTTCTGTTTATTTTTTATTTATTGGCAAAGATGTTATTAAAGTACTTTCTAAATAACTGAGAAGCAAGGCAGATGGCCAGTGAGGATAAAGGGAAAGCAAAGGGTGATCCGCAAACTGCATAGTTAACCCTGAACAATGGAGATGAAAGAAACACTCACCAAATTAGGCTAAGCAGGCTCTAGTGGGAGGGCGGGCCCATTTTCACCATTTATGTGTTGTTCCCTGAAGCAAATTTCTCTTTATGCAAAGAATAAAGTAATCAGGTCCCTCATCAGGTGGAATGGAGCTTATCTTTCACCTCTTTCCCGTCCTGGGGTTGTAGGGACCATATGTCACAGCAGGAGTGTAGGCAGGACCAGGCTGAAAGTACAAGCAAGGCAGGTGACCTGAAGAAGGCCTGGGGGAATTGGTGGGATGACACAGTTGGTAAAACACTTGTCTTTCCAGTACCAAGACTGAGCTCCAGAACTCATCAAAAACAAAACAAAAATCAGCCCAGCATGGTGGCATGCATCTCTAATCCCAGTGCTGGAGAAGCAATGACAGGAGGAGTCCCCGGGGTTGCTGGCTGGTTAGTTTGACCTATTTGGTGAGCTCCAGGGCGATGGGAGACTGTCTCAAAGGATATGGACAGCATTCTTGAGGATTGTCCTCCAGCTTCCATAGGCACACACAGGGTGCACCCACATACAGACGAACTTGTACTCACATGCATAAATCTTAGAGCTGAATCAGGACCCCAGACTGAACACTGAACAGCTGTGTGCATGGGCCAGGGTGAGCCAGCCAGAGTGGGTACTGCTAGCAAGGCTCAAAGACCCTGGTAGCTTTGCAGGTTGTGGCACTGGTGCCTGTGGGCTGTCTTAGTGCCTGAGGGATGTCCGGGTATCTGTAGGTTGGCCCAATGCCTACATGATGCTCAGGTGTCCGTAGGATACCTTGCAGCCTGGGAGATGTCCTGATGCCTGTGGTAATACAGGTGCCCGCAGGAAGTCCTGGAACTTGAAAGATGTCTTGGGGCCTATGGGATGCCCTGGTGCTTGCAGGATATCAAGGTGCCTGTGCTTCTGTCACATAAGCTGGAGGAATGGGAAGAGAGTGTTACTGAGATACATTATATGAAACTCAAAGTATTAATAAAAGGATTATAAAAAAAGAAAATATCTGTCAGGGAGAGGGATGGGAGGTGAATATGATCAAACTAAGCTGAATGGAATTCTCAAACATTAATAAATATATTTTTAGAATATTTTTATTAATTACTCAAGTTTCATAAAATGTGTCTCCAGCGTACCCTCTTCCCATTCCTCCCTGGCCCATCCTCTCACTCATGTGCCCTCAATGGAAAAAAAATAACGATAAAATTAAGTCCAGCCTATGTAGCAGGAGTATGGATCACAGGCATGACTGTGGTTTTGCGAAACAGCAGCTAGCTCTGATCGTGGACTTCGACCTGGCCACATTAGCCTGAGATCAAGCATGACCAAGTTTAACCTGAAGTTGGGCCCCTACTGCCCAAACATACAGGCACCCAGACATCACACAGGCACCAGGACATCGTGCAGACATCTGGCCATCCCTCAGGCACCCTATTTTTAAAAAGACAAAAATATCTCCCATTGTGCTGATTTGAAATGATAAGAGAGATTTAAAAACAAAAAACAGGACCGGGTAGTGGTGGAGCATGTGCCTTTAATGCCAGTACCAGGGAGGCAGAAACAGGTGGATCTCAGTGATTTTGAAGCCAGTCTGGTCTACAAAGGGAGTTCCAGGACAGTCAGAGTTACAACAGAGAAACCCTGTCTACAAACAAACAAACAAACAACAACAAGAACACAAAAAACACAAGCAAAAAAACATTAGTAAAAAGCAAAGACTGAGTTGTAGGCTCTCCCTACTTCTGATAACAATGGCCTATTGTGGGCTGCTATGCTCCTGAGAGAAGGGAACAGACCAGAGCAAACCTAGCTCTCTTCTACCTCTAACGGAACAAGCTACACAGAGCAGCATCTCAAGTTCAAGGAAGCTTAGTGTCCCTGGCATGACCTCATCTTTATCCAAAGCTGGAATTTCTTGTAAAACACTCCTATCCATTGGTTGGCAAGACTGTGCCAGTAATGTCAGGGCATTCCTTTTATTTCATCTTACTGTGCATTAAAATGCGCACAGAAGCCAAGAGTAGTTGCTCAGGGCAATGGCCCAGAAATCTGAGGGCTGAGGCTGGAGGATTTGGAGTACCAGACCGGGGTGAGTTATATAGTGAGGCTTTTCACCACCACCACCACCACCACCACCACCACCACCACCACCACCACCACTACCACCACCACCACCGCAGCCATGGGAGGAGGAGAGAGGTGTGGGGTAGGGGAGTTGGGAAGAGAAAGTAGAGTGTGAGGAGGACAAGACAGCGTAATAGCAACCTGGTAACAAGTTGGGTGTCCCTGCAAACACTGTGACACCCAGTGTCCTCTTTTGGCCTCTGATCACAAACAGGTGCACACACTTGCACACACATATGTACACACATGCACACAGATACATGCATACACAAATATACACATAAAATACTTACTTTAAAATAAAAAAGATCAAAACCCAAAGTAAACCAAGACTAAGAGTAACTCAGTGGTAGAGTGTTGCTTGGCGTATGCAAGGCCCTGGGCTTGAAACCCAGTAGTGAAAAAGAGAAATACATTGACTATCTCCCTATATGAACTCTTAACTGGAAGTCAACGAACTGCCACAATTAATTAAGCTTTCTTCCTCAGAGTGCTGTAAATGCAGCTGCTTTTAGATTTGTATTCATCAAATAATTTGTGCTTTGACAGAAGGATCAAAGCAGAATAACTCAGGAAGAGAGAACTTTAACCAATTTATTAAAATGCATGCAGGAGGCTGGAGTGGTGGCTCAGGGTTTAAAAGACGCTTGCAGGGGTCTGGGGTTGCCTTATCCTGCACTCATAGCAGGCCACTCACAGCAACCTGGGAGTCCAGCTCCGGGGGATCTGACATCCTCTTCTGGCTTTTGTGGGTACTGCACTCACATGCACATAATGCACACATTGACCTATGTACACATAAACTAAAACAACAGCCACACAAACCCCAAAACCAAACAAAAGAGAAAGAAAACTTCAGCAGCACCGGGTGGGTTCTAGAGTTGCCTCTTGTGAGTTCTTGATCTGTCTTCGCTGTGGTTTCCTCACAATGTCACGGTCATCATCAAAATACTCACTATTATCACGGACTAGTATTTAGTGAGCATCTTCCACATGCCTGTTGCTGTGGTCAATGCTACGTAGAGATGAATTGTATCATCTACACATGAACCCCATGTTAGTGATGTGAGACAGACTTGGAGGGGATAGCTAAGCTGTCCAGCATCACAGAGCTCCAGGAGAGGGAGTTGGAATTTGGATGCAAATGGCTAGGCTGCACATCTCCAAATGAACTGGATTTGACATTTTAGCTATAATCCCTTCCTATGCTGGCTTCAAACTCAAGGCCATTCTCCTGGCTCATCTTCTGAAGTGCTGGGATTACAGGTAGTTCTAATTTATCGATCTAGACATAAATATGGAAATTTACACAAGGTCCCTGGAACTGCCTGAAATGCCCCAGAGACCACCTTTTAAGGCAACCGGGTTAGTCATGTCTGAAGGGGTCTCTCCCCTCCCCCCACCTAGAGATCCTGTGTTGTAACAGATCTCCCTCCACATCCCACAGACTACAGGGGCTGATGTAGTCTGCCCATTGTAGGAACTCAGGAGTAGCTGTAGAAGACCAGGGTCTCTCCAGAAGCGCGACCTGGAGGGCTGGTGGCTGGTGGCACTAACCGTTCTGAGATCTCAGATCTCAGGTGGATGGATCTGGTGAGGAAAACCCCTGAGAGCTTCCTTTGTTTTCACTTCTGCTTTCTTTTTGCCAGCAAAGAAAAGCTGCTGAGCCCTAGGCCAAAGGACTCAACAGAACCCTGCCTACCGTCTAGTCAAAGCCAGTGCCTCGGGTTGTATTGCCCCTTGAGTTTACCTGGATCAATAGATCAATCAATCAATCAAGCAAGCAAGCAAGCAAGCAAGCAAGCAAAGCTCTCAAGCTCTTCTCCAACCACACACTGGCCCCACTTTCAGTCTGCTTTGTGACCAGAGTTTGACACTGGGCTTGATGGCTATGCAACAATTAGAAGTATCTTTATATTTTTCTTTTATAGGCCTTCCTAAAGCTAATGTATGGACAATTAAAGTGTTCTGTTCACTCTTCCCCAGGGCCTTAGGAACAGATGACTGGTCAACACTGCCTCCTAGTGTCTCAGGTAGATGCTGCCTGGAAGGGAGGATGGTTGTGAAGGCTTGGTTGTTTGGGTCCCAGTGCTTAGTGATATGTATGCACCTGCTGTGCAAACCCATGGGTTTAATCATCAAAGAGATGCCAGGATCCCAAGCAAGGAATGTTTGGCTTTTCATGACCAGGATTAAAATCAAGTGCTAGAGCTCACTGTCCTGCCTGGAGGCAGGAGCAAGAGATCAACTGGGAAAGGGCCACCTTCAGGAAAACACTCCTTTCCTCATGATTTTAAATGTCATGTGAGCCCCCAAATGCTTCTGAGGACCACACCAAGATCTATGGTTCCAGTTCACATTTAAACTACTCAAAATGAGGTTGAGGACAGGAAGAGAGAAGCAGGAGATCAGAAACTCAAGGTTGTCCTCAAGTTCAGCTAAATGGTCCAAGGTCATTCTCAGGCTAGCCTGATACACACGAGATCTTATCTATTGTCAAGTAAAGGGTGAAAGAAGCGTTGTTTTGTTTGTTGTCTTGTGGAGATTTTTTACTCTTTTGAGTGAACTGTGCTGCAGAGTTGCAAACCCTGCCTACTTTGAGTGCAGGCATGTGTGCAGGAGCAGGACCAGAGGTCTTGTAACCCGAGCTGTCTTTAGGACCAGGCAATTCTGTGTACAATGTCTCACATTAAGAATGGGGCCACACTCGTCTCAAGACTGATCACTTTCTTGAGATCCACTTCTGCTTCCTTGCATACTCTGGGTTCGGTGCTGCATTCAGCATTGAGCGTGGCCTGGAGTCAGAGTGTGGGAGGGGAACAGAAGAGTTAGAGGTGGCAGCAACAGTCCAGATGCAGCTTTTCACACTCACCACCTGAGCCCAGGCCTGTGTGCTACCTTGTGAGGTCCTCTGGCACCAGCTCCCATCGGCACAGCGTGGCCCAGTCACGATTTCTGCTGTCATTACTTAGTGAGCCTGCCCAGTTACCAGTTTCTTATTATGAAAAAATTATTTACTTGTTTATTTATTGGGGGAGTAGGGAGTGTTGGTATGTGCCCCATGGTGGGTGTGTGTGGAGGTCAGAGGACCACCTGTAATCTGTTCCTTCCACCATGTGGGTTCCATGGGTTGAACAGCTCAGCCATCCCACTTGGCAGCTCCCAAGTTTATCTTGCTGCCAGGTGTATCTTTATTTTATTACTTATTTATGTACCTTTTTGAGACAAGAGTCTTGCTATCCCTGAATGGCATAGTACTCATTGTGTAGATCAGGCTGACTTCAGACTCATAGCAATCCTGAGTAATAGAATTATAGTCATGCATAGTCCTCCCTGGATGTGTCTTTAAACCCTCAGCTCACCTGCTGGAAACAGGTGTCAGGAGTAAGAGTGCCTGATGCTAACTGTCATTTGGTTCAGGGAACTGATCTCAACTCACCTCTGCCTTTAGACCACACATGTCCTTGACCCCTTCATTGTGTCCCCCCCACCTTGCCATTACTGCTTTCATATACACCTGTCCACCTGCTTATCATCCCCGCTATTTGACTGCCTACAAGACTGTGCACTGAGAACTGTGTGCATTACACACTGTGAGCAGATTCCGTTCACATCCCTCTTTCATCTTCGCCACAAACTTTGTGGTGAGTGGTGGATTTCTGAATTTTCCACTTGAAAATATGGAGGCTTGTAGAAGTTTGAGAAACCCAGTCTGTACCCCATTGCTGCCTGCCTTCCGATCTTGTGATATCCTGGAATTGGCCACCAACATGTTGGACCCCTCAATGGCCCCTCAACTGAAGTGTGTCCCCTTCACTCTTTTTCCGTCAGAGCACGTCCCTTGTGCACGCTAGGCAAACACTATGCCAACAACCCAAGCCCAGATCACTGCTATTGTTTAACCTCTACCTTCCTGTTTTTATTTTTTTTTAACTTAATTTTTTTTTTTTTTTGGTTTTTCAAGACAGGGTTTCTCTTTTGTAACTCTGGCTGCTCTAGAACTCACTCTGTAGACCAGGATGGCCTCGAACTCACAGAGATCCACCTGCCTCTGCCTCCCACGTGCTGGGATTAAAGGCATGCACTACCACCACCTAGCCCTGTTTTTATTTTAACCCTTCTTAGAAATGTCTGTTAGGACCATCTTCCTGAAGAGTAGCTCCTAAGCCACCATTAGATTAAAAAAAAAATCACAGTGTTTGGTCTTCCCTCTCCCCAGCCCTTTATGCTTCTTTTATGAAACCCTCCTTGAAAGTGAACAGAACCTGGGGTAATGTGAATGCTTGGCTGGTGGATGACTTGGTAAGAAAATGCAACTGGATCTCACACATTCTCCCACATAGATACACACACACACACACACACACACACACACACACACACACACACTCACTGGACATCTGCCCTTGGATAGAATTTGAGGTGCATTACTGACATTTTTACAGCCCAATAATGAACATTTTCAATGACCCACAAAAAACCCCAGTAACCCAGAAACAACTGCTCAGTGCTGCAATGAGAAAGACTCTGCAGCTGAAAGCGGGAAAGCTTCTTAATGACCACAGAATCACTTATGGAGGCGTTGCCTTAGGGCCTATGTGAGCAGTAGACAGATCCTCAGTATTAAAGCCTTAAGGGTACAGCCGCCACTGCTCTCCTCGTTTGGTTGGATTCATTAAGCCCTTGGTTTCCAGCCCCTTTGTTGGCGGTTGAGGTAATACTCACTGAATGGCACCTTTCTCCTGCCACCTGATTAGCTTGAAATGACCTCATGTGATTTTGACACACAGTGAGACGCATGCTGATGTCATCAAATCCTGCTGGATGCCTTGATGCCTCCTGGCAATCAGCATCTGCCCAGTGCATCAGCAGAGCTGTTCTCAGGAGCTTTTCATCCCAATAACACCCTTTTTCTGGATATTGTACAAGAGGCTTTGGATTTAAGTTAATTGTATGTGTTGATGTAGTAAGCCTTTAATACTTAGTGCCTTGGATACAAACAACTTGTTGGGAATGAACTGCCCCCTGTTCTACCAAGTGGAATTAAAAAAACAAAAAAACAAAAACAAAAAAATCTCAGAACCAATTTGTGCTGCTTAGAGAATGCAATTCAATGTCATTGCTCTCAGCTTTATTTAAATTTAATGATGTGTATGTGCGTGCTCATGAATATAGGTGCCCTTAGAGGGTAGGGGTGACAGGCTTCCTGGATCTGGAGTTATAGGTGGTTGTGACACTTGGTGTGGGTCCTGGGAATCAAGCTTGCATCCTCCGGAAGAGCCTTTAGCACTCTCAAACCACTGAGCCATCTCTCCAGCCCGGCTTTCAGCATTCTGGGACAAGGACTCACTCTGCAGCCTAGACTGGTCTTGAACTTGCAGCAATCTTCTTGCCCCAGCCTCCCATGTGCTAGGCTTACAGGTGTGAGCCACGGTGCTCTGCACCAGTCAAGTTCCATTATGAGTCACTACCAATACCCATGTGTCTCCCCTCATCACACTAAAGCACGTTCACCCTCACATGTGCAGCGCCAACATATACCCACATACTCACACGTACTCACAAACAAAACTGCAGAGATGAAAGAAATAAGACAGAGGAATATAGCTGAATTGGAGGAGTACTTGCTTAGAATGCCCTAAGCTCTGGGTTTGATACTCAGCTCTGCATAAACCAAGAGTTGGCGCTCAATCCTGGATCTAATGTCCAGCATGGTGTGAAACAGTCATGGTGGTATATATCTTTAATCTTAGAACTGGGGAGGTAGAGGCAGGAGGACCAGAAATTCAAGGCCAGTTTTGGCTAAATAGTAAATTAGAGGTCAGCCTGGATTATGTGAGATCCTGTCTTGAAAACGAAACAAAACAAAAGCCACAAAAAAAAAAAAAGTGTTAGTAAATGAAAACAGATTGAAGGGATGGACGACCGTTGGGTCTGAGATGAAAACACACAGCAGCTCATGGAAAAAACAGCTGTTCAACAGCCAGTGGTAAGAGAGACCTTGAAGAACAAAGATGCCTCTGCCACTGGACCCCACAATGTCCCTGGCCTGCCTGCTACCGTTCGTCTGTCACCGGGTCCTCCCACATTTGAGGGCTGCTTATTTATTTCTCTTGACTTACTTAATTGTGCCTGTCCATCCCCATGATCCAGTGAAACAGAGCCACTAAGAACTTGGCTTTCATGTAAAAATGTACTCTGTTATAGTCCAAGAAAAGAAGTTACAGAGTCCTTGATTGAAGGAGGCGATGAAGAGCAGACTCTTGCCACCAAGAACTCTTGTCCCAAAGCTTAGGGATACACTGTTTATAAAGGAAAAAAACAAACAAACCACCAACCCATAGTGACACAAAGGTGTAGGTTGGGGAACCTGGTAACATTTGTTGTGGTTTTACACAATCAGCAGATATTTTGGTTACACATCTGGGCCATGGTCAGGATCATGGAAAGGCCTGAATGTGTTGCCAAAGTGGACATGACTGTCTGGTGGGTTAGGGGCAGAAAAGCAGCCAGGCAGACATTAGCTGTAGTTAGGGAAAGATCAGGACAAGATGGTGTTACATCAGTTACTTCAACTCGAAAAGTTGATATGGAAATTTAACAAGATCAAGATTTTGATTTTGGTGTTGATGACTCGGGGTTAGGGTCATGGTGACCTGAGTTTGAGCCCTGGAATCCACTGGAAGGAGAGAACCAACTCCCCAAAGTTATCCTCTGACCTCTACATGGGCACCTTGGTACACATGTGACCCTCCTAATAATATCAAATAAAAATAGCATGGGCTGGTAGGGTATGGCGTCTGATATCTGTGATTTCTGTAATCCTAGCATTTGAGAAAGTGAGACAGGAGGAAAAGTTTAGGCCAGCCTAGGCTATATAGTGAGTTACAGGCCAGTTTGGGCTATAGTATAGAGCTTCTCAAAAAACAAAAATAAACACAAAAATGAAAACAGGCTGGAGACAGTGTATTCAGTTGGCAGAACACCTGCCTACATGTCAGGTTCGAGGTCCAGCACTGCATGAACTTGGTGTGGTTGGACATGGCTACAATCCCACTTGGGAGATGGAGGCAGGAGGATCAGAAGTTCAAGACCATCCTCAGCTATATAGTGAATTCTAGGAGACCCTGTCTCAAAACAAAACAAACAAATGGGCAAACAAGAAAGCACAAAAACACAAAAATCCCCACAAGAAACCCAAACAAACAAACCCAAAGTATGACACAAATACAAAAACAAAATAATTAAAAAAAAACAGTAATAAAAACAATTCAGCCTGCTTGTGTACCCTTGTGGGGCTCCCGATGCAGCTGTGCTGGCTGCAGTGTAATAATTAGTCACCTCAGCTGCTTATCGAGCATTTGTTTTCATGGTGGGCTGCAAGCAGTGCCAGCAGTGGAAGCTTACACTGGACAAGTGCACCATGGATTCCCAAAGCCCGCTCACAATCATCTCCCCATGTAACTTCATGACCTCTAAGATACCTTGATGGCAAAAGTGCTGTTCTCTCCCTCTGGCCTGTGACGAGAAGCAATGAGGATGAAAGGCCTTGGCTAACGTGTGTTTCCAGTTAGTGACCCAGATATGCCAAGATACAGTCATTTCTGTCATCTTACACACACTGCCTGGGAAGGTTTGGTTGTTGTTAGTTACAGAATCGTTATACTTAGTACTGTGCACCATTGGTCAAGACCTGTCAGGCACTGGGGGTGAGCTCCGTTGGCAGAGTGCTTGCCTAGGTGCATGGAGCTCTGGGTTCAGTCCCAAGCCACTGGTAAACTGGGCATGGTGGCACAGGCCTGTGAGCCCAGCACTTGGGTGCTTGAGTCAGGAGGATCAGGGCAATCCTTGGCTATGTAGAGAGTTAGAGGCAAGCCTGGGATGCATGAGATCCTATCAGAAAGGGAGAGAGAGAAAGGGAGAGAGAGAAAGAGAGAGAGAGAGAGAGGAGTCTGAAAGAGTTTAAAGATTTCTTTCACTCAGGAGCTGGCTGGCAGGATGACTCAGGGACTCAGTAGGTTAAGCCACCTGCTGTCAATCTTGATGATCTGAGCTTGATCCCAGGAACACAATCAAAGGAGAGAACCAACTTCTGAAAGCTGTCCTCTCTGACCTCTGACCTCCACTGTACGCCTCACTTTTTTTTTTTTTTTTTTTTTTTTTTTTAAGAGCTAGGATTTCAAGTGTCCTAGGCGGGCCAATATAGCTCCCTAGGTAAACTGAGGCTGAGTTTGAACTTTTAATTCTGTTGTCTCCGTTTTCTAAGTGCTGGGACTACAGTCTCATGATACCACGCCCAGCATAAGGCATTATAATAAGTTGTTATTATATTTGCTCTATTTCTGTGTGTATGTATGTGCTTGTTGACATGGGTATGGAGGGCAGATGACAGTCTGTGGGAGATAAGTCTCTCCTTCCACCGTGTGGGTTCTGGGGATGGAACTCAGGTCATGAGGCCTGCTGAGCCATGCAGCTGGCCCCTGATGATGAGACTTTTGATGCTGTGTAATTCCACACATCTAAAATTTTCTCCAGTTATAAGGTATCTCCCCCGCCCCCAATTATTATAAGGTATCTTTTTTTTCCTATGAATTAATTTTCTAAGAACTCTACTAGAATCACTGTTTGTCTCCAAACACTGCTGGGA
Source organism: Cricetomys ansorgei (assembly GCA_026225945.1). Lineage (NCBI taxonomy): Eukaryota > Metazoa > Chordata > Mammalia > Rodentia > Nesomyidae > Cricetomys > Cricetomys ansorgei. Next base: position 1,716,416 of record JAMJFZ010004042.1, read on the forward strand.
ATAGATGGCGCGGCTCACCAGTGAGAAGAGTTGGAAGATTAGCTGGATGTTATTTCGCTCCTTAAAGATTTTTCATTAATTAATCAAGTCTTTGAATTTTCCATTCGTCTAAGACTCTGACCGGTCACACATTTCATAATGGCCTACAGCTGTCAATCAAGCATCTATCAACACAGCTGGGAGGACAGTGCTTGGGAGCTTGCTATTTTTAGCTTTCTTTTCCAGTGGACTGACTGGATTGCTAGAGAGAGTAAAGGAAAAAGACATGCAATATTTTGATTTCAGTCGAGTATTTAAGTTTTATACTTTGAATTTCACATCCTTCCACTGCTATTAATTAAAAAAAGTTTTCAATGATTAAGTGCCTTCAGGATGCCTTTAAATGTTCTCATAAAATAAAGGGGATCTACAGTCTCTTGATAGTTACATGTCTTGGTTCTGAGGCTTATTAAATGGAGTGATGTCTGAAAATTATTAGGAATTTCCCTTGAAGGTGAAGCTGGGACAGTGTAATAAAAGGAATGGGAAATTAGCCTGGGGCCCTAGCTCAGTGCCAGAGTGCTTGCCTAGCATGTACAAGGCTCTGGGTTCTATCCCAGCTCTGAGAACAAAAGAAAAGGGAAAAAAGAAAGGAAGGAAGCAGAAAAGAAAACCTAGTTCACCTGCTGCTTTTTAAATCTCTAAAAGCATATTATTAGAATAAATGGTCAGTAAAGATAATGTTTTCCCCAGCCAAGGTAATAATTGACAGGAACTGGTGGGTTAGACACCTGTCAGTTTTCCTTGCAGAAGGAGACACTTGAGAGCTGGGGTGTTCACATGGTAACGTGTTCACATGGCGTGAGCGAAGCCTCAGGTTGGATCCCTAGCACCACATAATCCAAGTCTGATGGCACAAGCCTGTCGTCTCAGCTCTCAGGAGGTGGAGTCAAGAGAACAAGTAGTTCGAGATCATCCTTGGCTGCATAGTGAGTTTGAGGTCACCTGAGGTTTGAGGTTACATGAAGCTTTGTCTCAAAAACAAACAAAAACAAAAACAAAAACAAAAAACAAAAAAAGAAGGAAAATAGAAAGACGAGAAGGCGCTATAAATGAAAGGGACATGTAGTGAGATGTTTTGAGGGAGTTTTGTGATCTTGGTTTTCTTAAAATCACAGAGTGGTTTTTGGAATATGTTCTTGTGCCTATCCCCGGGGTGGAGGATGAGAGGGAGTTTGATTTAGACTATTCGTTACTGGTGGCTGTGGTTTGCTTACATGCCACTATGGAAGAAACATAGTTTTGCCACTTTCAGGTTGACTTTGTGATTGTGTGCAGCTTAGCCTTCTGGGAACTTTGCTTAGCGTATATATTGGTTGAGGCTCAGAGAGCCGAGGAGGGAATTAGGTCCGGGGATATTGCATTGAGACGTTCGCCCAGCTCACTATCAGCTCCTGCTTTCTCAGATTCAGGCCACCAACAAGGGCGGTAAATACTTCTTCCTTTCTTCCTATCTTTCTTTTTTCTTTTCTGAGCCAGAGGGTAAAGAAGTATGGTAGCAAAGTGTTACAGGGTTCTTGATTACAGCTGTGAGGCAGAGAGAAGAGGGTGGAAGGTTCCTTTGGATGCAGGGGACGAGATACTTCTCAAACAACTTTGAATACGTTATCTCCAGGAGATTGTTTTTTTTTTTTTTTTTTTTTTTTTTTGTCAGAATAAGGAATCTGTACTTCCTCTGACAAGGTCTGTGTTGGAGCAGCTCTGCATGAACTCATGCCAGGAGCCAGGTAAAATTTTGGTGGATCCTTGCTATCGGAAAATGAGCAGGCAGGGTTGGTGTCTGTGTGTAAAAAACAGGAAAGGGCAGACACAGGAATTCTGGTCTATTCTACTTCATTATAATCTTGAAAATGTCCAAAAAGTCACCTGACAATCTCAAATACTAGCTCATAAAGGACAGCCTCCATCAGACCAAACCTGACTTTCCCCTAGGATGGAGTGAGGAGTAGCTTTAGAGGGGTGTGGAACAGGGCTGAGCCTTTTTGTTATTAGTGAGGCTGGGGCCGTTACCTTCTAAGTAATGCAATAGGTTGTTGAATATTTAGAACATTATTAGGCTGATACTCACACTGAGAAATGATTCTGTGGGGCTTAGCATGAGTCAGGACCTTCTTGGGCCCACTTTCTCTACAGCAGAGCTGAAAGCAAAAAAGACCTCTGCAAACACAAGATTTTGTGTTAAGTGCTTTTTGACATAAAACTTAGCTTAATGTATGTGACTCATAATCACCCTGTGCAGGAGAGAACATTGGCTCCATGATCAGGAAAAGAGGTTAGAACCTTGCCTTTTCCCTGCTCCCAGTTATTTGTTTTTACCATGAAAATTTCTTTTTCTTTCTCTAAAGGCCTCTATCCTGCGGCTCTAGCTTTTGAACCCTCTTTCTCACTTAATTTTCACAAAAGGGAAAAGGCAAGGTTCTAACTGCTTTTCCTGATCATGGAGCCAATGTTCCCTCCCACCACTGGTAGTAGCCAGGGCATGGAAAACAGAAAGCAGAATGTATTGCTATACAAACTGAGTTTATTCATGGCTTTTTTTGTGTGTGAAGCCCAAATAGGTCTTGTGTTTAAGGTCTATGAAGAAGGGTCTATGTTTCTCCTTAGCGGTGGTAAAAAAGAACGCCAAACTGTTAGAATGTTTCAACTGCAATTCTTCCCACCAGCCCGGGACCCCCTGCTGTCATGGAAGACTCTGACTTAGAGCAAAATGCAGCTTTGTTAAACTGACCAGGTTTTTTGTTTGTTTGTTTGTTTTGTTTTGTTTTTTTTTCTCTGCAAACATAAGAGATCCAGGCACTGGTGATGGTGATGAGAACTCCACCTACAAGAGAACTCTTCCTGCAGACAAAGTGACCAGTTATTTTTCCAGCAAACAAGACTGTAACTTAAAATCTGAAAAGTGTTTCCTCAGGGTCAGCACACACAAGCTGTCTTCCAGAATTGGCCGAGGTTTTAGCTCATGCTGTTAGCCAAATTTGGTACTGTAAGTGTTACCCAGGTAGCTCTGGTTTTGAAGGCATGAAGGGGAAATGGAGAACAGCTGAGTCTTGGCACAGTAAGAGGGCAGGAGAGGCCATTGGTGAAAGTGCAGCCTCAGTAGCAGTTGAAGCCCCAGATTGAAGGGGTCATACAAAAAAGTTGAGGCTTGGCGCCATGAAAAGAGCCCAGGAGAGGCTATTGGTGAAAGTGCAGTCCAGCTGCAGCAAGGGGCCCCAGCAGTTTCTGAAGATGCCAGTACCATGGGATGACAACTAAGAACAGCAGTAGCAGTGGAGCCAGCCAGAACCTGGAGGACAAACTGTGTGTGCTGTAGAGGGCAGAGCCAGAGAAGTGATCCAAGCCCTTTGGAGGAGCCCAGAAGATCGAGGGTGAATTCCAGATAATTAGACATTGATGTTTTTCTGTTGTCCAAGGACATTGTGAAAAGCTTGATAGATGTTTGGTTTCCTTTGATCCTGTGCATTAGCAACCCTTGTGATTGTTCCTCTTGTGAATATTTTGCTGGTGTAGTGTTAAATTCTGTTGTAGAGATAAAGCAATTATTTT
>JAMJFZ010004042.1:1725000-1932500 GCA_026225945.1 Cricetomys ansorgei
TGCTGCTTACTGACTTGCTTCATCTGGCTTGCTCAACCTGCTTTCTTATAGAACCTGGGTTCACCAACCCAGGGGTGACACCACCCACAATGGGCTGGGCCCTCTCACATTGATCACTAATTAAGAAAATGCCTTATAGCTGGATCTTATGGAGGCATTTTCTCAATTGAGGCTCCTTCCTCTCTGATGACTCCAGCTTGTGTCACGTTGACATAAAACCAGCCAGCACAGTGAGATATGAGGAGGCGCGCAAGCCAGTGGCAGGAGGTAAGGCTCTGGATAGCTGATGACTAAGGGACACAGACCATCCAAGTCCTAACTGAGACACCAATTCTGAAAAGTACAAACAAAATCTGGGCACAACGGAATGGATAATTAAACTGGGAGATCTGCCAAGGTCCCGGCAGCTGGCAGAGCTCTGAGGCAGACTGGGAGAGGAAACTCAAGGAGCTGAGAAAAGACAGTTGGCATTTCTGTATCTCTGTCAGGCACTGACATGGAGGAATAACTTGCTGCTTGCTTCTCCCAACCCAGGGAGGGTCAGGAGGGCCCTGAGGGAGGGGACTAGACTGGTGAATAGTGCCTGCCTTCTGCCCAGCTTCAGATCTACAACCCCACCATTCTGAGTGTCTCTCTGTGGCCATTGCCTCCCAGTCAGTGCCTTACTGCACCCAAGGCCATGTAACTTGCATGTGTCTTTTCCTCGTTTTCAATCCAACGGTTTCTGAGATCTTTGTTTATACCTGGGAGATGTCTTTGTTAGTCCCATTGACACCGTAATCTTCTGTCTGAACACCACCCTGTGGTTCTCTAGTTCTAGCTACCTTTCTTACTCCTGTCCAGTAACGTATGAATTCGATATACAGACCAAACAGATGCACAGAGACACACAAATACACATAGACACAGGCGGAAAGAAGCACACAAATATGCGTAGGTAAATATAGACATATGCGCACACACATGCATAGATACAACAAATACAATAGACATACACAAATAGACACAAGCAGCTTACACAGAAACGCATACACAGATATACAAAATTTTTTTTCCAGAAAAAAAAAAAACAACAAAAAACACTGAAAACAAGCGTAGTGGTCCTTTCACTACGCAGGAGGCATAGATGTGAGAATCCACAAGTTTAAAGGCAGAATGGTCTACAAAAGTGAGTCTCAGACCAGTCTAGACTATACAGAATCATCCTATCTTAAAAACAATACCACATTTGGATGTTGCGTGAATGTCATAAAGTGCCAACATTGTAGAACAGAACTGAAGCCTTTTGATTCCAAAGCTCCCTTTCAGCCTCATGCGCTCCCTCCCTTCCTGAGTTGACCCTGTCCTCTGGTGACGCTCCTTCCCTCTGCCACTCTGTGCTATTTAATTCGGGTCTCTATTGCTATAGACACCATGACCATGGCAACTCTTATAAAGGAAAACATTTAACTGGGGCTGGCTTATAGTTCAGAGGTTTAGTCCATTGTCAGCATGGTGGGAAGCGTGGTGGCAGGCAGGCAGACATGGGTCTAGAGAGGGAGCACATGGTGGTCCTTGCCTTGGTGATCCCTAGATATCCTGTTGTTCCTTCTCTGAACCCCCTCCCGCTTTCTTTCATACCCCACCACGTAGCTCACTACGAGCTCTTTAGGGTATTTAATGGCAAATGATGCAACACATATGGTTTTTTTTCAGAGTGGAGTTGCCTCCTGGAACAACATACTTTACTTCCTATGTTCCCACAACATCTATATGTACCTGACAACATTATGTTCACTCCTCTGCTAAATAAAAATCACAGGAGGCTATGGTTTTGGACCACACTCCTGCACTGTGATCTTACAAACTGAAACTCAAGATGGAAGGCCAGCAAGATGGCTAACCAGGTATAGACACTTGTCACCAAACCCTATAACCCGAGTTTGAGCTCCTGAACCCACATGGTAGAAGGAGAGAACTGACTCCGGTGACTTGTTCTGTGATCTCCACATGTAGTTACTTATGCTAAAGCCACCAAACAGCAATGAAGCCATAAAGTGGGAGTTCACTGAGCCAGTGAAGAGACTCGACGGCAAGCATACTGTTAGTTTAGTTTGCTCTTTGGGGATGCTAAGGTTTGGGTCTAGTTTGCCATCCATGATTTATGTGCTGGAATCTTGGTCCCAGGTGGCAGTGTGGACACTGTGGACTCTTTAAGATGTGAGGCTTAACAGAAGACTGTGAGGGCGTGGGACTGCTCTATGTTGAAAATGAGTAGTGGCCATGAAGCCCTCTTCACACAGTCATTGCTTTCTAGAGCACTTCCATGGTGGTGATGTCCTCTGCCACAAGGCTTTTAGCAGAACGGAGACGCTGGGCCATGCCCTTGAACCACAACAACTGTGAGCTAAATCTGCTTCCTTTCTTTATGATGAACCCAGTTCCAGCCATTTTATCATAGTAACAGAGATCAGACTAAGACAGAAGAGAAGGCAAGGTCCTGTCCTGATTTCTTGTAACAAAGGGGATGTGGGGGAAGGGCAGTTGTTTTATTATGAGAGAGGTTAGCAAAACGATTCTCAGGTTAATCTTAAAACCTCTATATCGTGCCTTCAGGTATTACCATGCCTTCACTTCCCTGAGCAGGTGCGTGTGTTCACGTGCGTGTGCGTGTTCCACAGAGCACATGTCAGAGGCCAACTTTTAGTGCTGGTCTTTGCTTTCTACCTTGTTTTGAGGCAGGGCCTCCTATAGTGTGCACAGTAGTCTAGCTAGCCTGAGACCTGTGGGAGCATCTCTAATCTCTGTCTCCACTGTGATATAAGCCTGTTGGGATTACAGGTGTGTGCTACACCAGATCTGACTTCACACGGTGTCTCAGCTACTGTTCTATTGCTGTGAGGAGACACCATGACCAAGGCAACTCTTAGAGGAAGCATTTAATTGGGGGCTTGCCTACCATTTTAGAGGGTTAGTCCATGGTCATCATGGTGGCAGCAGGCAGGCATGGCACTGGAGCAGTAGCTGAGAGCTTTACATTCTGATCCAAAGGCTTCAGGCAGAGAGGGAGGGAGGAAAGGAGGGAGAGAAAGAGAGAGAGAAAGAGAGAGAGAGAGAGGGAGAGAGCGAGCTGGGGTTACAGTTCAAGACCAGTCTGGATGATATAGGGAAACCCTGTCTCAACAACAAAACAAAAATCAAGATAGTTGTGGCAGAGCCTTTAATTCAAGCATAAGGCACTAATGATTTATCACAGCATGGAACCTATGAACTCAGAATGTTTTGTAAACTGGGTGTGGATACCTTTAACCCTAGTGCTCCAGAGGCCTCCAGGATCCTTTTGTCTAGACTTTCCTAGCACTGAGATTACTGACATGCACCCTGCATCTGACTTTTTAGGTCAGCGCTGGGGACCCAAACTCAGGTACTCATTCGTGTGCAGCAAACACTTTACCTGCCACCTCCCCAGCCTCTGTGCTACTTCTTAAAACATTCTAGAATGAACATCAGCAAAGAGGGGGGAACAATGATCTCTCTGGCCACTGTCTATTCTCACCTTATGGGAGTGTTCACCCCACAATGGTCTCTGCCCATTGCCCATCTTCCTTTATGAGAGTGACGCCCATCTTACCTTATAATAAACTCTACTTCTACACTGGAACAGAAGTGGGTGTGGTGTCGCATATCTGCAGTCTAAGCACTTGAGAGGAAGAGTCAGGAGGATTGCTTTAAGTTTGAGCCCCCCCCCACACCCCCTGAGCCTATATAACAAGTTCTAGGCCAGTCAGAACTATATGGTAAGATGCTGTTTCAAACAAGCAAAACAGGAGAGAGGGAGAGAGAGAGAGAGAGAGAGAGAGAGAGAGAGAGAGAGAGACCCAGGATGCCTACTCATCCAAACCTGTTGCTTGTGTGACTGAGCAATGGCAAGAAACCCAGGCCCCAGCTTTTGGCAGCACACAGTGTCCAGATCACTTGGAGTCCAATTTGCCACTCAGCAGTTTCACTCCATATTGGCAAAATGAGCTTTTGGTTGGATACTACTCAGTATAGAGCGTACAGGAATTGCCTCGTGGGGGTTTATAGGCATTCATTACTGGAAAAGGAAAACATTGAAGAGCTCGAGACCAGGAAAGTGCATCTGAAAGCACAAAGGGGCTGGAGCTACCCTGCAGGCTGAGAGTCTTTCTGGCCCTAACGTGGTTTATCCCTATGCCCAGCAGATGAAGGTCTTTGTAAGGATTCAGAGTTTTCCCGTATTCTCAAGAGGGCAGAATGAAGATGCTCAGAAGGAAATAAAATTTTAATCTATGCTAATTTTAAAACTGTGTGCCTGGTATTCTTATTTGATTAAAAAGTTGTTTGTAATATGTATCTTGTGGGAATGTTCTAAAGAGTCAAGGTGAAATGTACTGGAAATACTTTGTAAATAAAGATATTGTTGTAATATGACTCTCCCTATGAACCGGGTAGGGAACAGAAACATTGTTTGGTACCATGGAGCATCTTATTAATATGTAGACCTCAGCTTTCACCTCTGGGTGTTGAACTCAGGTACAGGCTTAGTGACTGGCTCTGAGGAGAGGTATGAGAAAGCGCTTAAAGTGTTTTGTTGAATGAATACAGAATGGAAGTGAATTAGAATTGAAAGGGTAAGTGAGCTTTGAACAGTCTTGAAGGACAAAGAGGATGAGGTAGGTGATGAAGGTTCTAGACTGCGGATGGAGTTGCATGACAATCAGAGGGGTTTAAGAGCAGAGTGTGGCTCGGTCTATACAGGCATGTCCAGTGTCATAATATGAGGTGAGACTAGTTGGTGACTTAGTTTTAGATCACAGGACCATGAATGCTACGTTTCTGGTTTGCATCAAATTCTATAATAATAGTGTATTGCAGATGGCTTGGGGGAAGAAAACTGACATGTGAACCTTCTGTGCTTGGTAATGATGTCTGTCATTAGCAGTCCAACCTATCTGCAAATGTCACAGGGAGGCAAAAGCCTGAAGACAGCAGAAGTGATCGTAGGAATTAGAAGCCAGGGCTAGGGCTGGGACATGTAGCTCAGCTGGTAGAGAGTACTTCTCTAGCATGCATGAGACCCTGGGATTGATTCCTAGTACTGCATAAACTAGGCACCCTTATAATCTGAGCATTTGGGAGGTGGAGGCAGGAGGGTTAGGAGTTGAAGATCACCTTCTGACACACCATGGGTTCAATGCCAGCTAGCCTGGGTTACATGAGACCCTTCTTCAGCGAAAGAGGAGGAATAGGAAACATTGCAGGCAGATGAAAGGGAAGTGGTGGGTGGACTGAATGAGCAAGACTTTGCAGCTGGGGAGCTTAGGAAGAAAGAGGTCCAGAAGGCAGTGTGGAGGATCAGGCTTCATTCGGCCAGAGGATGGAGAGAGAAACAAAGCAGAGCTGTGAACACGCTCAGATCTCTAGATTATTTCCTGAAGTCTTGTGGCTTTGCTCTGTTATCAACTCTCTCTCACACTCTGAACACTTAGCCAATCAGTTCCTGCTTGGACCATTTTCTCCTGCTGTTGCCAAGACAGCAGGGAGGTCCATTGAGAGGGATGACAGGCCCTTCCTCTTAAAGGAGAATGCCAGACACTTTCAAAGGAACTGGGTTCTATTTTTTATTTTTTTATTTTTGGTCCTCTTTCCTCTCTTTGCATCCTCATGGCAACAGAGAACACCCAGCTTGATCCTGCCCACGGCTCTGAGATTTAAGGTTTATAGAGCTGCTGGGTGGGCAGTTTTTGAAGAGAGCCTTTAGTTTTTTTGCGTTTATTCTTTCTTGGCCCTGCAGAACTAGCTAAATATAGGAAGTAAGATCACATTATTCAGTTACTTATGGGCTAAGTTCCATGAGTTAGACTATCTCTAAGACCTGATTATTTTGTTCTTGCTGTCTTTATAGGCATAGATATACATCATCACCAGCGTTGAAAGATGTTTATCAATAGCTCGTTTGAGAGACTTAGTGCTGGACCGCCTCAGAGCTCAGGGCAGTAGGTGTGACATCTTACGTACCCATACACCGTTCTATACAGGAATTGTTCTCCTTTCAGTGTGAAGCCATTGCCAGGGAGAAGCACAGACAGAGATGCCTTTCCTGCAAATGAAAGCTACTTCAAACATTTCTCTCATTACCAGTTGAATTCAAGCTACAAATGAGGGAGGCAGGCCAAGCACTCCAGAGAAACACACCTGAGGTTAATGTGCATTTAGTAGCTGGAGTTTTGCCTGTATTGGAGAACACATTCCTCCTTGGTAATGCATTATCAAAGATTGTGTTTTACCTCTTACAGAAGGAGAAAGTTCTACCTGTGTGTTTTGTCATAGGCGTGGTCAAAGCAGAGGCAGCTGGCACCTGATTCACAGAAGCTTTCAATCTAAGGGAGGCAGGAGGGTCTGAGCACTGTTTTAATTTTAATTTTAATTTGCTCCGGCTGCCATGACACAATACTCTAACTTACCAGTTGAGCAACATAACTTTATTTGCTTACAGTTCTAGAGGGTGGAAGTCTGAGATCAAGATGCTACTGTGGTTGGGTCCTGGTGGGGCCTCTTCTTTACTTGCAGGCAGATGCCTTCCTTTGCATCCTGACACGGTGTGTTTTATGAAACAGCTATCTCAATTTCTTGTAAATCAGAGCACATTCTAGGCAAGTATTGGCTACCATAGGCTTCAAAGGTCCCGAGGTTCATCTCCAGATAGAGGTGTTATCTTTAACAGTCAACACAGCACCAATGACTACTTTTGGCATAGCTGATATTATAGGTTGATCAGCATCTCCTGAAGGACATACTGAAGTCTTACCCTTTGGTATCTGTAAAGTTGATCTTATTTACATATGTGAGGTAATTAATTCAATATAACTGGCTTCCTTAGAAGGAGAGAACACCAGGGCCTGGGGAGATGGCTAAGTGAAGTACTTGCTGTGTAAGCACAAAGACTTGTGTTTGATTCCTAGAACCCATGTGAAGAATTCAAGTATGGTGTGCACTTGTAACTCAGTGCTGGGAGGCGATGATAGGCAGAGTCTTGGTGCTCACTGGCCAGCCAGCTGAGCCTACTTGAGGCATTCCAGACCTGTGAGAGACCCTGCCTCAAAACAAAACAAACAAACAAAAAGGTACATGATGCCTGAGAAAAATAATACCTAAGGTTGATCCAAATCTGCACGCACACACATGTTCATGAACATCTACACACACACACACACACACACACACACACACACACACACACACACAGAGAGAGAGAGAGAGAGAGAGAGAGAGAGAGAGAGAGAGAGAGAGAGAGAGAGAGAAACTCACATGCCTGATGATGCAGCAGAGATGAGAGTGTACGAGCCAAGGAACCCAAGAGTTCCCACAGCTCCTGGAAGTGGGTAAAAGGCACAGACCAGAAGGCCCCTACAGTGTTTAGAGAGCGTAGCCCCATCACCTTGACACTGACTGCTAAGGCCCCCCGAATGGCGTATTAGGCCACTCCATTTGTGGTACTTTCTTGTGGCCCATCCGCTAGTAAAAATGCATTGGTTAGTGAAACAAAAGGGGAAGCAGCTGTGGACACTGCTTCTTCAGACTTTCCTCCCTCTCTCTCTTAGAAGGGGATTTATCATTATAGTTCTGCAGTCTGGAACTGCTGTAGCCATGTTGAAAGTGAGGAGGATAAGCCAGAGGACCAAGGCCAGTGTGCAGGGCCTGCTGGGACAGAATGTATGTCATGATGATGTCATTGAATTGCTGAGCTGTCTGGTTTACAAGATGAGATAACACAATTTGCTCATTCTAGGGAGTCTAGTTACGTCTGTGTTCTGCTGGCTGTCCACAACATCTTTTTCCAATTGTTTGTTTGAGACAGGGTCTAACTCTGTAGCCCCAGGATGGCTTTGGATGTTCCCTCCTCTCACCTCAGCCTTCCAAGTGAGGGAAAAAGAGGCACAACTCTGGCCACAAAACATCTTTGATAATTTTCATGGCTCGTGGTGTCTGGAGGAAATGTTGAAGTCAGGAAATCTTTCTCCTATCATGACTGAGCGGCCATCATTCTCAGTAAGTCCTATGCAGAGGGGACGATCCCTGGGAAAAAAATACTCTTTACTACCAGCTAGCCTCAAGTTTGTGTAAAAGTGTCTTCTCAGTGAAGTGAATAGGATGACATTTGGGCTCTGGGGGGCTGTCCTGGTTTGATAAGTTTCCTCTCCTAGATACATACACGCACACCTTTATCTAATTCTTCTCCCTATAGTCTGGATTTCAGCTTAGCCTTCATGGCTTCGGGGGAAGTCTACTTGATCCTAAAGTCAGGGTCAGGGATGTCCTAATGGCTTTCTGGGCACCTTGTACTCTGCATATCTAGCATTTGGATACAACTTCCTGATCATTGGATCTAGGGCCAGATACTGTGAGCATCTTGTTTACTGTTTGTGTTAGTTACTTTCTGTTACTGTGACAAAAACACCTGACAAAGGCAACATCAAGGAAGTTTTACTTTGGCTCACAGTTTGAGCATGGTGACCTTGCCATGGCGACAGATGTGTGAGGCATCTGGTCATACTGTGTCTGCAGTCAGGAAGCAAAGAGAGGTAAATGCTAGTGCTCAGCTGGCCTTTTCTTTTTGACTCACCCTGGGGCCCCAATCACATTTAGGGTGTGTCTTCCCATGTTACTTAACACATTGTAGAAATTCCCTCATAGACAAACTCGGAGGTTTGTTCGTAGGTGTCAAGTTGTAAACTCCTGTCAAGTTGACAATCAATCTTAACTGTAGTAGTATGCGACTGTGGTAGCTCACCAAACAGGACAAGGAGGCATATCATATCTGCAAATTTTGCTAGACCTCAGCAGAGGGAACCACTGCCATGGCAAGAGCCAACCTCCGTTGTGGAACCCTAAGCATCTGAGCGCAGGTGTATTTATTCTTTCAAAACTCCTTAGGTGCTCTATTGATACCGTGTGCAGATCATAAGCAATTAAACATCCCTCACAGAAATCCAACCTCTGCAAACAATACAAAATGCCCTAGACCTAGGATAGCCCCTCACTCAACAGTGCATAAAACGATTTCAAACATAACTAAAACTTCCAAAACAATTAATCACCAATCACACTGTTAAAACATGGCCAATATAATAAAAAACCTGATGCAGAGTAGGTGGCTTGGTAAGTGTACGCAAGTAAATGACACTAAAATCCATGGCAGTGCCAACAGTCTGTGATAGAGAATTTGTCTATGCTTTGGCCCAGGTTTTAAAGACAGACAGACAGACAACAGACAACAGACAAGCAGAGCTGGGAAGAGCATTGGTAACACACACAGAAGGAAACAGTCTTGTCTCGGGTTCTGGGTTCCATCTGGGATCTTCCGCACTCTTTACCTTTCTTTTAGTTCTCTCTCTAGTTCTCCTGAGTATTTTCTAGGTCTAGGGTTTCTTTGCTCCTTTGCACGCAGAAAATAATGAAAAGCTAGTGAGTTACTTTAGAGTGGTCATCCAAACCTAATGCTTCTCCTATGGAAAAAAAACACACTGCTTTAAATACCAGTAAAGATCAAGTGAATTAATTATGTCTCTAGAGAGTTCCTCAGGCATCACAGTCAAGAGCTTTAGAGGGTAAAAAGTAGGATGGAAATGAGACTCGCGGTACTATTAGAACTCTGTAGGTAGGTGTTTTCCTTCTTTAGCCTCCAATTTCCACAATGATGCTGGATAATCACCCTTATTTTTGACACTTGAAAATATTTCCTAGTAATAAGGTTGGTCATTTATTCCTTAAGACTAACTTTGCATTTGTTGACTTTTTGTCTCAGGATAAATTATGCAGTGCTCTATCAGACAGAAAGTTAAACGTACTTTTTCTTACAGTGAATGTCATTCGTTCATTCATTCATTCAACATTCAGATGATTTCTATCTGAGCACCAAATGTGTTTGGTAGGAGTCATCCTCCTAGGAGAGCCTATAGTCCAGTGGAGGTGAATAACTACTAATAAATTAGTATCCAAAACAGCTTTAAGTGTTAGGAATAAAATCAAGGGATTGGTGGTGGTAGAGAATGAAGTGAACATTTGAAGTGAGAATTAAGAGAAAGAGAGGTTGGAGAGATGGCTCAACGATTAAGAGCGCTTGCTGCTCTTCCAGGGGACCCAAGTCCGGTTCCCAACACCTACTCAGGCAGCTCACACTGCAAGCTCCAGGGTCTCCTAAGCCTCTGGCCTTCAAGAGCACCTGCACTCACACACACACATACCAACATACATACATACATACAGACAGACAGATACACACACATACAAACAATAAAACCAAATCTTTAAAAAATGTGACTTGAAAATAAAAGAGAGAATAGAAAGAATTCAGGCCTCGTAAATGCAGTCATATTCACTTTGTGCCAGTTTAAAATAAACTCCAATCTCTTCAACGGCAGGACGGCTAAAACAGGCTAAAACGCCTAGTTGCCCATACTAAGGATGGCTGACAGGCGGGCGGAGCCTGCGCGTCCCGGATTGGCCACCTACAGAGTGACGTCACGCGCCGGCGGCGCCTCTGGGCTCCCGGCGGCTCCTAGGGAGGAGCGGCACCGGCGAGAAGCTGCAGCCGGGCACTAGGCGGCCGGGCGCAGTCCGGGGCAGGCGGGGACCGAGCGCCTCGCGGCCGAGCATGGCGAGCTCGCTGCCTCCCTGCGTGGTTGACTGCGGCACCGGGTAAGAGCCCCGCCGGGTCTCGCCCGCTCACGCTTCCCTGGGCGTCCTGACTCTGCGGGGGTCAGACGGCGGGAGGAGCGCGGAGGGATGGGGCTCAGTCTGAGGGATGGAGAGCTTGAGGGATGGGGCTCAGTCTCGGGGGCGAGGAGCTGAGGGGACCCGGCTCAGTCTGGGGACGTAGAGAACTGAGGGAGGGGCTCCGAGAGGACGGGACGCTGCGGGGTTACCGGGGTTACCGGGTGGGTGCACTTCGCGGGGATGCTGCTGCGGATGCTTTACCCGCAGGCCTTGCACCTGAGAGCTCAGCACCCCTCCACTCCTCCACCCCCCCCCCCCCGCACGGTGCTTGTCACAGGTCCTCGTCCTGTGCTTTCATGCGCGTGTCACCTTTCCCTGCTGGTGTACCAACCACCTACTTGCGGAGATGTTTACACGTGCCCTGCCAACTTGACACCCTGTCCTCCTTCCCACTCTGTTCTTTTCCACTCTGAAATGGCACGGCCAAGTGCAGCTCCTGCTTTGGTTTGCATACACTCATCTTTGCTCTTAAAACAACACAACAACAACAACAACACACACACACACACACACACCAATGCATTTAAAAAAAGACTTCCATTTTGAAAAAGCAGTCTAAAATTTGGGAATCCCCCTACCCTCTTTTTTCTTTTTCTTTTTTGGTAAGATAGCTCTTTTCTTTTTTGATTATGTTAAGTTTTCAAAAGAGACCTTAGGAAATGTTTTACGCTGTCAGCGCCCAGGCTTAGCTGATTTTAGAAAGGCAGTAGCAGAACTCCCTTCGACCTGGGAGTTTGGAAATACTTGCTGGTATAAAGTACTTCATAAACAGCTTGCAAATAAATTTAGCCTCTTAAAACGTTTTTTTTTTCCTCCAAGGGATTGTAATTCTCTGTTATCAAATATGCTGTGGTGTGTTCACCCTACCTGAGATTCTTTTCTGTAGAAAAAATATACTTGGTTTGGTTTCCTTGACAACCTTGTGGGGGTGTATAATTTGCTACAGTCCGTCTCCTACTGATGTGGCTTTCCTTTTGTTGCTCAGGGACCAGGAGTGGTTACAGGCTGGAAAACACTTTTTCTTTGTGCTAATTTTTCTCTTGAAAACACACATTATAGAGAAGTATTGTCGCTGTGTATTTGAGAAGCTGCTTGCTTCCCAAACCCAAGCTCAAGTTGGTGTTGCTATGACAGTCCCCCTATCTCCCATTTTCTGGCTCCCATTGGCACAGTCTCCCCCTGCATCTGGCACTCCCTTCAGTCTGGTAGTGGCAGGAATGGAGGCATTATGTAAAAAAGTTATTTTCATTTTAACATCTGCATGTGAGATTTTTGTGTTTGTGTTGTCCAAACTGCTGAAATATTCCTTAGTGGGCAGTGATACAATGCTCCCTGAGTTTATTAGTGCTTTATTTCATATTAGTAAGCTGAGATCTTATTCATTGTTCTTGCTATAAATATCTAAGATGTGCTCAGCTTTGACCTTTTGAAGTGAGTGATTAATGTTACTTTCACCTTCGGCAGATCATTGTGGGCCAAAGCTGTGCTGCAGGCTGTCATAGGCTTTGAACTCAGAACTGGGAAACCTGGGCATTTCCTATGGGTCAAGCCCCTGTGGTTCTCATGAGTCCCTAGTGCCCAGTGTGTGAGCAGAAGGAAGACTGCATGGTCTAAATTTACCATCTTCCATGTATTAGTAATTCTTTTATTTCTTAGAACGCTCAATCATCTTGGATCGAGTTTTACTTCAGAATAGAACAAAATGTAAAATGCAGCTAAAAATAACAAGGATTGAGGAATAGAATAGATTTGGGAGATCACTGTGGGAACTACTGATGAAATGAACATTTTTTTCTTTTTTCTGAGACAGGGTCTCACTATGTAGCCCCGGCTATCCTGGAATTCACTATGTAGACCAGGCTGGCTTCGAACTCAACAGAGATCCCCCTGCCTCTGCCTCCTGAGTGCTGGGATTAAAGGTGTGTGCTGCCACCGCCCAGCTTTGTTTTGTGTTTTTAATGGAGGTGGTGGACATTGAACCCAGGGACTTTTTAAGTGAAGCCTCCACCACTGACAATTCAGCACCCTAAGTCCCAATCTTGTCTGTCTGTGTGTCTCTGCTCTGTTTGTCTCTCTCTCTTCCCCCTTCTCCTGCCCCCGTCTCTCTCTTAGAGTTGTCTCATTGTACAACCCAGGTTTGCCTGTAACTCCCTGGCCTAGACTGGACTTGGAGAAATCCTCCTGCCTCTGCCTCCTAAGTGTTAGGATTACTGGTATGAATCACCATGCTCATCTAGCCTGTGTTTTATAGAAAATACGTTTGTTCTGGTGACCTCAGATCTGATAAGCCCTCAGACCAGCTGAGTGTACATAGTATGCTGGGGCCAAGATGGTAACAGACAAAGGTATCTACAAGATCCAAAAATAAAGTTTCAGCTATTTTAAGGATGACTAGGCTGCTGAGTTCCCAGAGAAAACCTCACAAATCCAGTCTCACGTTTCAACCAAATGTTTAAAGTAGATTTACATAGTTAAACCAATTTTGAAATAATTCCAAGCCTACTGAAAACTGGGAGAGAACAAAACCTAGTATGTACTCTTCAAGTTTCAACAGATTTTAACATTTGTTGAATCAATCTACATTCCTGTACGTATTATTACTTTTCTGAGCTGTTTAAAAGAAGGTTGCATGCTTTATACATTTCAGTGTCTACTTTCTAAGAGCAAGGTCTTATCTAATCACAGACCAGCTACTGAAGTCAGAAAAATTAACATTTAGGAGTTAATACTATTCTGTCTGCAATTTGGACTTGTGAACAGTTTAATTTCTTGTCTTTCTAAGAGTCTAACCCTGTCTACTATTGCATCACACATTGCATTTGGTGGTCACTTTTTTTTTTTTTTTTAAAGCAGATAGGGTGAGGGTCCTGTCATATATCCCAGGCTATATAACCTGCTATAAGTCTGCTGACCACTGGGGGGAAAAAAAAAAGCTTAACCAGTTGGGTGGTGGTGGTGCATACATTTAGTGGTGGTGCATACTTTAATTCCAGAGGCAGAGGTAGATGGATCTCTGAGTTTGAGGCTAGCCTGTCTACAGAGCCAGTTTCAGGTTAGCAAGAGCTACACAGAGAAATCCTGCCTTGAAAAATCAAAACCAAACCAACCACCCAAACAACCAACCAAACAAACAAAAAACAGTACAGCCAGAGCTACACAGAGAAACCCTGCCTTGAAAAATCAAAATCAAAACAAAACAAAGCAAAAAAAAAAAAAAACAAAAACAAACAACCCCCCACCCAAAACAAACCAAACCAAACAACAGCAACAAAAACCAAATAAAAAAAAAGAAGCTTCTCTGATCAAAACTGACAACAGGACTAATCTATGGACATAAACAAGGCATGTGATGTCTGCAGC
Organism: Cricetomys ansorgei; assembly: GCA_026225945.1. Lineage (NCBI taxonomy): Eukaryota > Metazoa > Chordata > Mammalia > Rodentia > Nesomyidae > Cricetomys > Cricetomys ansorgei. Next base: position 1,739,137 of record JAMJFZ010004042.1, read on the forward strand.
AACAGGGCCTTGGTTCTGGAAGGCAGCCTCCCGTGGTGGTGATTGCCTATACTGTGTTGGGCTTTCCGTCATGGGGAGGTAGCTAACCCCTGGCACTGAGATTTTTGTTTAGTAATTTATGGCTTCTGGGAGCAGTTTTATCTACTCATGTGGGTTACCCCCATTCAAACTCTTTTAAAATTATTTTCTAATTTTGAAAAAGATTTATTTTCATTATGTGCATGAGTGTTTTTCCCGCAGGTATGCATTGCACCTCATGCATGCCTTGTGTCCGTGGAGATCAGAGAGAGGTGTTTGATTTCTTGAACTGGAGTTACAGATGGTGGGTAGCATGTGGGTGCTGGGAATTGAACCCTGATCCTCTGGAAGAGCAGCAAGTGCTCTTAATTGATTAGCTACCTCCTCCGCCCCAAATTTTTGTAAATTTTCTTGCAACAAGGTCTTACTCTGTAGACCTGGCTGACTTGGAACTCACTATGTAGCCCAGGTTGCCCTCTAACTCGTGATTCACAAGTGCTGGGATTGTAAGGTGTGTGCCACCATGCCCAGCTCTTTTTAAAACAGGTTATTATTATTATTTTTTAATTTGTCAAGTGTAGATTTTCTTAAGGCATTTTCATACCTTTCAAAATCATTAGTTATGGTTGTCCCTCTCCCTCCTCCATTGTCTCTCTGCCCCTCTTCCTCTGTTAAATCTTTGAACACACCCAGCGTTACCCTTCTGCCTGTGTATCACGTGAGCTCTACAGCCTCAACAAAGAATCTTTTCTCTCTTCTCATGGGTCCCTTTCTAGTTTGCTGGGCTCTCTACATACTCCCACATAAGTGTATATATAAAATTTAAAAGCTAGGACCTGCATTTCAGAGGTCATGTGGTATTTGTCATTCTGAGCCTGGATTATCTCACTTAATATAATATTTTTCAGTTCCCTACATTTCTATGAAAATTACATTTTTCTTTATGGTTGAATAAAATTTCATTGTTATATCTACCACCTTTTCCTTGCTCATTCATTAGCTGATGTTTATCCAAGCTCTCTTAGCTTTTGAGACTACAGCAGCAGTAAACATAGATATTCAAGAATCCCTGTGGTAAGATGCACAGTTCTTTGGGTGGTATAGCTAGCTCATGGGAGTTGTGTATTTAGTTTTGTGAGAAACCTCCCACCCTGATTTTTATAGTGGCTGTATGCATTTACACTCTCACTAGTACTGCATGAGGGGTCTTTTCTCACGTCCCTGCTGACATTTGTTATCATCAGTTTCCTTGTTAATAACCGTTCTAACTGGGGTGAGATAGGATCTCAAAGAAGTTAAACATCCTTTAAACCTTTTAACTTTATGTGTATGTGTGTTTTGTCTGCATGTATGTATGGTGTGAAGTACCAGTGGAGGTCAAAAGAGGGCATTGGATCCCATGAAACTATTATGAGTGATTATGAGACACCATGTAGTTTGTGGGAAACCAAACCTGGGTCCTCTGCAAGAACAACCAGCACTCTTAGCTGTGGAGTCATCTCTCCAGCCCCGTTCCATATGAATTTTAATAATGGTGTTTGAATTTTTTGTAGAGATTGCATTGAATTCATAGATTGCTTTTGGTGGTCTTCCAGTGGACATAGGAGGTCTTTCCATTTTCTTCCGTTTTCCTCAGTTTTCTTGTCCACTTCTTTAAATTTTTCATTGTAGGTGACTATTCTTCTTTGGCTAAGTGTATTCCCAGGTATAATAATAATGTAATTATATGTTCATATAATAATAATAATAATAATAGTTATTATTATTATTAATTGTGGTCATCCTGAATGAAATTGTTTCTCTGATTTCATTCTCAATATGTTTGTCATTGGTATATAGGAAAGCTATTGATTTTTGTATGTTAATTTTGTATTCTGCCACTTTTTTTGAAAGTGTTTACCAGCTCTATGAGTTTTCTGGTGGAGGCTTTATGACAGTGGTTCTCAACCTTCCTAATACTGCAACCCTTAATACAGTTCCTCATGCTGTGGTGACCCCAACCATAAAATTAACTTTGTTGCCACTTCATAAATGTAATTTTGCTACTGTTATGGATTGTAATGTAAACATCTGATATGTAGATGGTCTTAGGTGACCCCTGTGAAAGAGTCATTTCATCCTCTAAGGAGAATTGCTTCTTTATGGTCTCATATATATCATCCACAAATAAGGATACTTTTGACTTCCTATTTGTGTCCCTTTTATTTCCTTCTCTTTTGACTCTAGCTAAGACATCAAGCACTAGATGGAATAGGAGTGGAGATAGTAGTTTGTGGGAGTCAGTTCTCTCCTTCTATTGTGTGGTCCCAGGGTTCTAGCTCAGGTTGTCTGTTCTGGTGGAAGTGCTGTTACCTGCTGAGCTGTCTCTCTGGCTCCTCTGCTTTGACCTTAATTATTTCTTTACATCTGCTGCTGATGAGTTTGACTTATTCCTGTTTTCCAAGGATATAAGGTACATAATTAGGTTATTTATTTTAGGTTGCTCTGATTTTTTTAAGCGTAGGTACTTACAGCTATGAATTTGCCTTTTAGGCTGGTTTCATTATATCTCGGAAGTTTTGGTATTTTATATTTTCATTTTCATTCAGTTTCAGGCATTTAAAAATTTCCTTCTTGATTTCTTCAGCAAACAGTTCATATTTCAACAGTGTATTTAATTTCTGTGAGTTTGTGACCTTTCTTTAGTTTCTCTTGCTGTTGCTATCTAGCTTTGTTCCATTGTGATCAGGTAGAGTTCAAAAGTTATTTTAATTTTCTTTTATTTGTTGAGACTTTATGTCTTACTGTATGCTCTATTTTAGAGAAAGTTCTATAGGCTGCTGAAGAGAATATGTGTTCTTTAGTGTTTGGATGGAATGTTCTGTAGACGTCTGTTAGTTCCATTTGATTTATGATATCATTTAACTGATGTTTATTATTTTTTGTTAGGATGATCTGTCTATGGTGAGAGTGGAGTATTGAAGTCACTATTACTGTGTTGGCGTTCTGACTTGTCTAATAGTATTTGTTCTTTGAAATTGGGTGCTCATGTGTTCAGTAAGTATATATTTAGAATTCTAATATGCTCTTAATGAATTGTTCCATTAGTTAGTATGAAATGACCTTTTCAAAAAATCTCTACTCACGGGGCTGGAGAGATGGCTCAGCAGTTAAGAAAATGTATTATTCTTGAAGAGAACCTAGTTCAGTTTCCAACACTCCTGTCAGGTGGCCCATAGTCATCTGTACCTCAGTCTCCAGGTGATCTCTTCTGGCCTTGTCAGGCACTGCACACACTTGAACACCCCATTACCACATATGTGTAATTAAAAATAAAAACAAAAGTAATAAGATCTTGGGCTGGAGAGATGGATCAACAGTTAAGAGCAGTTACTGGTACTGTAGAGTACTGGGTTTCTATTCCCAACACATATATGGTGGCTCCCAACAGCCTGCAATTCCAGCTCTCCGGAAGTCTGACTTTGGTTTGAAGTGTGTTTTGTTGGATGTTAAAACAATAACCCCTGCTTATTTCCTGGCTCCATTAGCTTGCAATACCCTTCCCATCCTTGCCCCCTAAGAGAGTGTCTATCTGTGATGGTGAGGTGTGTTTCTTGGAGGCAGCAAACAGGTGGATCTTGTTTTAAAATCCACTCTCCTCGTTTGTGTCTTTTGATTGAGGAACTGAGAAATTAGTATTCAAGATTATTATGGAAAACTATGTACTAATTCTTATCATTTTGCTGATTTTGTAGAAGTTGGTGTTTTTCTAATTCTCATTTGTTAAACTGCTGTTTCAGCATATTTAAAATTTCCCCTGTAGTCACTTTGATGTGTTTATCATTCTTTTAGCCCAAATAATTTCTTTTGGAGTCCTCCAGAGATCCTGTTTAACGATCACAAATCCTTTTAGTCTGCTTTTTATTATAGAATGTATTTCTTCTCAGTTATGATAGTTTTATAGTAGTTAGTTATAAATAATTTTATAGTAGTTGGGTGGCAGTTGTGGCCTTTCAGAACTTAAAAGTTTCTGTTGAGAAATCAGCTGTTATTCCGATGGGTCTACCTTTGTATATGACTTGGTCTTTCTCTCTTGCAGCTTCTAATATATTTATTTTGTTCTGCATATTTGGCATTTTAACTCTGATATGCAGAGAGTTTCTTTTCTGGTCCTTTCTCTTTGGAGATATATGTGCTTCTTGTACTTGGACACGCCTCTGTTTACCTAGACTTGGAAAATTTTCTCTGCTATAATTGTATTGAAAATGTTTTCTATGCCTTTGGCTTGGAGTTCTTCTATGCTGTTAATTCATAGATTTAGTCTTTTCATGGTGTCCAAAAGACCTTGCATATTCCATTCATATATTTTCAAAGATTTATTTGTGTGTGTGTGTGTGTGTGTGTGTGTGTGTGTGTGTACACATACATGTTTTGCAGGTGCCCATGGAGTCAAGAAGAGGGCATCAGACTCCCTGGAGCTTGAGTTAGCGGTAGTTGTGAGCTACTGTGTGGGTGCTTGGAACCAAGCCCCATCCTCTGCAATAGCAGCAAGTACTCTTAAACTGCTGAGCCAACTCTCCAGCCTAGTTTGTACATTTAAAAAAATATACTTTTGTCCTTGACTAAATATACAGATTTCATACCTTATCTTCAAGTCTTCAATTCTGTCGTCCCTCTGACTTGTTCTGTTGGTTAGACTTTCTGATGCTTTTTTTAAATTTGACTTCATTTCTAGCCTCATTTCAGTTTGTCTTCTTTTCTGCATTGAATTCTATTTCATATCCTCACTTCCTCTCTCAGCCGCTTGTGTTTCCTTTTTTAAAAAAAATTATTATTTTATTTTATATGTGTGGGTATTTTGCCTGCATGTATGTCTGTGTACCATGTGTGCACATTGCAGAGGCAAGAAGAGGACATAAAATTTCCTGAAACTGAAGTTATAGATGGTTGTAACTCACCATGTAGATGATGGGAATCAAACCCAGGTCCTTTGGAAGAGCAGCCATGTTCTTAACCACTGAGCCATTTCTTCAGCCCTCCCCCTTCCCCCCATCTCCCTATTTGTGCTCTCTTGGTGTTTATTCACTTGTGTCTTCACATCTTCTCTTTTTCTTTAAAAATTGAAAAATATTTTATGTGTATAGGTGTTTTGCCTGCATGCATGTAGATCACTTGCATGTCTCGTGCCCACAGGGCTACAAGAGGGTATCAGATCCCCTGGTTGTGAGCTGCCATGTTCGTACTTGGACTCAATCCCTCCAGGTCCTCTGGTAGAACAGCTAGTACTGCTAACCATGGAGCTATCTCTTGTTAGCTCCCTTGACTAAATTTGAACACATTTGTCATCATTCTTTTGAATTCTCTGTCTGGAATATCATGTAAGTCACTCTTCTTGGGTGAACGTTACTTTGGGATTGGTAGATTTTGGAGGAGACATTGTCATGATTTTCATATGTTATTTGTGTTTGTTTTAAAAAATTTGTTTAATCACTCTTCTTGTTTCAGAGGAAGTGTATACAATGTTTTGGAGGGACTAAGTTCTAAGTTGAGCTGCTGTTTGTTTTTTTTTTTTTTTTTTTTCTATTAGAATGGTGCTCAGGGCACCAGACTCTATACTCATTCCTCCCTGTAAGTAGACTGTTATCAGTAACAACAGTCATTACCCAGGGGTAGAACACTATGAAAATAGAATAGTTGTCAGCTATGGAACATTTACACTGTCAGTGACAGTCATTTTAGGAAGTAAAGAGACATTTGATTTGTAGAGAAATATTTTTTTTTTTTGAGACAGGCTTTCTCTGTTGTAAATCTGGCTGTTCTGGAATTCATTCTGTAGACCAGGCTGTCCTTGAACTCACAGATCTGCCTGCCTCTGCCTCCCAAGTTCTGGGATTAAAGCTATGCACCACTACTGCTCAGCTGAATATTTAATCTTTTAGTCTATCAGCATGGCTGTTTTAGGTAGGAAGAATGTTGGCACACACCTTTAATACCAGTATTCAAAAAGCAGTGGTAGCATACATCTTTAATCCCAGTATTCAGAAGGCAGTGGTGATGCATGTGTTTAATCTCAGCATTTGGGAGACAGGAAACAGAGCTAAGGAGTCAGTGTCAGACAGGAAGTAACATCTGAGATGAGTCAGAGTGAAGGGCAGGCAAAAAGACAAATGAGAGGAAGAGTTGGTAGAGTGAGTCAGAGAGCACACCCAACTCTCACTATAGAAAAGCAGGTTCACAGCTCAGGGAGTCACAGAGACTATGAAGTGGTCTGACTGAGGATAAGGTAGAGAAGCAGAGAGGCTGACTGAGGTATTATGGGGCAGAGAGAGCTCACAGAGACACTGAAGTAGTCTGAGGAGTCTGAGGAAGAAACACAGGTAGCTCGGCAGAATGAGACAGGAAAAGTGAGTCAGTTTGAAGCCAAGCAGCGCAGTTCAGTCTGAGGCAGTTGGAGAATCAGCCAGAGTCAGAAGAGTTCTGTCAGAAACAGCCAACCATCTCAGAAGGTCAGTTTGAACCAGTCAGCTTGGAGAAGAGTTTGAGTCAGAACAGCAAGTGAGTTGGATCAGAAGAATCAGAGCTCAGAAGGAGCTAGTCAGAGTGGCTCAGTCGGCAGTAAGTCTTGGAGGTTGATTAGATTGTACGGAGGCTTAACTGTTCTAGATTGTATGGAGGCTGAGGCTGAAGCCTTTCAGTTCTAAGGCTTAAGACTATATTGAACAGAGGCCAAAACACTCCTGGGCTCCAGGACTATGATCAGGGATTAAATTAGACAAAGAATAAACAACCCTCTGAACCTGCATCAATGTCTCCACTGATTATACTGTGTGTACTAGCATATCAGTTATTGTGGGAATAAATGGAAAGGAAAAGAAGAAAAAAAACCCCATAGAACAGTGACTAGTATTGAAATGATAGAAAGTAGAAGAGAGGAGTAAATGGAAGGTAGAACTTTAGGGACAAAAAAAAGTGGTGTGGAGGCTGGGGAGGTGGCTTAGTGGGTGGGGTGTGTGTCTGGAAAGTGTGATGACCAGAGTTTGTATTCCCAGTGTCCAGACGACAGGCATGGCAGTCCCCTGTAATCTCAGCACTCAGGAGGCATAGGCGAGGGGTCCCTGGGCAAGGTGGTTACCTGGGCTAGCTAGACTCGGCAAGAGACCAGCCTCAATAAATAATGTGGGGGTTGATTGAAGAAGACACCAGTGTTCACTGTGTGCCTTCACATGCACACACTCATACATGCACATGTTCATACATGCACACAAGTATGCCCACATCTACACACACACACACACACACACACACACACACACACACACACACACACGCACAAAAACAAGTAGGTTGGGAGATGAAGGACTTATGGCTAAAGGTGGAGTGAGAAGGTAAAGATGTGCTGTCAGATATGTCAGATAACAGAACAAGAAGCTGAGCACAGGGACTCTGCAAACTAGGCTGGACTTTGGGAGTGGAAAGTGCGGATGGAAAGAACAAGGAAAGAGAAGGAAAAGACAATCTGCAGCTGCCCTCCCAAAGTGACGCTGTGTGGGTGGCTGGATTAATAGAAGGGAGGTGTGTGTGTGTGTGTGTGTGTGTGTCTGTCTGTCTGTCTTTTGGTCTTTTGTGCACTTGGTGTCTGTGTTTGTGAAGTAAGTTCCTAGGAGTGGGATCTCTGTGCGGAGCGGCAAGCTGGGCATCTCTGCGGTCACGCACGAGCTGTTGCCTGTGCCTGCAGACTCGCCATTCACAGCGTGTCGTCATGATTTTTGATTTTCACCAGTCTGGAAGATGAGCAATACTATCTCACTTGAATTTCTCGTTCGGTGGGGGAGCTAGATATCTTTTCATGTGCTTAGGAGCCTTTTGTGTTTCTTTTTTATCTCCGTTTCTGTAACTGTTTTTCTCTGGGCTTTGGTTTTCTGTCTTATTTCTAGAAGTTCTTCACATAATAGGATCTGTATGGGGGTGGGGTTCCACAGGCGCTCTCAGACTCAGCGATTTGCTGGGAAGACTCTTACAGAGCAGAAACAGCCTGGGAGGGAGCGTGGGTAGGAATCTGGAGGGTACCAGGAACAAGCTTCTGAGGCCTCTCTCCTCCTTCTGTGCAGCAACAGGGTCTCTCTGGAGAATCGTGGCCACACAGTGCAGTGTTACTCACAGGGAAGCAGCTGGACACCAAGTGCCCAAGGCTGTCACTGGACTTGGTCATGCAGTCCTTTTTCAAGGGACCTGGGTTTGATTTCCAGCACCCACATAGGGACTCACAACTGTCTAGCGCCAATTCCAAGGGACCCAACTTCCTCTCCTGGCCTCCAGGGGTACCAGGCTCTCAAGTGGGTCACAGACATATATGCAGGCAAAACACCCACGCACATAAAGTAAAGATAAATAAAAGTTAACAACAACAAAATTCCAAGTCCTTTGGAGGCTTTGGGCTCCTTGTAAATGGAATTGTTTGCACCATGTAGCCAATGAGCCACCATTATGGGAGGAATCTTCCTGAACTGTCAGTTCTTGGGTGCCAGTCAAAGGCCACCCTGGCAAACAGGCCTATCTAAGGAGTGGGCTCAGGCCTGTTCACTCTTTTCTGCACGTTTATGATACATGCTCATTTAACTTGTTTATTTTCTTTTACCATGCGGACTTTAAGCAGTTATATTGATCCATCTTTTCCTTCTTGGTTTTGAGTCAAATAAGAAAGGGCTTAGTTTTTCATTTCCAGATCTTATTTTAAAATGTTTTTGGACTGGGGATGTAGCTCAGTTGGTAGAGAGCTTGCCTAGCAATCACAAGCCCTGTGATGATCCACAGCAGCGCATAAATCAGGCATGGTGACAATCCCAGCACCCAGAATGTTGAGACAGGAGGATCAGAAGTTCAAGGTCATTTGTGACCACATAGAGAGTCCAAAGCTGGCCCGAACTACAAGAGACTCCCATATAATTCTTTCTTTCATTTAAACCTCTAGTTTACATGGAGTTGATTGTACTTTGGTATGAGGAATAGACTCATTTGGGCCAGCTTCTTTTTCTCCTTTTGGCTGTCCTGTGTATCTGAACATTACTGTCTCAGTGTTCCATTGCTGTGAAGAGGCACCATGACTATGGCAACTCTTATAAAAGAAAGCATTTAATTGGGGCTTTCTTACAGTTTCAGAGGTTTAGTCCTTTGCAACCATGGTGGGGAGCATGGCAGCACATGGACATGGTGCTGGAGAAGGAGCTGCGAGTTCTTCTTCCAGCTCTGCAGGTAGCAGAAGAAAGAGACACAGGGCCTGGCTTGAACTTTTGAAACCTCAAACACTTCTTCCAGCAAGGCCATACCTCCTAATCCTTCTCAAGTTGTTCCCCTCCCTGATGACCAAGTATTCAGTATTCAAATAGATGGCCCCTATGGGGGCCATTCTTATTAAAACAACCAATTACCTATGAACAAAGCAAGGCCCTGTGGCTGGAGAGGTCTCTGCTTCATGTCTGCAGCTGTTTATTCTGCGCTTCATCTTTTCGTTCTGTTGGTCTGTTGGTCTACTTATATGGCAGGTCTACTCACACAGCTTTGGGGCTGGTGAAGGGTTTGATGTCTGCTAACACAGCTTTCCTACTCTATCAGGTCTTTCAGGGGTTTCCCTTTTATGCTTGTTACTCCAGTGGATCTTACAATGTGTACGCTGAGCTGGGCTTTTGGTTCCTTCTTTTCTTGAATACATTGAGGCCAGTCTTGATCTTCTGATTCTCCTGCCTCAGACTCCTAAATTTTGGGATGTATGCTACCATGCCTGACTAGACACTGGTGTTTCTTTTCTTTTTGAGAAAGAGTCTCACCATATTGTTAGGCTGTCTTGTAGCTCTTGTAGACCAGACTTGCTTTGAACTCACAGAGATCTACCTGCGTTGCCTCCTATGTTCTGGGATTAAAGGCGAGCACCAATATGCCCAACAGCAACTGGGGTTTCTAAAATAAGTAGGGTGCTTTTGAGCTACTTTATTTGCTTGTGTGAGCATACACATGTATGTCTATAAATACCTATATTATTCATTATATGTCTCATGTTAGGAAAGTATCTTCAATATATATATATTTGGGAATATTTGTATCTTGAATGAGCATTAGATATAAGGTATCTTTGTCCTAAATAGAGATAGTTAATGTGATGGGTTATGTGAATACACTTTAAAAAACCCATTAGTGTTGCATTTGAGAATAATTCCCACTTGATCATGATCATTGTATATACAGATATATGGAACAGTCTCAGGTAACCCAGGTTGTCTTTGAACTCTTATAGTTGCTGAAGATGACCCTGAACTTCTGATCTTGGTGCCTCCCAGTTGCTAAGGTTACAGATGTATACCAGTTCAACCAGTGTATGCAGCACTGGGAATCAAACTTAGGGCCTCATACATGCTAGGCAAGCGTTCTCCTAACAAAGGTGCATCTGTAGCCTGTGGTGCAGTGTATTTTGATGTGAAGCTATATTCTGTTCATTAGCATTTTATTGAGATTATTAGAGAAGTCTAAATGTAGTTGGTTTTTCTGTTGTTGTTTTGTTTTTTTGATTGGTTGGGGTCGGTGATTAGCATTACATTGTCTTCATAAAGCACACTGTACTCTGACATTATTTCAGTAGCATTGGGACTACCTGAGTAGAAGCCTTGGCAGGACTCTGCAGTGACTCCCTGGGCCTTGTGGCTTATGGAGGAGGTCTACTCCTCCATCATGTGAAATCTCCCTCATTATTTTTTCTCCAATAGAATCCATGCTGATGTTTTATTTGTCTAAAAAGTTAATCTTATCTAAATATTTCTATTATATATCTCTACATAGAATCATTATATATGTCTATAATAGCTTCTTGCATTTTAAAAATCTGAGTTTTTTCTGTTTGTCATTTATATTTGGGCATTCCATTTTTATCCTTTTTTGTTGGTCATAAGGCTTGCTATCAGTATTTTAAAAATTTCTGGCTCTTTTTCTTTTAAAGACAAACTTTGGGGTTTATTCTGTTATTTTTCTCTTTTGGGACTCTTCTCTGCATTTATTGTTCTTAATTCCTTGCTGCTCCCTTTCTCATTTGAGACAGAGTTGTGGTAGAGTCAAGGCTGGCCTTGAACTTGGGAGCCTCCTGCTTCAGCCTCCAGGTGCTGGAGCCCACAGGTGTGCAGGGCATGCCTGGCCCTGTTGCTTTCATTTGTCTTGTTGTTTTTGATTGTGTTGTTAAATGTAGTTTTTCCTTTAAATTGAAAAGCTATTTAATAGTAGACAGTTTTGTCAGCGATATATCGTAGATAAGTCTTTAGCTATCTGAGTTCTTAAATTTGGATATTTTGTTACCACTTTCAGGAAATCGCTCTCATTTGGTTTTGGCTCTCCCACTTGACACTGTGTCTGTGCACTGTTACGCGTATAAAACCTTCCTGCGGTGAGCGCTTTTGTTCTTTGACTCTGCTTTTCATTATATTTTCACTTCATTTTCTCTGAGAATGCTGCTTGTGTTATTTCTGCTCTTGGGACGCCATGTTTCCTCCAGGATTGGTTTGTGAATGTTTTTTGAGAAACACGTGCGTGGAGAGTTCAGCTTGTACCTTTACCAGGCGCCTTAGTCATGATGTTATCCACATGGTACAGCTTTTGAAGTTTTGGCCCATTTAAATGTCTTGGATTAAGAAAGGTGTGGCAAGGTGTTCTGATGATACTGGGTTTCTTTTTCCTCCTTGTGGCTCCTGTAGTTTCTGACAAATAGAAGTCGTTGTTACCTTATTGGGTGTTAACAAATCACCTTTGTTTTCCAGAGGTGGCTTAGCATGGAAAAGTCTTGTATTTTCCATTAGAATTCTGCTTCGTTGTTTAGAAGGACGTCTATATATGTACACACACACACACATACATATTTAACCATACACATAATATTTTTGACTTATGGTTAGTTTATTTGATTTATATATTTTTAGAGGAAATTTGGGACTATTTTCTTTTTCTTCTGGTACTGGGGATTTAATTTAAAGGCTCATGTATATTGTCAGGCACTCCACCGTTGAGTTATATTCTCAATCATTTTATTTTGAGACAGAGTCCTGCTAAATGGACCTTACTGTGTATTCCAGAAGGGCCTCTGTAACAATACACTATTATGTGGCTCCGCAAAGAAGACTAAGATATATTTTTAGGTTGCAAATCCTGACAGACTTTAGCAGAAGGAACCACCTGTCATGGCAAGAGCCATACTGGACACTAGAAACCCAATCATCTGATCTCAGGGTTTTATTAACACAGAAGCTCCTCAGGTGTTTCATTGATACAAAAATTCTGCCCTCTCATCCAAAGGCCTATTTGCATAATGGAGGAAACTTGTAGCCTTGTCTCATCCCACAATCTTTTAGCAGCCAAGCTATGTCACCTTTATGGTGGGGGAACTCAAGGCCTAAGGGAAGTTTTCTCCCCTTATTGACTGTGGTAGAGAGGCCACAAGAATCCTTCCACAGCAACTTTGTTCTTCCATAATGGCTCTGCCAGAGAGCACTGAGCATGTGCAGATCACAAGGAATCAAACATCTTTTACATAAAGGCACCACTTGCAGATAATACAAAATGCCACGGCCTAGGTATCCCTTCCCCCAACAATGCACAAAACAACCATTTTAAACATAACTAGAAATAAACTTTGGCAACAGGCCTCAGACTTGTGACCCTTCTACTTTGGCCTCTATTGCTGCATTTGTAGGTGTCTGCATGCTTGGCTTGGGTTGCATTGTAATCTAATGGTTACTGTGTCTTCTTAGGGACTTCTCAGCAGTGGGCTCCTCTCTCTCCTGGTGTTTGATTTGGAGAGAAAAGAAAACTCTTTCTTCTAATTAATAGCCATAGAGCCTTTAGCAAGCTTAAAGAAATGTATTCTATTTTATAGACGTGGCTTGTGGGGGAATGGAGAGACCTCTCAGTGATTAAGGGCACTCAAGCACTCACCCAGAAGACTAGAGTTTGTTCCTAGCACCCGTGTGAGGTGGCTGCCTGTAGCTCTAGCTTCAGGACATCTGATAGCCTCTTCTGGACTCTGCAGACACCTGTTACTCATGTGTACATTCTCTTTTGTCTCTGATTCTGTCTCTGACTCAGCTGTTCCCTCACAATACACACACACACACATACACACTCACTCACAGTTTCAATAAAAAAGAAACCAAAAAAAAAAACAACTGTGCCCTTTTGAGTAGTTTTGAACCGTTGTTGTCAGAGGATGGAGCCGGTCATTCCTTCTTTTTCTCCCTTAACTACCTTAAAAATCTTCATTATGAAAAGTTATCTTAATCACTAGTAGCTTTGTTTTTTTTAAAGTACATATCATAAATCCTTTCTAGACCCAAGGTTTTAAATACTCTGTTGTCCATATGGTGCTATAGATATACATTCATAGAACACTCCTTAAAACTTCCCAGAAACGAGCAAGCCAAATAAAAAATAGAGTCAAGTCATTTGAAATTCATACGTATTTTATGACATTAACAGTAAATGTGGACCCATTTATGGAAGGATACTGAGATGTCTGCCCACCTCTGGCTGGCTACAGATGTCTTAGCATTAGTGACAAGTCTTCAAAGACACCACCAACGGTCCCCGCTGGAGAGCTGGGATGTGAATCATGAAGATGCCATCACTTTGCCAAAGAGGGTGTGTGTGTGTGCTGGCCCAAGTTCTTTTCCGCAATGCTAAGTAGCAAAGCATGCGGGATGAAGGCAGGATCATGTCCCTGCTCCCTGCCCCCACCGACATTATGCTCCTTGACTAGGCCTCCTGAGAGAAAGATCTGCTTCTTTCTTAGCAGGAACGGCCGCTGTCTAGACAGATGCTGCCCTTAGACTCTTTATACCCCACCACAAACCTTGGAATCTGGTGTGTTCAGGACAGAGGACATGGTAGGATTATAGAGGAAGTGTGAAGTACCCATGGTTCTGGTGAATTCTATTTATTTATTCTTCTCTTGTGCAGTACATCCCAACTGCAGTTTTCCCTCCCTCCTCTACTCATTCCAGCCCCCTCTCATGTCCCCTCTCCTCTAGTTTCACTTCCCCTCCATTTCCCTTCAGAAGAGAGCAAGGCTCTCAGAGATATCAACCAAACATGGCATAACAAGATAAAAAAAGACGAGGCCCAAACCCTCATATCAAGGCTGGACAAGGCAGCCAGTAGGAAGAAAAGGGTCCCAAGAGCAGGCAAAAGGGTCAGAGACACCCCTACTCCTATTGTTAGGAGTGCCATAAAAACACCAAGCTAACAACCACAACATGTTTGCAGAGGACCTAGTGCAGGTCCATCCAGTCTCCATGATTGCTGCCTCAGTCTCTGTGAGTCTCTGTGAAATTGGTTCTACGGGTCATGTTCTCCTGGTGACCTTGACCCCTCTGGTTCCTATAATTCTTCCTCTCACCTCCATGGGGTTCCCTAAGCTCTGACGGGAGGGATCCAACGGTGATCTCCAATTTGGGTTCTCTTTCCACCTAATGTTTTGCTGTGGGTCTCTTCATCTGGTCCCATTAGCTGCTGGAGGGATCCTCTTTGGCCCAAAAAAGACAAACAAGATCTGTGCCTTGTCCAGTGAATTCTTACCCTCTTTTTCTTTAGGAGTTCTCAGGCTGCAGAGTATTATATTTAGCATCTCTGTGAGTGGGCAGGAATTGTTTTGTTAAACAAGTAGCAGGTCCAGAGAGAACTGTTCCCATTCAAAGCTGAGTATTAAGTGGAAAGGGCCCAAACAACACACACACACACACACACACACACACACACACACACACACACACACAGTGGTACTACCAGTAAAATGGCAAACATTATTTGGAAGAAGAATGCTTTGGGTATCAGAATGATTTTGGACACAACCATCTTGCTCTTAAAAAATTCAAACAGCATAGGTGCAATAAAATGAAAGAGCAAAGAAACAAGATTAAAATGTTGGTAAAAGGACAATGTGAAAGACATCCATAAGGAGGGAATAAAAGTGATTTCATGGACCAATGAAATGTCTCAGTAGGTAAAGGCACTTGTAGCCAAAACTGGCGACTTGAGTTCCATCCCTGGGACCAGCATGGTGGAAGGAAAGTTCTGACTCTCTCAAGATGTCTTCTGCTGTCCTGTTCTGTGATACTATTCCTGGGAAGATGTGAGCACTCACCCTAGAGAATGGAACTGGGAATGAGTACTACTGAAATCCACCTTGCTGAACCAATGGGTTTTATTGCCGTTACTTACAGGAACATGGGTGAGGGGTCACTTATTATAGCAGAAATGACTCAAAGACAATTGCACCAAAGCCTATGTCTGCATGGGTGACGACTCATGGAAGCTGGAGGCCTGGAGCACACTGCACAGCCTGCCAGCTACTGCTGTGGACTTGTAGCTGTTGATTCACACCAGATATAGCCATAGATTCTGGTTCAAAGATGGTTTATTCTTTGTCTAATTAAATCGCTGGTTCTTAGTACTTGAGCCCCGGAGTGTTTTGGCTTCCATACAATCTACTCTTAAGCTTAGAACTGGAAGGCTTCAGCCTTTGTACGATCTAGAACATTTAAACCTATGTACAATCTAAAACGTTTAAGCCTCTAAGACTTACTACTGAAACTCTGACTAGCTTCTTCTGAACTATGACTTTTCTGGTTTAACTCACTTATTGTTCTGGCCTAAACTCTTCTCTAAGCTGACTGGTTCAAAATAACCGTCTGAGCCATCTTCCTGCTTCTGACCAAACTCTTCTGACTTTGGCAGATTCTGGCTGACTCTCTGACTACCTCAGACTGAACTCTGCTCGGCTATAAACTAACTCTCTCTTCCTGTCTGATACTGACTTCTTCTGCCAAGGTGCTTCTGTGTCTTCATGTCTCTTCCCCAGCCTGCCTGTTTCAGACTGCTTGCCTCATTCTGTCTGCTGTAACTCACTGCTGTAACTGACTCTGCTCTGAGCTGCTAACTCTTCCTCTGATTAATCACTTTGCCTGTCCTTCATGCTTACTCATCTCAGATGTCACTTCCTATGTGACACTGACTCCTGAGCTCTGCTTCCTGTGTCTACTTCCACACTTTGTTTCTGTCTTAGGGATTAAAAGCACGTGCTTCTAAATACTAGGATTAAAGATGTTTGCTCCCACTTCTTTACTGGGATTAAAGGTGTGTACCAATGTTCTTAACATTCTTTGTATATTCCATCTGGGCCATACAGACTTCTGAATGTGATTCCTTCATATAGACACCTGAAATATAGACCCTTCCTAGCTTTGACACAGATCTATTCCTCTACAGTGACTAATGTTTTTTTCCAGGCAGGTCAGTTGGTCTCTGCCTCTTCTAGGCATCTTGGCTGGTCTGAGAGTGTTTCTCAGTAATCTTTATTGCTAATGTAAGTTGGGGAATGAGAAGGAGCTTAGTGAATTTGGCTAATTTCAGGGACTTCCAGAAACTTTTGGGTTATTTACTCCCTTAGCTTATCATGCTTCCCTGCAAGATAAAGTGTTTCATCTCTCTTTAGAACATTCTACATCTTAAGGAAATTCCTTCTATGTCTAGGAAGCAATTGTTACACATGTGCACCATGGGAAGTGCATGCCTGCTTGTATATACACACACACACACATACACACACACACACACACACCCATAATAAATAAATAATTTTAAAAGTCACTTTATTTTTGGGGAGATTGGGGCCCCCTGGGGTTTTTAATAAAAGAATTTAAGAAGCCAGGCATAGTGGCACATGCCTTTAATCCCAGCACTTGGGAGGCAGAGGCAGGTGGATTTCTGTGAGTTTGAGGCCAGCCTGGTCTACATAGCAAGCTTCAAGACAGCCAGGACTATGTAGAGAGACCTGTCACAAAACAAACGAATGAATGAATGAATTTAAGAATGGACTCTGAGTTTGTGGACAATTTTATTTACATTTAAAAGAAAAACCCCAGGGAAGCTTAGCTCAGTATCTGCTAGAGGAGGAAGATGGAGATAGGAGAGAAAGCCATGCCATTAGAGTTAAGCAGGGTTGGAAACCAGACCCATGGGGGATAGGCAGCCATACTGCTAGGAATTGGACTTCAGAGAAAGAATGAAAAAGCCCAAAGTACCAGAGAAAGCCAGTTTTGTTTTCTTTTTCTGGGCCAGAGTCTCACTATGTAGTTCTAACTAGCCTGGAACTTACTGTGTAGACCAGGCTAGCCTCAAACTCACAGAGATCCACTGTTAATTCCCTCCATCAAGAATAAAGACCATTACTCAAATTCTTTGGTCAGATTGAACAAGCTTTATACACTGTCAGACAGGGCTCTCTCCCTAAAGCTGTGTTTGAGAAAATATCAGCAAACATGGAGACAATGGGGCTTATATAGTCCCCCGAACTGCAAGGCTAGGGGGTTTCCAAGGGTTGGGGAATTTCCAGAGGAATTTTGGTTATGTAGGAACTTGGTTGGACATTTCAACATGATTTGGCAAAACAACTTGTATGTCCAAGGTGTATGTCAAACTCCATAGGGTTGAGGAGCATGTCAAATTCCAGAAACAAGTTAAAGCACAGTCAAGCTTGAATTTACAGCAAACAGAAATGAACTTATTCTGTCCTTGTAACAAAATGGCTTCTAATCTTAGAGATGGAGTCAGGCTGGTCCATCACCATCTGCCTCCGCCATCCAAGTGCTGGGATTGAAGTTGCGCACTACCACTCCCAGCCCAGAGGAAGCCGGTTTAGATTCTGGCCAGCATCCAAAAGACACAGAAAAGAAAAATGAAATGTTAGGCTTTTCCAAGTAATTCAGAAAAGTGGCCAAGCTTAACCCAACTGCATGTCTGCACCTCCATAAATGCCTGGGGTAGGAATGGGCTACCCGGAAAGGAAAGGTACATTCCGTTATCCTGTTAAAGTGTAAGTATTACTCCTGTTTCTTTAGTGTGGCTTAAGGTGAATCCCCCTCTCTGAGGGTTGGGCCCAGATGGAATGTTAGGTCCTCACCTAGGCTAGAGGTCCTTCTCTTGACCAGAAGGAAATAGCTTTCTCCTACTAGGTTTTTACTGCTGCCATAAGAATTTCAGAAAGAGGAACAATGTTGGAAATGTTGAGAAATGGTACCAGTGCTGCTGAAGTCTCAGTTCCAAGAGGACAAGCTTTGGGAAATAGTGAAGAGGGTGGAGGCTCTGAGAGCTCCTGTATGGTCTAAAGAATGAGCTACTGTAGCTGTACTTTCTGCTTTGAATGAGTGAATTTATTAAGTGTATAGAAAGCCAAAGTGAAATAATAAGGAGCAACTGATAGGTGATAGACAGAACATGGTCAAATCAGGTGCACAGAACATTCACAGACATTGACTCTGGAAGCCCCTTTAAGGCAGGCAGCTGGAGTTGCTGACTGAGAGTCTGGGGCAGCACAGAGTGTCCCCCTGTGTGATAATTCCGAGTAGAAGAACAAACAGCAGCAGAGAGAGATGGCATCATCAAATCTCTGCTGTAGACAAACACGCTTGAATCTGAAATGGGATGCTGTGGAGCCAGCTTCTCAGTGAGCTCAAACAGCGCGTGAACGCTTACCAATATAATGTATACTACAGAGCTAAAGAACTCTGTAAGAACCATAGCCAGCTGGTGTTCTCAAGAGATTGGAATAAGAGAAGATGAAACATTCATAAAATTGCGTATGCAGGGCTCACTATGAACTGGTATGAATTCAGTGAACATTGATTAAATTGGAGACATATCTTGCTGAATTATCCTGAAAGATGAAGAAGGAATCATGCACACATTTAGGCAGGGACCTTCCCTGTGATGCTTAATATTGATTAACTTGACAGGATCCAGAATCGTCGAAGAGAGAAGAGAAAGTCCTTTGAGCATGTCTGTAAGGAAGTTCCTAGATAGGGCTAGTTGAGTGGGAAGTCTCACCCTAACTGTGTGCAGCCCTATTCCGTGGTCATGGGCTGCATAAAAAGCAGAAAGCAAGCCGAGCATCACCGGGTTTCATGTCTCTGTTTCCTCGCTATGGATACAGTGTGACCAGCTGCCTCATGTTCCTGCTGCCACTCCTTGTCTGCCATGACGGACTCTTGAACTGTGAACTGAAATAAAACCTTCTTTAGGTTGCTTTTGTTAGTTATTTTCTTGCAGCAACAAAAGGAGTAATATACCCCTGCTTACATGCAGATGGGCCACCTATGATGAAAACTACAAAATCAGTTTAGTCTGAACTTCTGAGCAGTGTAACTTGCCTGAAGGTGGGGGAGCAGTGTGCTGGAGTGGCAGTGTGATCTGATTGAAATGTCATTAAAGTGCAGCATAATGACATTCTCAAATGTGCAAAAACTCAGGAATTGTAGCATTCACAAGCTTCACTGAAAAGTCTAGGTCTAACCCAGCCAATGGGAGATGAACCAGTGAGGATTCTACAAATGGAGGGGCTGAAGTGTGAAAATACCACCTTAAAAACGGAATAAACACTGTCAGGATCAACATATGGGAAGAGGAAGAGGATTAGTGAGAGCGGGAGGAGGGGTGACAGGGTAATGAGGGTGATGAATATCTAAATACATTATGTACAAGTATGAAATGTCATGATGAAACTCATTATGTATAACACATGCTAATGGAGAACATTGAAAAAGTGCCAACATAAAGATAACAGGGCTGCAGAAATCCCCCAAAGGCCACCACAGTGAAGAATTAGCTTAGGACTGGGGAAGAGAGGTGTGGACAGGCGATACCTGCTGTGTGCCTCCTTTATAGTATTTCAGGAAAGACTGGCTTTTGTCTTTGGTCAGTTGAGGAAGACTGTTATTACACTTACCACTGACTTTGTGTGTATTCCTTTGAAATCAGCAAATTGCGAGCAAGAAAAAGAACCAAATAAGAATGGATCATTTCAGAGACTAGACATGTCACCCAGTGGTATGGAGCCTGTTTTAGTATGTGTGAGCCCCTGGCTTTGAATCCCTGTCTCTCACACACCTGTACACACACGTCACTGAGCAAAATAGAAAGCAAAGTCAACAATAACAAATAGTATGACGATTAAAAAAAGCTAAGACTTGAGTCTCTTGCCCATAAGATGAGCTCCTCTGACACTGGCTGAACAATTTAATTAATAGTCTTATTAAAACTTAATTACATTTGGGGTTTAGAGATGGCTTATAGGTTAATGGAACTTACTGTTCTTCCAGAGGACCAGGTTTGGATCCTAGCAACCATGTCAGGTGGCTCACTACTGCTTGTACCTTTGGTTTCAGGGGAGCTGGCACCCTCTTCTGGCTCCCAAGGGTACCTGCACACACGGTGCACATAAATTCATACAGGCGCAAGCAAAGGCACATTCACATACATAGAAACTAATTAATCTTACTGTGGGTAGGGTGTGGGGGTAACCGTGGTACCCGAGAGGAGGTCAGAGGACAACCTGTGGTAACTTGTTTTTTTCCCCTCTGGTATGTGGATTCTTGGGATCAAATTCAGGCCATGAGACTGTGAGGCAAGCACGTTTACTGACTGAGCCACCTCAGTATCCCCAAATTAATACTCTTTTTCTAAACTACAACTGTGCTAGTTTCTTTTAAGTCAGAATCATTCAGATAGCAAAAGGGTGGTCAAAAATACACAGACAGGTGGGAGACATGGCTCAGAGGTTAATTTAAGAGTATCGGCTGCTCTTCTACAGGACCTGAGTATCATTCCCAGCACCACATGGTGTCTAACAACTTTAACTCCAGTTCCAGGGTCTCTGATACCCTCTTCTGGCCTCCACAAGCACCAGGCACATGTGTGGTGCACAGACATACATGTAGACAAAACACCCATACACATAGAATAAGATAATTTAAAAAATAGACAAAAATCAGATAAAAGAGAGCAGAAATATTATTTAAATGCAAAGCTAAAGCTTTGAAAAAAATGTTTCATCATAAAAATTGATTGATTAATTGATTTGGAGCCATAACTCAATTCCAAGCCCTCGTGCCTGTGAGGCAAACACTCTAACATTAAGCTTTACCTTATTTCTAAAATAATTCAGAAGAATATTTGATAGCCATTGTACCCTGAGTCTTGTCAGTTGACTGATTCCAGAGTTCCTTTCCTTCAATCACTGCAGAGAACCTCCTTGCAGACAGAACTGCATCCAGAGAGTAGCAGGCATTGGCACAGAAAGTATTCTCAGCAAGGCCCAAGTAAAAAAATGACCTACTGTATCATTCCCCAGAGCTTCTGTTCCAGCCCCTGAGGGATTTGTGTAGTTGCTGAGGCTAGAGCTGCTGAGGGTCTGGGTGTATGTGGGTCTGTTTTTCAGCCTTTGCTGCTATTAGCTTTCTGTCTTAATCACTGTTTTATTGCTGTGAAGAGACACCATGGCTGTAACAACTCTTAAAAAATAAAGCATTAAATAGGGGTTGGCTTATAGGTTCAGAGGTTTAGTCCATTTTTATCATGGCAGAAGCATGGCAGTATGTAGGAAGACATGATGCTGGAGAAGTAGCTGAGAGTTCTACCTCTGGATCTACAAGCATCAGGAAGGAAGAGAGAGACTCTGGGCCTGGCTTGGGCTTCTGAAACCTCAAAGCCCACCCCAGTGACACATTTCTTCAAACAAGACCACACCTACTCCAACAAGGACACGCTGCCTAATCCATCTCAAGTAGTTCCACTCCCTGGTTATTGAGGTTTCAAATTTTTGAGCCTATGGAGGCCATTCTTATGCAAAACAACACACTTTCTTAATGGCCAAGATTGATCACCAGCTTTCCAGGGCAAGATTTTGCTATTGTTTCTTCTCTCTTTGTGTCTTAATACAGATTAAAAAATTTATTTTTTATTAGACTTTTTCATTTTATTTTATAAGAATTTTGCCTGAATATATGTATGCGTGCTTAGTGTCCATGTAAGTCAGATGAAGGCATAGGATCTCCTGGAACTAGAGTTACCGATGGTTATGAACCGCAGTTGGACTCCGGGAATCGAATCTGGGTCCTCTACAAGAGCAGCAAAGGTACTTACTTGCTGAGTTAGCTCTCCAGCCCCCTCACACAGACTTAAAAAGCCATTTTCCTTTGATTCTAGTGAACTTTGGGAAAAAATGAAATTAGCTCATTTTTACTTAACCATTCAAACAATTAAAATATTGTTTTAGAAATTAGAATGTTGTTTATAATATTGAGAATCCACAAAGAGAATAAATAAAGAGAATCCACAAAATCCACAAAAATGAAAGACTGAGCAGTCTTTTATTATGTTGCATTTGCAAAATACCGTAGGGAGGAAAAATAAACACTTGGGAGGAGAAATATACAAGTATACTAGGTAATTTAAAATGTAAAGGCAGATGGAAAGATTAAGCCAAGGTGTGGTAATGCATACTTTTAATCACAGCCTTCAAGAGGCAAAGACAGACGTATTTATGAGTTCAAAGCCAGCCTGGTTTCCATAATGAGTTCCAGGACAGCCAAGGACTACATAGTGAGTCCTATTGTGAAAAAACAAAACAAAACAACTAAATTTAGGTAAAATTAATAAATTTGAACATATAGAAACTCTTTTTCTTCTTAAATGATACTGTAGTTTTCTATAAAGTAACCTAAGGAACATTTAAAAAAATTGGTTGTGAATTTTCAGTGCACAGTATGAGAATTAGGTGTTATTTGAAAGCTATACCATTAAGATCAGGTGGCAGTTTTATGTGAAATCTTAGCAGGGATTAAGGCAGTTCTGGTTAAAATTTAGGGACTGAAACAGGACTTTACAAGGGTCTCACTCAAAAGAACCTTCTTCAAGGTACAGTTTGAGAGCACCATGTAAAGATGCAAAATGGTTTTTAAGATGTAACATTTCCACTTTGGAACATAAAATAATTGAGCTTACATTGTCACCTTCTGCTCAAGACACATGGTTGTAGGAGGAATTTTGATTATATAGAAGTATGTTCAGTCAGCTAATTCTCCTGACTTAGCAGAATTAAGTCTCCATGTGCTGTTGAAAGATAGTGGCATTTCAGAGGAAGAGGGAGAGTCTGTTCTTGGACTGTTTAAAATGTACGGGGCAGATAAGGATACTGTACAGTTATGGAAGAAATATGGGAAAGACTAGAATAGAAAGCAGGGTTGGGTGTAGGAGAGGGAGTCAGACCTCAGTGGATTTTTTTTTTGAGACATGTCTCATGTAGAGCTTGCTGGTTTGGAGCTCACTGAGTAAACCAGTCTGACCTAGAATTCCCAAGATATGCCTGCCTCTGCCCTCTGAGTGCCAGGATTAAAAGTGTGTGCCACCACATGCAGCCCCTCAATGAATATCTTTGATTTTGAACCTGGAGGGCACATTCTTTCAGAGACCAGAGGTGTAACATTGGTGCTGTATTACACGGCTGTTGGGTGTGTGCCATCCTTAGCTTCTCCTTCTGTCTTTGAGATTTCCATGTGGGTGGTTTCAGGGAGTGTGGAAGGTCATATTGAGTGAGTAGAGACAAGATAATTTATGTGATTCTGCAAATGGTACCTGTCTCTGCCATTCTGCCTGTCTTATGAAAGGAAGTATCAAAACAGAACCAAAGGCTTTTAGTGAAAAATTTAACTAGTTTGTTTCTCTCTCTCTCTCTCTCTCTCTCTCTCTCTCTCTGTCTTTCTCTCTCTCCCTCCCTTTCTTCCTCCCTCCCTCCCTTTCTTCCTCCCCCTCTGTCTGTCTGTATGTCTCTCCAGGGTCTCCAGACTGCAGGTCTGGTCTGAAACTAACTGCATATCCCAGGCTGGCCTCAAATTCAAGTCAGTCTTCTTGTTTCAGCCACCTAAGTGCTGATTATGGGCATGGCCCATTTTATCCAGTAAAAGTTGTCTTACATGCATATAATATGTTTGGGAAAACTTGGTTAGCATAGTTCTTCCTATGGGATTCAAAGTACACATGACACCAGAGGAAAAATACAGAATTCAGTATGAGGTCGGACTTTCAAAGTAGAAACATAATGGAAGTGGCCTTAAGGAAAAGATGCGGTAGACACGCCTAGCCTGTTTAACTAACTACAATTCAGAAGATGTACATTTCAGCACTGCACGCGTGCTGGTGGTTCCCGGGCTTGTGTCAGTGTGTGAGGTGATAGCTACTTTAGTGATGAGTTTGTGTGAATATGGCCCATGATATTTACACAATCATGACAGTCACCTGATAGTGCATTCTTAGGATGTATCCCTACTAAGGGACTCATGATTGTGTAACTCAAGATAACTCAGTGAGGAAATTATCAATGTATACAAAAAGATGTTAATATCAGTGTGGAAAGAGTTTACAAAAATTGGTTGGAAGACATAAATTCTATTGGAGACTGTGTCTAAGTCATGGAAGAAGGTACATTTCAAATACTATTCAGTAGCAAAAAATAATACTGATGACAAGATTATGTTTGCTTTTTGAATTAGGGAATGTTTCCAAAATTGGTAAGTCTAAACATTGAGAGGTTGAGATACAGGTTTCAGATGAAGGAAAGGAGTATAGAAAAATTAGTTTATTTGCCTGAAATCACATGACTAGTTCTGGGACATGAACTCACAACCATGTACTGTTTGCAGTCATATCAATTATACTATGTGTCTGTTTATGATAGTAATGACAAATACTCCTTTTGAATTGCGCTTTACCACTTATCGACTGGGTGTAATTTAGTTAGTATGCCCCCTATCTTGCCAGCTCTTTGTCTTGCTGTTTAGTACTGCGGTGAACATTGTTTTTTCTGTGCATGTCTTTGCATGCATGCAGGATGCTATTATGATGACAAGTTCCCAGACACTGACCGGTTGTATAATAGGTTCTACAAACTGAACATTTTGATAGACGATATAAAGCTGCCCCCTACGAGTGTTCTTCAACTTCCCATTGCCACCAGTGTGGAACCTACCCCCACCTTCAATATCAGCCACATTTGAATGGTTTGTAATACATTTACAGATGGATTTAGTGACATCTGATATTTCTTTAAAATATCTTGTCTTCCTGCATTAGGATGCCTCAGTTTCTCTGGTTGTGTGTGAGAGGCCTTCACAGTGTTAAGGCTGGCGCTTTGTAGTTGAGGCATTCTGAATGAGATCTTTTCATTCATCAGTTGTTCTTGTTGGTTTTTGTCTACTTAGTAGCTAGTCATTTTACTGAATTCCTGATTGTTTTTTGTTTGTTACTTAGTTTTCCCCAGGCATTCTATAATTATATAATATGGAATATAATATTCTGTAATATGATTATAGAATATATTATATAATAATCACTTGCAAATTATTTTTGTAGGGCTTGGAGGGATGCTTCAGAAGTTCAGAGCACTCAGGTTTGATTCCCAGCACCCACATGGTCGCTCCTGTAATGTAACTGTAACTGTAAAGTAATGTAATGTAACTCCAGTTCCATGAGATTTGATGCCCCCTTCTGACCTCTGCAGGCACTGTATGCATAGACATACATGCAGGCAAAATGCTTGTACACAGTTAATAAACAAATGCATCTCAAAAATTATTTTTATTTCCTCTTCCCCAGCATTTATTTGTTAGGTTCCCCTGTCTCTGTCTCTGTCTCTCTCTGAGTGTGTGTGTGTGTGTGTGTGTGTGTGTGTGTGTGTGTGTGTGTGTGTGTGTAGTTAGTAGTATCTGATTTTCCCCAGACAAGGTTAAACCACAGCAGCAGCTGTCAGTCCTTGGCTGACTCCTGGCTTCAATAGAGAAGTGTCTAGATTTCATCTGTCATGGTTTGAGAGATCCATCCTTAGCCCTAGTCACCTTGTAAGGATTAATTGCTTCTGTCATAAGCTTACGTTCTTTTCATTGCTAGTTATGCCTAGTTTATTTTTCTACTTCTAAATTGTGTAATATTTTAAATAGAGATGCATTTTATTCATGGAATGCCTAAGTAGAATGCACTAATTGTTGTGCTTGGGTCCTTTCATCTGGACTTTTGGTCAGTATTGGGGGAAAGGGAATGGGATGTTAAAATGCAGGTACCAAACTCTTTCCGGAGAGTCTTGCTCTGGGCCGGGGGACTTGTGTTTCTGTCATGGTGGCTGGTTCTTCCCAGGTGCCTGGGAAGATGGTCTCAAACTTCCTTATGAGATGAAACAGACCAGGAAGCTGCTTAAAACATCAATTTGAAGTCATTTTCTTAATAGGTATTTTAAGGACCATTCTGAAGATGTTCGGGTTGTTTGCCTTCTCCCCTCTCAGTATTCTAGGTGACTCAACAGCGTGAGCAGCATGGATTCCATCTATGCTGGATAGCCATGGGAAGCTGCGTTTGTGAATGGGGACTTTGAACACTTTCCATATTTAAGAATTGGGTTTGACTTGTTGACTTTTTTGAGGGGGCAGGTTCTGGGGAGTGTTTGAATGTAGGCACCTTATGGGTTACAGTGATAATTCATAGGTTCTCAGAGAAGTTTGGTGGGAGCCTATGTTGATAAAGAATTTATTAAAATTTTGAAAATTTGCATTAGATATTCCTCACCCTGTGATTATTCAAAGTAGCAGTAGTCAAAGGTATTTGATCCTTTATAAAGAACAATACAGGAAACCGGAAAGGCATTTAATTACCATGATGTGATTATAGTCTGTGTCTTTGGTAATGGCTGTCCCCCCTTCTTCAGCCCAACATGGCTTTAGGATTCCATGGAGGGTAGGAAAGAGTCTCACAGTTCCGCATGTAGAATGTAATACATCTTTATGGTAGTCTGCTTCAGGTGTGGAATATCACTGCACAATGCAACAGGTGCTTAAGGTGGCCACCCAGCACTGTGGGAGATGGGTGCTAGTGGATGTGTGGCTTCAGAATGCTGCTCCAGATATTCTGAATGCATTGGCAGTCTTGGTTGAAGTTGGGAGCAGTGGGTCATAAGGGTTCCTGTCCACTCCTATAGTCTGACCTCTTGTTGCTGTGGACATTGGTTAGGGTTCAGGGAACAGTGCTGTGGCAGGGAGATGAGGCAGAGCTGTGAGGGATATCCAGTGTCTCCTAGAGTCACCTTAAGGGTCATTTCATTCTCCCTAGTCCTCAAGTCAGACTGACCCTGGTGTGTGGTATAAAGAGTGACCATTGTGGTTTGGGACAAAGTACATTATTATTACTATTTTTATAAACCATAAAATAAATTATTTTTGTCAAAGGGTCTCATGTAGCCCAGGCTGGCCTCAAATGTGCTGCATAGCTGAACTGAGGATGACTTTGAGCTCTCAATATTTCTACCTCTACTTCCCAAGTGCCAGGATTATAAGTGTGTGCTACCATACCTGGCGACCTTTCAAAAAAATTGTTTTTTAGAGACAGGGTTTCTCTGTTGTAACTCTGGCTGTCTCAGAACTCACTCTGTAGACCAGGCTGGCCTTGAACTCACAGAGATCCATCTGCCTCTGCCTCCGTCTGAAGTGCTAGGATTAAAGGCTGTGCCAGTACGAAATGGCATATTATTGTTATGCCATTTATATGTTATTGATTAAAATATAGTAAACATGAATGATATTTAGCACCTAATATTAATAAATGCCTACATATTAATCATATTTTGAACCCATTACATGTACTAGATCTTTTCTCATCGGAATAATAAATTGCATTAGAGTCTGATATTGTTTTCTGGTTTCATCACTTTTACTTTCCATGACCTTCAGCATCTCCCTGGTAAGCGTCAGTCCTGTTCCCAGTAGCTCAGCATCTGGCAAGGATGAAGTGAGCAGGTCCTTAGGACATTCTGCTACATGCCCAGGCACTGTTCCAGGGAGCAGATATAGGGCCAAAACTCCAGGAACTCATAAGTTAGCAGTGTGAAAGAATGGATTTATTTAAGTGACTTAAGTGCAAAGGCATAGTTTTGGGGAATAGGTGGTGAATGAATGACGTGGCCTGTTAAGAAACATCTAATTAGGTTTGGTGATTTAGCGACTTCTGGCCTGCTTATTGGTTCTGTAAGCCTTTCTAGCCTTGGGCCAGTAACTCAGTTCATTGGAGCATACCTCTAGGATGATAGTTAGGTTCAGGATGAGCTAGGTGCTTTTCTCTTGAGTCTCTCATTATGTAGCTGGCCTTGAACTTGCTGTTTTGCTGCCTCAGCCTCCCTAGTGCTGGGATTATAGGCTGCACCACCATGCTGTGCTGGTCTTGGATTTTCAAGTTCAATCTGTGTTGCCTTCTTTCTCTAAAGCCTCCAGGCTCTGAGTTGGCCTAGAAACTTCATCTCCTGTGGGTCTGTGATCCCTGAAATGGGATCTCCCTGAATGGGAGACTACAAATCCACTTGCTTATTAATTCGTGTTCTCAGATCTGTAGTGTGTAGATTGGTTGAAACTTCAGATGGGCCTTGTCCTGTAGGGCCTAAGAGTCTTAGGGTCTGGCCTTGCCCACTCCTGTAGTATGAAGAACTCACGTCCCATGGAGAGTGGACAGCCAGCGTATTATAAGGTCAACCAGTTTGTTTGTTTCACTCACTATGCTTTCAGAAATATCAAAGCCAGCATATGGCGAAGTATATTTAAAATGTCATAAAGTTATGAGAATTTAGAAATATCAAGTAGAAGCATTTAATATCACACATCTTGAAATAATTTGCAAATTAGAACAATTTAATTATTCCTTTCTAGTGCTGGGAAGTGTTTTACCCACTGTAAGCAAAGGCTGGCTGTGCTGACCGCTGTGTTCAGCCCCGCAGAGGCTGGGGAGCACTGGTCCTCAGCCCCCGAGATGGCTTTTCAGCAGATGACTTGAGTGATTTTTCACCACCCCCCCTTATATTTAGGAGATTATCGAATGCTTTTGGAACAGAAAGTAGTATTTTGACATTTGTTTTCGTAAAGACTTTTGGAGTATACCAGAGTATCTTGACAGAAAGTGGGCTTCCTCTGAAGCGAGATGGTAAAGAAATGCTCCTGTCAGATGATCCTCAGGAGACGGCAGGAGCTGCGTCGACACAGATGCCATGGCATTTTACGAAAATGATACAATCAATCTCTAGCGCTCCGAAAGTTCAGGGAGTCAGGAAGTGAGTACTTTCTAAGGAGCCCTCGCTGGAGTTAACTGTGTAGTTAGACTTGGGGTCCTTTTCTGCATTTCACAGGTTTTTTAGTCTGGGCAGCTTAGCTTTCCAGTGCCCCAGTTTTCCTAACTGCAAACCTGGGCTAATTGTATTTTCTTTGTGTTCTTGTCGAGGTCAGAAGAGCATGGGAGCACTGTAAGAGTCAGGAGGGCCAGAGAGACAGACACGGGCATTAGTCACGTTTCTGTTCTGGTACAAACAAGCTGATGCTGTAAGCTTGCAACTACTTTGAAACGATCCTCCGAGAGCAGTTTGCTTGTTTTTCTATTTTTTTTTTTTTTTTTTTTTATTTCAAGGGATCATTCTAGCTCGTGTTTTAGGGGCTCGGTGTGCTTATAATGAAAGACATGAGCGGGGTGTGGTTGGGAGCATTGCCGTCTAAACCTGTGCTGATGACTTTGTGCTTTTAGGTACACCAAGCTCGGCTACGCAGGCAACACTGAGCCCCAGTTCATTATTCCGTCATGTAAGTAACAGCTCTTCCTTGGGTTCTAACGACTTGTGTTTCTTAGCATTTTAAAGCATTCCACTCCCGTGTATGAAGGAGTTTTAATGTTTCCAGTGTCTTCTCTTTAGACCGCCATTCCACTTCCCAGGAGGGGTGCTTATTCTGAGTGTTGCTTCAGGAGGTGGCTGTGACCCGAACCTCCTTGGCAGCACTCGATTCTTTGTCATTGACTTTCTAGTTCCTCCTCGGTAGGCTGTCGGGGGGCCTTTCAGTGTGTCGTAAGCACCCCAGCTGCCTGGAAGAGTCTCTCTGGTTCTTCAAGGCTGATCTGTAGTTGTAAGGAAGCACAGTTCTGCTGGCTAGCTGAGTGTTGCATGGCACCAGTCACTGCTGAAAGACTTTTTTTTTTGGAAATGAGAGGTCTACTGATGGTTCTTAACCATTCAGAAGCGTTCTGTTCTGTTTAACTTTTCTTCAGCAAAGGGTCACGCACGTAGGTGTCATGCATCAGGCATAAGCTCATCCTACCTGTTCTTTATTGCCCACAGAAGTCTCTATGAAGGGCTGGTTGAGATTTAGAGGCTGAATTCTCAGGTTTGAATCCCAGAGACAGTGTGCCCAAGGGAAAGATGAATGAACTCAGCACCAAGGGGGAAACCTGACTTCCCGTATGTCACTTCTGAGATCCTAGGACTCGGCTCGAGCATCACAGGAGGGGAGCTTGATTAGAATGTATTCAGGTCAAGGCCAAAGCCTTTTTGTGGTTAGTGTGCACGGCAGCTCACTAGACAGCGTTCTCAGGGTTACTTGAGGAGATTTCAGCCACAGGCTCCAGTGCTGCGCCTGCTGGACAGCAAGCCCAGTACTGGCTTTCTTGGGGCATGTAGATGCCACATGTACACATGGGGTATTCCTGGTATGACCTTATTTTCAGTTCATAAGGGAGTGTTTGTCTGAAAAGGCTGCCTAATAAATAACAGACGAGGGGACTCATTCAAAGGAACCTATCACAGTTCTGGAAGCCCAGAGTCCAAGTTCAAGGTGCTGCCACAGTTAGTGTCTGATGGAACGTCTTTTTCCTGGGCTTACAGAGGGGCTATCTTCTTTCCCATTGTGCCTACGTGTTGCCTTTTCTCTATGTGAGAATGTGTGCGGTGAGAATTGGTGTCCCTTCTTATAAGGCCAGCACTGTAATTGCATTTGGACTCTGCCCTCATGACCTTTTAAAACCCACTTGTGTTATAAAAGTCCTATCTTCAAGGAACTTAGGGCTTCATTCTGTGGAGGCACAGTTAGTCCCATGACATCTGACATCCGTACGGTGATCAGTCACTGTGAATCTTATTAGGATGAGCGATCATTCCATGCTGAGTTGACAAATTAGACTTTCTGGTTTTCAAAGCAGAGATTAGATTTTTAACCTTGTTAAGTACATCAGCTAAAAAGAACTGACCGCATCCCCTTTGCTTTGCTGTGCTGCCATCTAAAGCTCAGCAGCACTCAGCTGGCTCACCACTTAACCTGTCATCATTCATAGAGGGAACCGAAGACTGTTATTAACAGGATTCACTGTCAAGAGACGGGTGAGCTCTCCGAGTGAGCCTGGGCAGCGGCAGAAGTTAGAAGACAATAAAAATGTCAGATAACAGGGATTAAAAGGATGGAAATATTAAAAAATGATTTATCTCATTTGTTTAAAATTATACTTGTTTATTTTTACGTGTATAGGGTGTTTTGCCTGCATGTATATCTGTGCATCATGTGTGTGCAGTGCCTGCAGAGGCCAGAAGAGGGCATTAGATCCTCTGGGACTGAAGTTACAGATGGTTTCTTGCCACCATGTAGGTGCTGGGAATTGAACTCAGGTTCTCTGGAAGAGGGGAGATGCTCTTTAAGTGCTGAGTCATATTCTTATCCTCATCATTTTATTTTGTAATTTAGCTGTGTGTGTGTGTGTGTGTGTATAGCATGTAGGCTTGTTCACTTGTGAGTACAGAGGCCTGCAGAGTCCAGAAGAGGACACCAGGTCCCTTGGAGCTGAAGTTAGAGGCAGTTCTGAGCCACCTGGGATGTGTCCTCTGCAAGAGTAGTATGTGCTTTTAACCGTGGAGCCATCTCTCCATCCCCAGTGGTAATACCATTGGCTGACATTCTTACGGGAGAACCTTGCCGAAAGCACAGTTGAAGATGGTAGGGTAGAAGAGAGGTTAAGGTAGGTTCAGGGCTTCAGTTGCCCTGGAGGATTGACTTACTGGTGCAGAGAATGGAACTGTTTCTCTGTTTCCGGAGGTCTCATTTAGGAGACAAGTTCTAGGATGTGCGTGCTGATGTGGCTTCAGAAGGAGATCTGGATCCGGAGCTCAGCAGTAGAGCTAGCCTGGCATACACCAGACCTGTGTTCCATAGTGCGGGGGTTGGGGGGGGGAAGGGAGGGAGAGGGAGAGGGAGGGGGGAAGAAAGAGAGAGGGGAGGGTGGTCAGGAAGAGGGGCAGAGAGGAGGGAGGCTGTGTTGAGGGTCGGAGCAACACCGTGATCCCAAGAGGGGCTGAAGGTGTGGAGAAGTGGAAGCCAGTGGAAGCTCATGCAGCCTGGCAGGAGATGGAATTGAAGTTTGGGGAAGAGCCATGTGATGGAGACTGGATTGTCTTCCCAGGGAGCTGCATTTTGCACATCGGGCATGTTCACAGTGTCCCGAGGGCTTCCCTCAGGGCAGTGGGACTAGGCTGGCAGCGCATCTCTCCTGGTCCCGCTTGTGTCTGGTTTGTTGAAGATTTCGGTGTAGACTTGGCCTCGTTTGGAGACAGTTTATTCTTTTTATGTATTTCTGTTTTGAGGTTGTTGGCGACCATTGGGGGCCGCTGAGAGGTTCAGGCTGAGGGAGCATGGTGGCCACAGCTGTAGAAAGAGGACAGTGGAACAGGGACTGGCGGGTGAAGGATGTTCTCTGTGGTCACTGCAGGCTGGGAGAGTTGCCAGCAGGGGACTAGGTGAGGGGCAGAAAGCTCTGGGATGAGTGTGACTGCAGAGGCTGTCCTGAGGTGGTGTGTTTTGTTGTTCTTTCTTAATATGGGTCTAACTATGTAGGCCTGTCTGGTCTGGAACTCTCTATGTAGACCAGGCTGGTCCAAAACTCACACAGATCTACCTGTCTCTGCTTCCCCGAGTGCTGAGGTTAAAGGCTTGTGCCCGACCTTTGTTTTGTTTTGTTTTTAATTAAATATAAATAATATAAAAATATATTTATATTTATAATTTTATATATTTACTTATATATAAGTTTATATAATTATAAATTTATAAATAATAAGTATATTAAATATAGATAAATATAAAGATAGAATAATTAAATATAAAATAAATAAATAAATAAATAAAATTAAAATTTGGTCTGGGTAGTAAAATACGAAAGAAAATACAGTAAAGACCCTGGAACCCATTACCCACAACAAGCAGACTTGCTTGTGTCATGCTTGTGTCAGAGTGAACAAATACATGTGCTGCTATGTAAGCACTGGCCTGCATGTGACAGAGACTTGGGAGATGCTTCAGTTAGCGTAAGTATACCTGCTACGATGTCATCCAAAGTGATGTCCGTGACTGACACCTGCCAGGCTGAGTCTCAGCCCCTCTCTTTCTTCTCAGCCCTTTCCCTCTCTTTCCTAGCCTCCCTCCCTCTGGTGGATATTTTCCGTCCAGGTTTCTAGTCTCGTGGTTCAGTTTTACATCGGCTGTACAAGGGTCCACTGTTCTGTGAATTTTAAAAAAGATTTTCTGCAAGGTTTGAGCATTTTCACGAAAAGCCCCTCAGCGTTGTGTTTAGTTTTTATCACTGCTAATGTTTGCAGGTCTAAAGCTGGAGTCAAATGTGAATATGCAGCTTAGTCTCCTTTTGTAGACCAGATCTCAAACTCACAGCCCTCTTACCTCAGCCTCCCCATGCTGGGATTACAGACATGGGCCGTTATGTCCAGGTAACGTCTCCTTACGCACGCGTACCGTTTCCCCAAGGGGGGACTGAGATGCGCTGGTTTCACGGCAGCAAGGCCTTCTCACGGGTCCAGTGTCCACCTCAGCGCACTGGCAACACGGGTGAGGTTCTACTTCCTGCCATTAGCCTCAAGGTCGGGAATGTAAACTTACGCTGCCTTTAAAATTTTATTTCTCTGATTAGCAGTAAAACTGAACAGCATTTACTGCCCATTTGTGTTTTTGACCATTTTAAAAATTGCATTTTTGATCATTTCTGGTGTCATAAGAACACTAGGTATCACATGCTGACTTGTTACAGATATTGTCCCCTATTTTGTGATTACTTGTTTATTTTTGTGGTGCTGGGATCAAGCCTTGTGTGTGCTAAATAAACACTGAGCCACATTCCTAGTACACCGGGACATTTTTAAAGTGATTTTTTTTTGTCATCTCGAAATTTTAAATTTTGATAGAGTCAAAATTTCAATGTTTTTCAGCTTATAATGTTTCTATTTTTAAAAGCGCGTTCCCATTCCAAAGAACTCGTAAGGAATTCTGTATTTTTTGAGTTAAGTTTTGAATATGTATGAAAGATAGCGAGCTGCTTTTATTTTCCAAGGTCAACCCTGTTACCTCAACACCAGTGACTGAAAGTACATTCCAGCTTGACATTCCTTTTCAGTCATGTTGAGGTAACGTTTATGCTTGGGAATATTTTTCTCGAGACAGGATTTCACTACACAGCTCAGAACTTCTAGTCTTCCTGCCTCAGCCTCCAGAGTGATCCTATCACAGATGTGCCCATGCCCGTCCTGTGCGTGGGAACATTTCGGTCTTTGTTTTGCTTCCTTGGTGTGTATCTGTCTCTGTCCCGAGTTCTCATCACTGTGTCATACATTTTTCTCTATTAGGTTTGAGTTTTCATTTTTTTTTAAAAAATGATTTGGCTCCTCCTTCATACTGTAAAATTTAGAATCAGTTTAAGTTAATTATAAGAAGCCATAATGAGGTCTTGATTAGAAACACTCTTTTATAGACGTTTAATTTTTTTTTTTACATCTAATTTGGCATTCATAGATAAGAACCGAACAGTCAGTTGCTGTTCATGAATGCCGTATAGGTGTTTCATTGTTCATTCGTATTATGTGGGCTTTTTTAGAAATGTTTTATAACGTTCTTTAAACTCTCCTACATGCTTTTTTGCTAGATTTATTTTTAGGGTTTTACTGTGTGTGAATTTATTTTTAAAATTAAGTTTTCTAATTCATTATTGCTGGGACATAAGAACAGCCTAGAGGCTGGAGCAGCGAAGAGTGTGAGCGAAGAGTGTGCACTCCTCTTTCAGAGGATCTGAGTTCAGTTCCCAGCATTCAGGTTAGGCAGCTGCCTGTAACTCCAGCTCTAGAGAGTCCTGTGCCCTCTTCTGGACTGTGTGAGCATCTGCATATACACACGCACATTCTCACACACACAGTGCATAATTTAAAATAATCGTAAAAAATAACATTCTTGAGATTTGTAAGTTGTTTTTGCATCCAGCAATATTTGTTTGATAGTCTTCAGATAGCCCTCCCTCCCTTTCTCCCTTCCCTTGTGTGTGTGTGTGTGTGTGTGTGTGTGTGTGTGTGTTTGTGGTATATGTACATTTTGATGTGGATATGTGCACATGTGCAAGCCTGTGTATGGAGGCCAGAGGTTGATGTTGATTGTCTTTGCATGTTGCTCTCTACCTTAATTTTGGGGACAGAATTTCTCTGTTAACTTAGAGCTCATCAACTCTGCTAGGCTGGCTGGTCCCAGTGAAGTCTTGTTTCTGCCTTCTGAGCACTGGGGTTCTGGATGCAGAAGCCTCTGTGCTTGTCCCTAACATGGATGCTGGGGATCCAAGCTCATATTCTTCTGCTTGCACAGCAAGCGCTTCACTGATTGAGCCACCTCCCCAACCCCTTCTGCAGACCGTTGTATTGCCTGCAAGTGACAGCTGTATTTGGCATCTAATTCTACCCTTCCTGTGTTTCCTTATTGTGGCTGTTTTTGTTTGTTCTTTGGGACATTTATCTACTTGTTGTATGTGGGGTATACACGCCACAGCATGCATATGGAGAGAGAGGACATCTTTCAAGTCAGCTCTCTCCTCCTGCTGTGTGGGTCTCAGGGATCCAACGCAGGTCATCAGTCTTGGCGGCCGGCACCTTTACTCCTCAAGCCATCCTGCTGGTCTTTGGGGCTGTCATGTTGGCTAGAACTTCTATTACAACTGGGGATAGCAGGTGCCTTTGTCTTGTTGACTTTGAAGAGAAGGCTTTTAGTGTTTCCTGAGTGTTTCCACGTAGGTTTTTGTGGCCATGCTAGTTCAAGTTTAAACAGTGCTCTTAGCGCTGTGCTTGGCGGCGCATGCCTGTAACCAGCGCTTGAGAGGCAGAGGCAAGAGGTCAGGGGTTGTTTTCTTCATGTTGACTGTACTCACATTTTTATTTTCTGAACAAAAAACTTAAGACAATGATCTTAAATAATAAAACATGATATATTCTAGACACTTAATTGATTTTAAAAAGGAGTTTATTGTAAATTATGACTCCTACAGTTTTGATGTGATGCTTTAACTTTTACAGTATTTTTTTTTTTTAACTATTTTATCTTCGCTCCAAACTTGCTAAACAAAGACTTACCCCCTGGGTACTTGAAGCTTTAATTTAAGGAAATACTCCATAACCACATAAAACACCTTTTTAATATTTACAGAACACAAAGAGTCTGTCCAGCCACTGGGATTTTGTTTCTGTGCCCATTCTGAGATCAACACAAAAGCTAAATAGTAAGCAGCGCAAAGGACAGCATCAGCCAAACCCCAATAAACAAATGGACGAGTTACAAACATGCTCAGCAAAATCCAGCTCCTGGAAGCCTGATTAAAAGACATAAATACATAGCAGATCGTGACTAGACTGGTTTTCACTATGCAGCCTTCCTCAGGGGACAGTGTTACCCATTTCACAGAAAAAAAAGGAATATGCATTCAAGCCTTTAGTCATAGAAAAATGCCCTTTAAAAATTTGTCATTAAGCAAGAGAGAGAAGAGGAGGGGAGAGAGAGAGAGAGAAGAGAGAGGAGGGGGGTTGGGAAGGAGAGAGAGAGGATATGTTGTTTGGCCCAGAAAAAAATGTGAATATGGCATGTACTTATAGTATATACACATTTACAGATATATGCAATTTAGACTGTGTTTATAGTCATTAGACAAACGGACAGGCTCAGCAGGATGAAAAGTGTTCTCTATAAATAGGGAGCTATTGAGTTTAAGGTTATTTTGAGTTACATAGTGTTTCAAGGCCAGCCTTGGATATCAGACCAACTGTCTTAAACTAAAAAAGAGAAACAACAAGCTAGAAACAAAGAAACTATCTGGGATCTGGAAAGAATGATCCAGGCCTGCTACAATCCTAGCTTTCAGGAAGCTGAGACAGAAGGATGGAGAGCTTGGGACCAGCCTGGACCACAAAGCAAGAGCAGCCTGTCTCAAAAGCCCAAACCAAACCAACCAAACAGTAAAATCCTGTTCTATTCCAGGGCTGCCATGTGTGTGCACAGTTCTGTGTTTGGAACTCTATCTGGAGAATGTTAGGATCCTTGTTCTAGGCCCTCTTTTGATAATTTAATATCTATCCCATCTTGGTCTTATCTAGCAGTGGTCTTATTTAAGTTGATGCTTCTGGGTCTTACTATAGTGAGATTAAAAAAAATAAATCTAGGAATTTGGTTTATTATGCAATGAGATTCTTGATCTTATTTTAAGGGGGGGGAATTTCTGTCAGTTTGGGGTCAAAGTACAAGTCTGTCACTTGACCTTTTCTGGATACCTAGTTGGAAAGGGTCTTTGTGTTACTGCTGGGTGGAGAAGGTGGCGGGGCTCTGTAGCTTGCTGTGGTGTTGGGTAGCCGGATAATGCAGGTCAGTTGTTGAGGGCAGAGCTCTACCACCAGGCCTCACTTCTATCCCAAAGCCCAGTGTGTCTTTATCGCTTTGCTTGGATTCTGTTGCCTGCCATATAATTGTTGAAAGAAGTAACATCTCCCTCCCTCCCTTCTTTTCTCCTTCCTTCCTCTCTTCCTCTCTTCCTCCCTCCCTCTCTCCCTCCTTCCTTCCTTCCTCTCTTCCTCCCTCTCTTCCTCTCTCCCTCCTTCCTTCCTCTCTTCCTCCTTCCTTCCTTCCTCTCTTCCTCCCTCCTCCTCTTCTTCTCTCCTTCCCTTCTTTGTCTTTTCCTCCCTCCCTCATTCTCTCCCTCCCACTCCTTCTCTCCCTCCTCTCTTCCTTCCTTCCATCCCTTCCATTCCTCCCAGCCACCAAAATAGCTCTGTTATGACCTGGGCTCTCAGTACTTAAGAGTTAGTTTTCTGGGAGGGATAAGATTTACTTTATTGTCATTTAAATTTTTTCTTTGTCCTCCTTTATTTCCTGTTAAGTCTTAGAATTTTTTGTAGGAGTATGGCTTTTCTCTTTCTTTTGGTCCACGCCTTGCCCTCAGATTCTTGGCAGACTTGAGTAATGCCATGAGTCGGAGGCTCTTTCTCCCTTCACCACCTCAGATTCTGTTACATCGTCTTGACAGTGCAATCTGAAATTTATACATAATTAAGTTCGATCTTGCCAGGGAGTAAAATAACTCTGTATCTTTTTATTTTTTTTTAAGAACGATATTTTATGTGTGTGGGTATCTTGCTTACATGTGTCTGTGCACCACATTTGTTCCTTGCCCGCAGAGGTCAGGAGAGAGCGTCAGATACCCTTGAAACTAGTTACAGATAGATGGTTGTGAACTTGGAAAAAAAAAACCAAACAAAAACCAAGGTCCTCTGCAAGAGCAACAAGTGCTCTTAACCTCTGAGCGTCTCCCCAGGCCCTTCTTCTATTCTATCCTTTTCTTGTCACCATTACTTCATGTTGCTCTTCCGAGAAGTCGACATTCAATTAACTCTTAAAAAGCTGTTTTAATTCTGTCTTTGTAATATATGTGACGTAATGTAATGTCAGAAAACCTACTTTTAGTAATAATTGCATGTGTATACTTGTTTGGGAATAACGTCTTACGTTTACTTATTATTATTAATTATTACTATTATTGTGTGTGTGTGTGTGTGTGTGTGTGTGTATGTGTACTTGGGCCACCATGTGCACAGAGGTCAGAGGGCAACCTGTTGGAGTCAGTTTTCTCCTACCACGTTGGTCCTGGAGATTGAACTCATGTCATCAGGCTTGGTGGCAAGCACCTTTACCACTGAGCCGTCTTGTCAGCCTGGAATGATTTTTAAGATAAATTTACAGCAAAGCTAATGTCTTACTATTTGAGACAGGTCTGTAGTTGGGCTCACTGTTGAGTGTCCAGCTGTGGAAGTAATGGGGTGTGCAGCCTGCAGCCTGCGGGCTGCGTGGGGCTGCCTGCACCTTAGGATGACGAGGCTAATGCAGTGTTACAAACTCACCTAACTCAGTCGCACAGTTCGTAACTGCGAGCTTCGTAGATGACAACTTTGTGTAGCAGTGTCAAAAGCT
Organism: Cricetomys ansorgei; assembly: GCA_026225945.1. NCBI lineage: Eukaryota > Metazoa > Chordata > Mammalia > Rodentia > Nesomyidae > Cricetomys > Cricetomys ansorgei. The sequence goes on from JAMJFZ010004042.1 coordinate 1,778,136, forward strand.
AGACTCAACCTGCTAGGGTAAACGACTTTGGGAGTTAACAGGCTAGAACGCTTTAGCTTGCACAAAAAATTGACTTTTACTTCCCTCCCACCCCACAATCGAAAAGCCAATGTTCTTAGTAACCGAAACAACAGCCACATGTGTTCCTGCTGCCCAGGATTAGCCGGTGCCCTGATTTGGCTGACTGTCTTAGGTCTGCACACGGGGCTGCCTGTAAGTTACTGAAATGGAGTTGCTCTGAGGGGTTCTGAAAGGTCACTTAGTAGCTCTGTCGAAGGCTTTGATGCAGTTTCACCATCTCTGACTTCAGGTGGGTCAGGACCCCTTCCCGCACCTTGTTGCTCTTACGATTGGCTCTACAGAGCATCCTTCAGTTTGTACCTTTATTCACCCTGACACTCCTTTAGGGTGACCTTTAAAAGCTGAGTTGCTGGATAAACCCATTGTCACCGCCTTTCCTTATTTGCCCACAGAATGGTATCACCTTGCTGCCTCTTAAGTGTTCAGGCACATTTCCAGTGTGGCACTGGGTGTGTTAACGTTATCACTGGGCACTGCCGTGTCCCTGTCGAGTGTCTGTGTGCAGTGTGCAGTGCTTCACCCCTGCATAGCAGGTGGTGGGATTTGTCCCTTCCTTTCATGGTGAGAGCACTTCCTGCAGGGCAGCTGGCTGGGAAGGGCTGAGCTCCATGTTCAAAGGGGACTCGACTTTGTGAAGCTGCCACACTACTGGAATGGTTAGGTCATATCAGACAGATTATGTACACTCCTGCTTGAGGTACACACAGGATTTTCATGGTGGAGTTCTGAGGAACTTCAGCTGGCACTCCTGTTTATTTGTGCTGGTGACTGTGGCTTCACCAAACACACAAACCCTTTGGGAGGTTCTGTTGGCATAGCTACAGAATTAGGCTTATGTTAGAATAATTTGACATTGTTTGAACATCTTCCAGACTCACAATCAGCATTTCAGTAGAGTAGAATTAACACGATACATACTTCACTGGTGCTCACTGGTGGCAGCTGCGTAGGTGCACAGCCTGTCTCTGTCTCTTGGAAGGGGCATGACCTTGATTATTGAGATAGTACCTACCCGATAGGCTCCTATGAGGACGCAGTGACACTGTGCACAAAACAACAGCGGAGTGCTCAGTAAATCTAAGTGTTTTTTTTTTTTTTTTTTTTTTTTTTTTGTGATTTGGACATGCTCACCCCCAGAGAAGCAGTAGAAGGCTTAGATTTTCTGAGTTGGGGTGTCTGCAATCTCGCTGGTGGACTGGTTAGCATTCTTTGTGAAAAAGGCATTAATGGAAGTATGAAAGGGCCAGTGGACATTGAGAACACGCCCCCAGTTACCAGGTAGTTGGGGAGAGTTTCCAGGGAGGAGAAGGCATTCCACAGAGACCAGGCGATGAGCGGGAGTTCCGAATGTGACTGGGGTTAGGAGTGTCGATGTAAATCGAATCTTTGTGAAGCATTTTGCAGTCTATTAGATGCTAAATTCTGGAGTGACGTTTGTATGGTTATTTATTACTAAATATAGTTGCAAATATGTACTGTTAAGATCTCCTGTGATATGGTTGTTTGAATACTGCGTTTCTCTTTTTGCAGCAGATGCCAGCCCACAGCTTTGTAGTTTTTCATTTTAATTGGAAGTCACATCTCCTTCCTCTCTATAATTAGACTGTATGTTTAAAAACAATTTGATGTCATTTTATTAAAATGACTTAAGAGTATATAAGCATTATTTTTTAGCTTCCCTTCCTCTTCTATGCTATATAGAATTTTGTCTCTCCAGGCTGTATTTTACAATCAACATGTGGCAGGTGAATGGTCCATAATGTCACTTGCTTTCTTAAGGGGTTTCTCCAGATGAGGCCGATTAATAAGATCGCTTCTGTGCCAATATTAAAAACAGTTCCCTTGCATCATAGTGAGATGACACCGGAAAGAGTTGTTCGTTTCTCTGTTACTTCCTATGCTCATTACTCCCGTGAGCACTCCCAGCTCTAAATAAAACCTTAGCCGTCACCATTTACTTGTGCAAACATACAGGTTATGTTAACTGTTGCTGATAATTCAGATAACATGTGGATAGTGATGGCATCTTTGTGAAAGAAACACATTTTTTCCCCCTTCAGGTATCGCCATCAGAGAATCTGCAAAGGTAGTTGATCAAGCCCAAAGGAGGGTGTTGAGAGGAGTTGATGACCTTGACTTTTTCATAGGGGATGAAGCCATTGATAAGCCTACCTACGCTACCAAGGTAAAGTTGTGCCAGCGATCTGCTTGTGTGAGTGCAGAGCCAGCAACAGAGCAGGAATGAGCATGGAATGACGGAGGAAAAGGATAGCTTGTCTGGGATTCGTGCCTGCGAGTTGTGGAGTGTGGCGTCTTTCTTACGCTTGGGCGGAGGTGGTTAGCTAGAGGGGATTGCTTCTGAGGGGGAGGATTTTGTGTGGAGAGCCAAGTGAGTTAACAAAGCCCCGAGTCAGCAATTGTCAGCAGCGCTAGCAAGACCTGCCCTTCTGGGGAACTGCAGGTTGACGAAGGAACCTGTCTGATTTGGAAGCTTGCAGACCGAGTAACTAAGAAGAAGCACTAATACTAAAACAGGCATTTCTTTTTTAAAAAAGATAATTCAAATTACTTTTTAAACTTAGCATACAAACTGATGGATTGCATTATGACATTTTCATACATATACGTCATTTTAGTCTGTTCTTGCTCACCCTGATGACCTCATGACCGCTCTCATCAACGTGCCCACTCTTGCTGGCTCCCCACTTGGTCCAAATATCCCTCCTTTCTGCTCTCACGAAACATGCATTCCATTATTCTCTCCCCCTCCCTTAAGATCACTTCCTCCCTGCTCATGGTACCCTTTTTGCTTTCATCATACACACAGGCATGCACACTCGCAGAAAGAGGCGGGGAGGGAGGGGCAGAGGGAAGGAGAGAGAGCGGGAATCGATTTGAATCTAGGTTCCATATATGAGGGAAAACATGCAGTGTTGGTCTTTCTGACTCTGACTTACTTCATTTACCCATTTTCCTGCAGTTGTCATGATTTCACTCTTTAATGGCTAAATGAAATTCCATTGCGTATTTGTACTGCATTTGAAAAGAATCCACTGATAGACATCCAGCCTTGTTCCATTTCTCAGCTATTTAAGTACACAGCAGTCCCTGTGGACATGCATTTGTCTCCCTGATTCATTGACTCGGAGTCCTTCAGGTGTATACCCGTGTGTGGTCTCTCTGGGCTATACACTGGTCCTGTGTTTAGTTCTGTTTTGGAACCTTCACACCGACTTCTATAATAGCTGCATCAGTTTACAGTCCCACCAGCAGTGTACAGCAGGTCCTGTTTCTCCACTTCTTCACCAGCAAAGCAGGTCTTCTGTAAAAACCAAAGGACCAGAGGGAGTTGTAGATGAGCTCTGTCTGCCTGCTGCCATCCAGCAGTTCTGCGTACTTAGAGGTGATGCGGTAAATACAATATATAACTTGGTCTCTTGTTAAAGTATGTTGTTTCTGTGCGAATCGCCATGAGCTTCACCACCAGGAGGTCTTTACTCTCTTGGACCATGGAGCCTCCTCTGTGCTTGTGCTGTGAAACTGTCACTTGTATTCAGTTCTTACCATCTGGGCATATTGTGCTTTCTCTTGCTTCAGTGGCCTATCCGACATGGCATCATTGAAGACTGGGATCTTATGGAAAGGTTCATGGAACAAGTGGTCTTTAAGTATCTTCGTGCTGAACCTGAGGACCATTATTTTTTAATGGTGAGTAATTGGAACCAAGAGAGATACACTCCTGTGAGTTCCAAATTACTTAGATTTTTTTTTTTTTAAACACTGAAGTCCTAAAGACTTTGTCATGAATCAAGCTGCTTTAGGGGCGAATACTAGAGAGCTCAATAAAAATACCCAGAACCTAAAGGCTTATTACCCCGTAGAGCAAGAAGGCCAGAGCCTGGCTGCCCTGGGGTGCTCAGCTCAGCAGCTTGGAGATGGACCCATCTTTTAGCATGACCTCTTCTGTGGGCTTCCTGGTGCACCGGGATGGCTGCCCAACTTTCTGCGTTGCCTCTTCAGAGTATTCATGTATTTCTGCTCAGTAGTAGAAGAGAGGGCTTTCCCTGCAACTTAGGAGCCATTTTAGGAACCTTCCCAGTGGTTCTGCCTCATGTGCCTGAGCCCTCTGCGGGTCCCTTAGACCGGGAGGAGGGTAAGTACTGTAACAGACCTTCAGTGCAGGGTCCAGAGGAGGAGGCATGGTTGGGTTGGGTGGGAAGCTGTTGTGCCCTTGAGAAGTAACTGGATGCTGTGATTATTACCTCTGTTATAGCAGAGAAACCTTGGCCAAGATGTTATTTTCCAGTGTTGAGATCTTACTGTAAAAGGGAACTGAGCTGCATCATGGGCCCTGATTACGGCAGTTAAGTATCATGTCAAACAAAACAGCATAGAGAGTTGAGAAGAAATACCTCTTAGGGTACGGGATCTAATTATTTTATTCAACATAATGTTTCCTTTCTTGGAATATTCTTTTTATTTTAAAAGCAGTCTCATGTATAAGATGTTTGCTTTATAAATAGAAACTCTATACAACATAAGCTGCATATTAAAACTTACATGAATTAGCTTTGGATTTTTCTATGCAAGTACATCTCCCATTATAATTCTTTCTAATGTTTTACCACACATGTCTTGTTTAGAAAGTGGTAATTACAAAACCAATAGTTATGGAGTCTATATATTTGATGTCTACCAAGGCAAATCTTTGAAGGTGCTCTGACCTCTTCCCTCGGGTGTTTCTTCAAATTCAGAATGTCAAGTGTGGCTACTGTGCTTTACAGACCCCTGTATTTCCTCTCCTGTACAGTGGTTGTATTCAATAAATGAGGCCAGAAGACTGACAGCGTGTGAGTTACTTTGTCTATGTGGCCAAAACACATCTCAGGTCCCACATGTCAGGGTTGGCACTTTTCCTGCTAGCTTATCACTAACTACCTGTTGGATAGGATTTTAGGGCCAGCTGCTTCCTTCTGCCTTCAGCTTACTGTGCCAGGACCCCACCCCCCACCCCCCACCCCTGTCTTGAATGAAAGGGCATCAAACCTCAGGCCCGTGGAGGAAGTGCAGATACATGCCACAGGATGTTTTTCCTGGAAAAAAAAAAAAAACAAAACAGAAAGACACTCAGATTTTTTTCTCCCCCCTCCTGTCTGTCCATCTGTCATCATTGTCTTCTTCTCCTCCTCTTCCTCCTTCTTCTCTTCTCTCTCTCCCTCTCTCCGCTTCTCACACATATGCATCATTCCCTGGTTTAGATGGCATATTTATAAACTGGTTAAATATAATCACTTACAAGGAAGAAATAGGAGGTAATGTTTTATGTGAACCTAGAAAAGTCCATTTGCTAAAAATAGGCACCTATGGTGAATTTTAAAAAAAAATTGAAACTTACTAATGTAAGAAAATATTGTGCTGCCCGTAGTGCACTTTAAATTCTGTATGTCAGTTTGCACAATATGGTTGAGGAAATTTCCTGTTTCTTACAGGTATGTGTATGTTCTTGTGGGGAAGTGTATACACATGGTGCACCTGTGTGTGTGTCTTGGGTATTGTTATTCAGGCCTTATGCACATGTTTTGTTTGTGACACATTTGTTCTCTTACTGTTCTGAAAGCTACCAAGTAGCTGGGCTGGACCGTCCAGCTCAAGCACCAGGGATCTCCCTGCCTCCATGGTCCCAGTTCTGGGACTACAGGCACACGCAGCCACACCCAGCTTCCTTTCCTTCCTTTTCTTTTTTCTTAAATTAATTTTTTGGTTAACAAACAAAGAAATAAATCTCACCGTGACAGTTTCATATATCTATGACATGCTCTGGAAGTTCCCGGATTGCTAATTGTCTCAGTTAGGGTTTCTAGTACTGGGATGAAACACCATGACCAAAAAGCAAGTCGTGGGGAGGAAAGGGTTTATTCAGCTTACACTTCCACATCACTGTTCATCATCGAAGGAGGTCAGGACAGGAACGCAAACAGGGCAGGAACCTGGAGGCAGGAGCTGATGCAGAGGCCACAGAGGGGTACTGCTTACTGGCTTGTGCCTCATGGCTTGCTCAGCCTGCTTTCTTATAGGAGCCAGGACCATAAGGGGCTGGGCCCTCCCCCATCAGTCACTAATTAAGAGAATACCCTACAGCTGGATCTTATGGAGGCATTTTTTTTCAATCGAGGTTCCCTACTTTCGGATAACTCTAGCTTGCGTCAAGATGACAAAACCAGCCAGCTCATTAATCGTGGCTTAGACATGCCCTCCCAGTTCAGTGGCCACCAGCCAGCGCAGAGATGGGCTGCATGGGCTTGCTCAGTCTGTGATGCTCCACCTGTCTCTGAGCTTCCAGCACATTGTCGTCTCCTCTGCTGCTCTCTTTTCACTGAGTGTTTATATTTTAAAAATTGTTTCTTGGGCAGTCAAGATGGCTCAGTAGGTAAAAGTACGTTCTGTGCAAACTTGATGGCCTGAGTTCGATCCCCAGGACCCACAGTGAAAGGGAAGAGCTGGTTCCCAAAAGTCATCCTCTGATCTCCACTGTGTGACACTTGTGTGTGTGCCAGTTCTCATGTGCACGCGTATACCAATAATAATAAAGCATTTCTCCACTGCAGTTTTGGAGGCGTTGGAGGGTAGAACTAGTTCTAGGTATGCACATTCAGTTTCCTACCTTCATGGAGAAATGCAGGTTATTTTCCATAATACTCATTAATTACTCATTTTCAATCAGCACCGGGTGATAATTTTACTATTGGTATGAATTACAATGCCCATGTAATTTTATTTTACGGGATGTTTTAACATATACATCAATATGAAGACAAAAGGAAAACTCTGATCTTGTGTAATGGTTTGGGAACGTTTTATTTCAGTGTCTTCCAAAGGAGTACTTTCTGTGCCTTTGGAGGTGGACACAGAGACCGAGGAGGAAGTGGGTTATGAGGACAGAGCCTCAAGAACACTGACCTTGATTCCAGAACCAAGAGAACTGACTACATGACAAATACTTCGTGAAGTACAAGTGGAGAGTCTAAGCCTTTAAAGGTGGTGAATCGTGATCGGTAGCCAGTGATAGGAGTTTAAAAATAGGAGTTCAAAAAAGTTAATGGTTTTAATTGTCTTGATGAAATCAGCTTATGGTAGGCAGTTGGTGCTGGGCGTGGTAGCTCTCTGGCGTCACCAGGGGTCTCTCTTCTCTAGTGCGCTTGATATTTGGCTTCCCTACTAAGGATGCTGACTAGTCCAAAGTTGGTTACTGTAGCTTCAGCCATTCCATTATTCTGAAGGAAGGGGGAGGGGTAAGGGCAAAAGTGCTCTACTGTTTGCATCTCATTTGCTTTTGCATCTCACTGGACAGAACTTACCTGCTCAGTCACCTGTGTCCACAAAGAAGTGTGGGATATGCTTTTTGCCTGTGCCTGTTGCCATTTCCAGTATCAGTCAATAATCAGTAATGAGCACACAGTGCCATCAAGTACGACTCAGTACCTGTCAGAGTAAGATGATTCATTCGTAGGTCTGAGCTCAAATAGAGCTCATTGCTTTCATCCCTTCTGCTGCGTTCTGCCCGTCTTGAGTGCTGTGCACCAGGGACCCAGTGGGCTAGGAGCACTGTGGCCATGCTGTGTCTGCTCCAGCTCTGTGGTGGGTTTGCATCTGCTCAGTGCTTGGTCTGTGGCGAAGGGGGTTGCGTTGCTATGTGAGGGGGTTTGTGTGGGCCCTGGCCCAGAGTCATACCCAGGTGTGTAAGCTTTCTCCCTTGTTGCAGTAGAGATGAAAGGAGGAACCAGTGTTTGGAAGTGATATCTGTGCCTTTCACAGTCCCCTCACATCAGCAGCTGTTGCTCACATTTAGCAGATGTTGCTGAGTCTTTTTACCCATGTTTCTATGTTTTATATACAGTATTGTACTCCATTTCCTTGTTTATGTATTTCTTTATTTTTGTGTTTGTGTGTGTGAACACCGTATGTGTGCTAATGTGGAGGTCCGAGGACAACTTGTAGGAATCCGTTCTCTCTTTCTTCCGTTTGGGCCCTGGGATTGAACTCACGTCATCAGGCTTGGTGGCAAGTACCTTCACACACTGAGCCATCTTGGTGGCCCTTGCTCCATTTTTATTTGCAGTTTCTATATTAGTTGCTTTTCTGTTGCCATGATAAAACATTGTGACCAAAAGCAACTTAAGAAAGAGAATTTATTTGGGTTTATGGTTCCAGAGAGAGAAGAGTCTATCATGGCCAGGAGGCAAGCATCAGGCATGGTGACAGGTGCAGGAAGCTGAGAGGTCACATCTTCAACCACAGACCCAAAGCAGAGAGTGTGAACAGGAAATGGGGTAACTGTCACATATTTCCTTCAGCAAGGCCATATCTCCTAAACCCCCAAAAGCATCACCGACAGGGTCCAAGTATTCAAATACATGAGCCTATGGGAAACATTTCTCATTCGAGCCGCCAGGTTCCATAGTTATCATAACATTTGGGGGATTTTACACCAGCAGCTGGCTCCTGTTTTCTACTTGTTCTGTTTTCAGACATTGACTTCTGCTTCTGATTTCTAAGAAACAGTGTAATCTTTGTATATACAGTTATACAGGTTTCTGTTTGTCTGTTTGTTGTTGATTTTTGAGACAGGGTCTCACTATGTAGCCATGACTGGCCTGAAACTCCCTGTGTAGACCAGGCAGGCCTTGAACTCACAGAGAACCACATGCCTCTGCCTCCTGAGTGCTGGGATTAAAGGCCTGTGCTGCCATACACAGCTCTTCATTACTGTTTTATTTTATGTATAAAGCATTCTGTTTTTCTTAATAATTAAAAAATTTTAAGTAAATGTATCATTTCTGCTTCTGTCCTCCTTCCAGCCCCTCCAGTGTGCCCTTCCTCTCTCTCAAATTTATTATTCTATTATTGTTATTATATATACATATATATGTGTGTGTGTGTGTGTGTGTATTGTATAACCAGTTAGTGTGTGTGTGTGTGTGTGTGTGTGTGTGTATTGTATAACCAGTTATGGGCTCATCCCTTTGAAAATCTAATTCTTTCTCTCTTAGCAGTGGTTAGTTGCTTGTCTAGGGCTGGAACCTCAGGAGATTTTCCCCCTTCCAAATCAGCATCCACAACACCACAAGGTGTTGTTCTTGTTTGGATCTTGTTTAGGCTGCCATATTGTTTCAGTACCATGGGTGAAAAGCTTCCCTGTTATTGCTAGGAAACACAATCTCAAAGCAGACTTCCTGGTTCCCTGGCTTTTATACTATTCCTATCCCCCTTTCTTCAACATTCCCTGAACCTTTAGGTGCAGGAGTTGTGTTGTAGGTGTATTTGTTACACCTGGGCACCATGATCTGTTAGTCTCTGTATTTGGCCAGTTGTAGTTTTCTGTGATGGTCTCTGTCTCCTGGAAAGAGCTGATGAGGTGTGGGAGCCATACTTACCTGTGCTTATAAGGGTAACTATTTAGAATGCAGTTGGGAGTGGTGCTGGTCTAGTAAAGTGGCAGTAGTAGGTTCTCCTCTAAGATCCATGACCTCACTAGCCTCAGGTAGTTTGGCTAGGTTGGATAGTTGGCTGTTAAGAAGGCCTTAGGTCCAATTAGAGAGCTGATGGTTACCAACACATGGAGTGCCACTATTTAGGACTACCTTGCAGGGCTGGTCATTGTGTGGTTCATAGGTGTCAACGTTGGATAGGACTATTGATTGCTAATCTCCGTTGACAGCTTGCATAGTACCTTCTGATACTATGAAAGCTAGTCCTCAGGGAGGACATTTTGAGCATTCTTTATTTAAAGATAATTAGGGTTTAATTTTGAGGTCTAGAGCAGTAAGGATGCTATGACTATGTGTGATGTAATACCTCACCTCACCCTGACTAAGTAATATATAAAAGGCCTTCTCAGCATTAATATTAATTTTCTGAGTTTTTACATGGTCGAAGATATTTTGGTTTTGCAAAATGCTAGATTGACATTGTGACCAAATACCAAATTATTTGGTTGTCCTTCCTGCCACAGAGACTCTGTGAGTACGGCCTTGTGCAATGCAGAGTTAAAAGTAGCCACATTGAATCCAGAGGCTGTATTTTCTGGCTTAAAGTGTTAGTGATCTACCCTGTTGCCTTTACACAAGGCCTCAGGCAAAGTGGCTTAATCAAGAGAAACTTACTTTTTCATAGTTCTGGAGGCTGCGAGTTCAAGATTAGGAAGGTACTGACTGGATGGTTCCTGGTGAGGGCCTCTTCCTGGCCTTTCGGTGGCTACCTTCTTGCTCTGTTATTACTTGGCTTCTTGGTGCTTCTTTGTGTAAGAAAGAAGGGAGGGAGAGAGAAAGAGGGAGGGGAGACTTGTGGGTTAGGGTTTAATGCATGAATTTTGGAGGAATCACAATTCAGTCCATAATAAAGGGTAATGTGGAGTTCTTGCCAAAGGGTCCAGAGCATTTTCATTTATTTTTGCAGTTTATGGAAATATAAGATGTATATCTTTATTGTTTTGGAAAAATACAGCACCTTGTTTTAATTTTTCTGTTGTCTGGTGATTTTTCAATCCGATTTGATAATACTGTTTTAAAAAGGGTTTTGACTTGAGAATTTCCTTCAAGATTTTTGTCCGCTTCGTTTTTATATTATCCTAGCTACACATTCAATATTCCTCATTCAAAATGCCTGCAACCAGAGACTTTCTGATTTGAGGGTTTGGAATACTTGAGCATACATAATGAGATATCATGGGGTTAGGACTGAGGTCTAAATGCTAAATATATTTATGTTTCGTAAAAATCTGTACGCATAGCCTGAGGATAATTTTATACAGTGCTTTTAGTGTACCTGCATGTTGATTGACACCTGTCATGTAAGATCACTGTGTGTCAGGTCGGTGCTCAGAGTTCCAGATTTTGGAACACCTTGGGATGCTTCCCCCATGTATGTGTTGTGTGTGTGTGTGTGTGTGTGTGTGTGTGTGTGTGTGTGTTTCGATTGATTTTCTCTTTTCTTTAATATTGGTTGTTACCATTTGCTTTCATGACATGTGTGAGTGTGGGCTTGATAGGCCCAGGAGGTCAGTGCCTGGGGAACATGGCAGCCATCCTGGAGTGTGGTGGGCTGAGCCTGTCCCTGCGGCTCTGAGTGCTGGGAGGGGAGGGAGCTTCTGCTGCTTCGAGCTTCAAGCAGCAGCTTGCCCTCGCCCGTCTTTGGAGAACTCATTTGCCTGTGGGACTGCCGTCATGAGTCCTCACTCTTGGCTGTATTCTGCCGCCCTTGGTATCCTGCATCAGGGCTCTCAGTTTCAGGGTGGTTAGTTGTAATGCAGGTAGTGAATTCACGAACTCCTCTTTTTCTGTGGCTTGTTGAACTTTGAACTTTGCTCTGTCTTTTCAAAGTCTTTTAGACCCACAGGTAAGGTACCTTTAGTCACCTTCACTGGACCCTGTCTTTAAAGCTAAGGAGTTCTACGATACCCTGGCCAGCATGCCTTTGTGTTAGCTTTTTTGTAGTTCTCTTGCAGTTACATGAAATTTGAGGGAACACTAAATCTAATGTTTTCTTACAGACGGAACCTCCACTGAACACACCAGAAAACAGAGAGTACCTTGCAGAAATCATGTTTGAATCGTTTAATGTACCAGGACTCTACATTGCAGTTCAGGTAAAAAAGCAAAACAACAGCAACAACAATGAAGCAGTGTTATCTTTGTGGTTCTGACAGTGCACTAATCCCAAGGCCCTTTGTGCTCAGACTGGGCTAGGCATTCCTCTTTTCTCTCTCTCTCTCTCTTTTTTTTTTGGTATGCATCCCACCATCAAGCCATTCAGGTTTGAGCCAAAGCACCACAAAGAATCTTGTCCATAATCTATTTTTATATAACTACCACCGATATAAAATTGGTCTGGCTCTACAGTTTTCCTGTGTTGAGTCTCATGTATTTTTATTTGGGTGACAAGTTAGAGGTGTAGATGTCTTCCTTCCTTCCTTCCTTCTTTCCTCCCTCCTTCCTTCCCTTTCTCCCTCCCCCTCTCCTTCCCTTCCTTCTTTCCTTACTTTCTAGCTTCTTACTCTTACTTTGGGTCAGTGTAAGTGTAAGAAAAAATAGAAACAAACAAACTGGCAAACAGAAAGAAACAAACAGACTGTACAGAATCCATTGAAGCTGGGAAGGGTGGCTCAAGCCATGATCCTGCCACTTGGGAGGGTGAAGCAGGAGGCACTGGGTCAGCCTGGCCTAGATCATGTGTTCTGGGACAAGTCTGGGTTACAGAGTGAGATTCTGTCTCAAAAACAAAATGAACAAACAAAACACAAAGCCAGAACAAAGTAAACAAAGTCCTCTTTGGGAGGACCCTGTGGTTAGGCTGTTGGTCCCAGGCACTCTTGCTTCTGAGAGGCCCTGTGCTCTCAGGAGTTTCCAGAAGTCATTTTGAAGTCTCTTTTCCTTGGCTTTTATTGTTTTATTGGTGCTTTGGTGGTTGGATACAAAGAAGTTGATTAGAGTTTTGAGGTGTAACTGAGTTGATCTTTCTCCAGAATTTGCTGCATAATAGTACTCCCTTCTGAGAAGGAAGAGTTCTGTGGAGAAATGCATTTTGGAGGTGCAGAGTACTCTTGTCTCCCCATGGTGAATCATAGTGCCTGTTAACACAGTAAAGAATCCAACCATTCCTAAAGAAGAAATCTATTAATTCTATTCTCTTCCAAGACATATATAGCATACAGAATAGGGAGGTAATCAGAAACACAGAATTATTATTATTTATTATTATTATTATTATTATTTAGACAAGATCTTACTCTGTAGCCTACTCTGGCCTCAAATGCAGGGTGATCTCCCTGTCTCAACCTCAGGAGTAGGTCACCATGTCCCACAAGGACTGATAGTTCTTAAGATGGTCTGTATGCCAACTTCACCCAGCATATGCTTTTTAAACGTTTAAATTCCTGTGTTCTGTCTTGGCCTGGTGTTGGGCAGATAGTTCCTTGCTGCAGGGTTTCCTGTACATTGCAGAGTATGGAGCAGCAGCCACTCCCAGCCTCCTCTACTCTGAGGGTTGTGACAGTGAGCAATGGCAGCAGACATGGCCAAATGTTCTGTGATGAGCAGAGTTGCCTCTGGCTGAGAGCCACTGTCTTGCACATACCAGATCAGATTTCTGGAAGAGAGGTCTCATCAGAGCTCCGTGACGGCTGGGGATGTGGCTCAATTGGTAGAATGCTTGCCCTGAGCAGACCCTGGCTTTGATCCTAAGCACGGTGTGAACTGGGTATGGTCCTGCGCATCTGAATTCTTAGTACTCTTGAGTTGGAAGCAGAAAGCTCAGGAGCTCAAGGCCATCCTTGGCTACCCAGTGAGTTTGAAGCTAGCCTGGGTTACATGAGACCCTGCCTCAAACCACAAACAAACTCCCAAACAAGTTTGTGACTGCACTTGGAACATCAATAGATTAGAAGTTAAATCTTGTGATTTAGCAGTGAAATTCTGTTGGTTTTTGTTTGTAAAACTTTAGACGTTTTTGTTGAGAATTTGACTCCTTCATTGGAATTGGAAACTGGCATGCCAGTTGGCTAACTGAGCATTTTAATTTAGGAGATGGGGGAGGAGTAGAGAAAAGGAAGTTCCTCAGACTTGTAAGTAAGAAAGAACTTACCGCAGAACCCGAGACCAGCCAAGCGACGGCTTCTGGTGTTCCTAGGTGCCGTGTCTCTCATTGGAGGATGTTCAATGTCTCTCTCCAGGCAGTGCTGGCTCTGGCGGCTTCCTGGACATCCCGGCAAGTTGGTGAACGCACCCTGACTGGGATAGTCATAGATAGTGGAGATGGCGTCACCCACGTTATCCCAGTGGTAAGCACGGTTCCTCTTTACTCTCTGAGGCTTAACACCTGACCTGAGGTAAGAGAAGAAATGAAAAGGGCAAAACGAAACTCACCTCCGTCTAAGGAAAATACCACCTTGTATGTGGTATACTTAGAGTCCCTCCCACCCCCCTCATTTTGAGATAGGGTATCCCTGGCTGTCTTAGAACTCCTTGTGTAGACCAGGCTGGCCTTGGACTCACAGAGATCCACCTGCCTCTGCCTCCCAAGTGCTGGGATTAAAAATGTGTGCCACCATGTCGTGGTGATGTGAATTTAGAAAGCCTAGGCAGGTGAGAGAATTTGAAAGATGACCCTGTTCGTGCCTTTGGCAGTTTTGAAATCATGGAGAAATTCTGTAGTCACGTGCTTTTCTGTAAGACTTCTGCGGTATTCCCACAGGTGTCACAAGGGTCCTGGTTCATCATTCTGAGCTTCTGCAGCTAGACACCGTTCTGGATGCCAGAATTGAGGGTCAGGGCATGCCCTGAAAGAGAGAGGCTCTGATCAGCTGGGGCTTTGGAGAACTTGCTCTTGCCTCTACGTGTACTTAAGAGCCACGGAGGAGAAAGTTCATGTTTCGATTTGCAGGAGTCCTTACAATGCCACCTTCGGGTTTTAAGACCTTAGCAAAGTGACTTCTAACTCCAGCTTCAGGAGGCTTTTGCATCTTTCTTTTGTCCAAGAGATTATTTAAAGAAATTATTTAAAAATCATTCATTTGAAAATCAACTAGTGTCAGTGGAAAGTCAGTCATTCCTGGTCACCCCCCTTTAGGTGTCCTCAGTAACCATAGTTACAATGATAACCACAGTTATTTTTGTTAACCACAGTTATAAGCACACACAAAAATATGTGGAGCTCTTTTTAAATTTGAAGGTTTTTTTTGCTTTTGAAAAATGGTGTGTGTGTGTGTGTGTGTGTGTGTGTGTGTGTGTGTGTGTGTGTGTGTTTGCATGGGAATGCATACCATGATCATATGTAGTAGTTGTATGACAATGTGTGGGAGTCAGTTCTTCCTTCTACCATGTGGGTTCCAGATGTCAAACTCAGGCCAAGCACCTTTGTTCATTACGCCATTTTATCGGCCCTTAAATTTAAGTTTCAAAAAAAATTTTTTTAAAGGTTTATTTAATTACATGTATGTGTCTCTGTATGGGTTTGCGCATGTGAATGGAGGTGCCCCCCAGAGGCCAGAGGCATCAGAACCCCTGGAGCTGGAGTTAAGTATGGGTGGTGTAAGCTGTCCAATATCAGTGCTGGAAACAGAACTTTAGTCCACTGCAGGAGCAGTACAAGATCTTAACCACTGACCCATTTCTCCAGCCCTTAAATCTAATTTTAAAATGCAAATTAGGGTATTAAAAAAATCCAAATCTGAGTGTGTTGGCACATGCCTGTAATTCCAGCATTTGAGAGGTGAGGGCAGGAGGTCCAGAAGCTAAAGGCCAGTCTTGGCTGCATACTGAATTTAAAGCCAGCTTGGGATACATGAGAGCCTGCCTCTACCAGTTCACAGAATTCAACACATTCTTCTGGCCTCCATAGATACCTGTGCGCGTGCGCACAGACACACACACACACACACACACACACACACACACACACACACACGGGGTGTGTGTGTGTAAACAAACAAAACTCTTAAAACACTACGTGTGTGTGTGTGTGTGTGTGTGTGTGTGTGTTTGTGTGTGTATGTGTATGTATGTATGTATTTATTTATTTTTCGAAACAGGGTTTATCTGTTGTAACCCTGGCTGTCCTGGAACTCACTCTGTTGACCAGACTGGCCTTGAACTCACAGAGATCCACCTGCCTCTGCTTCCCAAGTGCTGGGATTAAAGGCCTGTGTCACCACCACCCGGCACATGTCCATATTTTAAATTGGTATATCCTATGTCTAGTTTGTGTTCTAATTGTATAAATAATACTAAAGTTATATTTTGCATATTAATTTAATGATAATTTTTACTGTTAAGGTCAAACATCCTATGAAAAATAATTACCTAAAACCCTGGTGTGTAGTCCCAAAGTGATGTAGTTTTGACCTTCCGGGTCTGCTGCTGGTGTGTGGCATGCTGCTGCTCTTACTTAATGCTCATTTTAGGAAGTGGTGTATGTGAGGCCTAGAATGTAACTGTCAAGAGCCCATGTGTTAGAAGTTAATATTTTAGTCACGTGTCCATACCTTTTATCGCCATCTTAAAATATTTCACAAATACTTGCACTTTGCAGAAAGGCCTAATCTATTGTCTAGAAGTTAGGAACACCAGAGAAAACCCAGGAGGACTTGGGAAGGTGGTCCTTGCAGCTCAGCAGTGGCTCCATCTGGGCCTGTGCTGAGAGTGCACGTCTGTAGCATGGGCCGGTTCAAATCCACACCCTCTTTCCCTTGGGCCCGTGGCACGGAAGGCATGAATTGCTAGAATGTGAAACCCAACCCTAGTGTCCCCACATCTGTATCTCTGCAGACAAGCCGGATGGGTGGCCAGGCTTGTGGCTTCTGTGACATGTCTGTGCCCACAGAAGGCCAGTGGGGCGAACTTAAGCCCATCACCACTGTGGACATGCAGACTCTTGGCATTAGTCCTACTAGTTGATAGCAGAGTCATTGTGGACTCCCCACGGGCCCCTCATGGACATGCCTTCATAGCTCAGGAAGGCATCAGGGAGACTCCTGATTAAGAGCCACACTGGTCTTCAGATGGCCCTGGTTGGCTAGCTTCTTTGAGTCACTTTTTAGTATGCTGGATGGAACCTTTCTTAAATACTTAGTACCTGCCATAAAATACATGTCTGGCAGGCAGGGGTTCATTTCATCTTTATTATTAATGCCCCCAGGGTATTTGCTTCACACTAGGGATGAAGGTCTGAAGTCTGTGGACCCAGGGTTTGGATGCCAGTTGTTTTGGGATTACAGTCCTCTGTACTTTACCGCATTGTTGACTTTGAATTAGGAGGGGATTTATAGTTGGTCTGACAATGCATAGACAAAGCCTTTCCTGTTTAGTTAGAGGAAAAAATTACTTTTGAGTTTACTGTTCCCAGACAGCATCCTCTTTTATAAATGGACTATCCTATGCACTTTCACCCGTGTTCCTAATGAAAACAACATTTTGGTTGTTTATGGAGATTCAGGTTATTGGAGTCATTTAGAATTTTAAATATTAATGGAACTAAAGATGCAGTCATTTAAAAAGACCTTAGATGCTGAATCTCATGAGTGGGAGCCCTTAAATACTAGTTCAGTGCTCAGAGGGGCGGCTGGGAAGGTGAGACTGGGAACCTCCCAGGTCTACCTGGCTCTGGACTGAGGTTACTGACATGACTGTCTTGCCACCTCTTCCTCTCCAGGCAGAAGGTTATGTAATTGGAAGCTGCATCAAACACATCCCGATTGCAGGTAGAGATATTACGTATTTCATTCAACAGCTGCTAAGGGAGAGGGAGGTGGGAATCCCTCCTGAGCAGTCACTGGAGACCGCAAAAGCCATTAAGGTAAAAACAGACGGGAACCTGGCTGGTTTGGGGGTGAGAGAGAGATGGTGCTTGGACATTCCCCTCAATGCCATCATCCCCCCCCCGCCCTGCTCCCTTCCTATCCTCCCCCCCCCCCCCCGAGAGTGTGGACCTTGATTGTTTTACCGTTAAGTTCAGTGTGCTGGGGACTTGAGGCTCAACACGCTCTCCTGCACAGAGAACAGCTTGATAACTGGTGTTGAGCCACCAGCGTGTGTAGTAGAGCATCGTTTAATTGGAGCCTAATTAAACAAAACCTTCAATTAGCTGCACGCTGCTTCCACATCTCCCTCCATGCTTCCTTTTAGAATCAGGAGGCAAGTCACAGCAGCAGCAGCGGTAGCTGTCAGGGATCCCGTGGTGTCTGCCGGCCCCTGTGCCCCGAGAACACTTCAGAACCGTGCCAGTTGAGGTCCCAGAATCCTTAAACAGAATCCACCTGCATATCTCCAGATACCGGTTACTACACTGGAGCAGTAACAGGAAATTTTAGAATTTAGTAACAAAAGAACAAAAGTGGCTCTTTGGTCATTATTTAGTGTCTACGTGGCCTGTCTACTTTGCATTGTTCCGGGTACGGCAGTTACAGACCCTTTTAAAGGAATTTTTGTTTTTTTTCAGCTAACAAAACCAAAAGACATTAAAAAAAAAAATCAAAATGCAAGAGTTTCCTAGGAATCCAAAGCTGATTATTATATAGAGAGAAGGAGGAAAGAATTTGTTTGGATCTGGAGAAGAGGTGGGGTGTGACATGTGGCTTTTGTCTCCTTTCTCTCACAGCTCTGGTTTTGAGCTGTGGGGTAGTTGGGGGTGGGTGTTAACTCCCTGCTGTTTTCCTGTCAGCTGAGCATCTCCTGAGGCTGGTTGAATGTAAGGAAGCACCAGACAAAATTTCCAAATGTTGGCTGATACTAGTTGAAAACAATCCTTCTGGGATGGGGCTGATACAGGGCAGTTCCTATAAAATGAGTCCCACCAATCCCTGCCTCCTGGGCCTGGACTTTCCAGGATTGGGAGTGGGGGACTCTCAGTACTAAAGCAAAAGGGAAGATCTGGTTCCTTCCCCATTGGGGAGAGTTTGCAAAGGTGTCCTAAGACTTTCTTCAAGGCTGAAGTATTCCCAAGGTTTCCCCCGAGCCTTTTTTCCTTTTCTTCGGTGGCAGCTGTCGGCAACCTGTGTTCCTGCCTGATTCTGCTTTTATTCAATCGTATCTACTGTCTTAAATCATGGTTTTTATTTATTTATTTCAGTTGTCTAGTGACTTACACTCCGCTAGATTGTCTCTGACAGGGTCTAAGTATTTCATTGACTGTGTATCTCCAGTGTCAATCTAGAATATTTGACCAGCAAGGTACATTCTCAGACACACTGTGGGCCAGGGGATCCCTTTGTGGGCAGATGTCTAACAGGAGGCTAGAGAGCACTCTCTTAGCAACACACACATACAGACACATTAGGATGTGGATGATTACCACACTATAGAGTAGGCCAAGCTTAGTTTGGACAGTAGTGAGGCAGTTACCAGAGAGGGAGCCCGAGGAGGCAAGCAAAGCCTGGATGGAGACAAGGTATTGATGCTTTGTGTATATATATATATATATGTGTGTGTGTGTGTGTGTATACACATATATATACACACACACACATAAATGTATATATACTCACATATATACGTGTATATATATGCATAATGTATACATATGCAAAATATGTAATATATATATATATATATATATATATATATATATATATATATATATATATATATATAGTTTCAGACAATATGGCAACAAAATTAGGGAGACAAATAGCTAAGTTGAGAGAAAGCTGTCTCACCTGTTCAAAGGTAGCCATGTCTAAGCTGAAAGATAGCAGGACACGAGCTTGCTAGTCCAACCACACAGGAGTTACCGGGTAGGCAGAGATGAATTCAGAGGTGTCTGTAATGTGTGGGATCCTGTGTATTTGTCAGAGAGTAGAGACACTGACAGTCATTAATGCTTGGCGACATCTTTTTGTTTATACACAGGAGAAATACTGTTATATTTGCCCTGATATTGTCAAAGAATTTGCCAAGTATGACGTGGATCCCCGGAAGTGGATCAAACAGTACACGGGGATCAATGCGATCAACCAGAAGAAGTTCATTATAGATGTTGGTTATGAAAGGTTCCTGGGACCAGAAATATTCTTTCACCCTGAGGTAAGCTCTGTCCTGGGTGTACTGAATCAGTGCCTGTGGAGTGATGCTGCCCCCCAGTGTGCACAAGGAGCAGTTCTCAGGAGCGAGGTCCAGTGAGGGGTTGGCTGTTTCACATGGTAGTCCCCTGCAGTGTGGCTGCCTGATTCGCCCTGCCATAGACGTTATCCGCCTTAACAGTTAAGGCTGGGCTGTCCTCCGAGAGATGAGGAAGAACTTGAAGAGCAATAGAAGAAAATGGATTTGGAACTGGATTTGATTCGAATCTCAAGGACTGTGTGCACTGGCCCCTGCGTATAAGTGGGATCGAGACAGAGTGACTGTCCACCTACAACCAGTGACTGCCCAGCTTAGTGACTGTCCATCCAAAACCAGTGAATGTGACTGTCCATCTCTGTAACTGTCCATCCAAAACCAGTGAATGCCCAGCTGGTGAATGACGGGATGTTGCCTCCTTCCTCGGAGACTGTCAAACATGAACCGGGCTTTAGTGTGTTTCACGCGTGGCGGAACTGACCGACTCGTATTTCAGTTCATTTAGCTCATGCATTGAATCCAACGGTGTTTATTCACCATGATTGTTGCATGCACTGTTTTGTTCCAAAGCCACTGCCATCAGTAGAGCATGTTTCCCCTCATTGCTGGGCTGACTTTTCTCTTGTATTCGTACTCGCTGCATGCCATGTAGCCAGTGTATGTGCCCTTCCTTTTCTCTTACTGGTTTGAGGTGTGGGCTGGGCTGCCTGGCCTGGGGACTGGTGGGTGTTTGTCCTTCTCTGAGCTCACGCATTTCACGTTCGCATCACTCCACTCACATGGTCAGTAACGAGGGGTTTCTTCGATGTACTTTTGTTTTCATACGATGGGTTCGTAGATGGTATATTGGTCATCCCGAGCTCAGTTCCAGCACCCGTGGCGTGGTGGCTCACAACTGTCCGCAGCTCCAGCTCAGGGGATGTGATCTCCTCTTCTGGTCTCTGTGGGCACTGTGCTCATGTGCGCAGACCCACATTCAGACACACACCTGCACACATAATTAAAAACAAAAATAAAGCCTTAAAATGTTGTTTTGAAATAGTTTGTTCTATTTGAGAAAAATGTATAATGCTTCTTTTGTATTTATATGAAATTTAGTTTGCCAACCCAGACTTTATGGAGTCCATCTCAGATGTTGTCGATGAAGTCATACAGAACTGTCCCATAGATGTCCGTCGGCCACTGTATAAGGTATAAGCTGCTTGGGTAAGGGGCTTTGACTTTATTCTCACATTAAAGGCCTGTAATTGTTAGCTCCTCATCCCTGTTTCTCCTGCTCCTGAGAATCATTCCAGTAGTGTGACTGAGACTTTTTCCTCAGAGAGGAGAGGAATGTAAGGTTTGAGAATATGACGCAGCCAGCAGCCAACCAAGGGGTGTTTGTTTGTTGGTTTTTGAGACAGGGTTTCTCTGTTGTAACTCTGGCTGTCCTGGAACTTACTCTGTAGACCAGGCTGGCCTCAAACTCCAGGTCTGTCTGCCTCTGCCTCCCAAGAGCTAGGGTTAAAGGCGTGGGTCACCACCACCTGGCAGCCAAGAAATTTTAAAACTCGCTTCCTTCTCCCTCACTCCCCTTCCTCTTCTTGAGCTGAGGCTGGCCTAGTCTTGGAACTCTCCTGCCTCTGCTGCCCTAGCGCTGGGATTTCAGGCCTGTGCCTCTGTGACTGCTTGAACTATCTTTTCTTCTTATCTGTCAAACTGTATTTGAAGTCAGACAGCCTGAGCCGTATGTGCTGATTGAAAGGGGAAGGTGCGCCCCCCTCAGGCTGTCTGGGAACTGCTCTTACTTTTCGATGGGTATTGAAGGGTACTGCGGAGGCATGGCAGTGAGAACCGTTAAGTGGGACAATCAAATCAAATATGCATGTGGAATATCTTTTCAGAACTCTTTGATTGTCTGGAATTGTAAAACTTGAAATGAGAGAAATCTGGTCACTATTCCAAAAAAGGGAATGTTGCTGACAGCAAGATAGCAAGAGCAGAATCTACTCCTTCACCTCCAGCTGACATTTGCATGTGTGCCTCGAGCCTGGACACTCAGCTTCACGATCCCATGTTACACCCTGCACACTTAAACACTTGCCCTTTAAACAGAGAAAGGAGCTTAGTCACCATGCAGTAACTACTGCACCATTCCATGGTAGACACTATGAGCCCTTTGAAAGAAAGAGGCAAATCAGCTGCACCCCTTTGAGAAAGTCTCTGGTGAGAAAACAGCTTGCAAGGCTGACATGCAGCTCATATGAATGCACTTTACAGTTCTGAGTGACATAAACTAAACAGTTGAAGTATCTCTGGAGTGGACTTATGGTTAACGTCTGCTCTTTTCTTTTTGTGTTTTAAAATTGTTTGAAATATAGTTAACAGTACTTTTACTTAGAAAATTTTTCCTGCAGATAACTTTCATGGGTAAGAACAAATTATGATTCTACTTTTATTTGTTTCATGCCCCAAATTAAACCCCCTCCTCAAAAAAAAAGTACCAAGAAAGAGAAACTAAAGAGACTGGATATCTAAGTAAGATCGTGTGCGCTCACTGTACCTCTACTTCAGTCTCACTTGCATGACTGGGAGGCTGGGGAAGGCTAGGAACATAAACTGCACTGTTGGAGGAGAAGCAAATGCAGCTCTCTCAAATTAGGACTTTCCTAATGCAGTTCATTATCTCAATGGATTTTACAGATGTGGAGGTAGAGGTGGCTTTGGGGTTCATGTGGACCAGATCCTGCATGGGAAAGGCAAAAGGCAGGACGGGCTCAGGGACCGCTCACTTAGTCTTGTGTTTATTAAGTAATTTTCCAGTTTCTTAACTTCATTGAGTATCAGGAGCTTGAATAAGGCAGCACTCACCTGCATGAACCTCCTCTTAATCTGAAGCTGGGATGCCATTTCAATTTTGAAACTTCTCAGTTATTAAGTAACACTGCAGAATGTGCTAACCCTGAGCTCAAGACAAGGAAGCACGTGAGAAAAGCACATGACCTCTGTAGGCATGCTAGGCTGCAGGCGTACAGTTCATTGTGTCAGAGGTGGGGTTGGCCCAGCAGATGAGATCGTGTGTCAGGTCTGATGTCAGAACCAGGGAAAGTTCACTGGAGTGATGGGTGACAAGGGGGAGGGAACATGGCTTATGAAGAAGAGGGAAAATTGAGTGTTGGGCTAGGAATGAGGCTGTCTTCGGCAGGGGATGTTATGATAGTGCTGCTTTGACTTGAATCCCCTCTTCCCCCACTACCGCTCTGTGGACAGTCCACTTTAAATTTCCATCTGCTCGCTTTCTTTCTTTATTTATTGTCAAATTCTCATACTGTAGGTCAGCCTGGCCTGGAACTTACTGTGTAGCCCCGTCAGGCTTCAAACTCGTGAGGGTCATCTTGCATCAGTCTCTCAAGTGCTGAGATTTTAGGTGTGAGCCACCAAACCCAGGTTCCGTCTGCTGTTTAGACATGGCTGGTTAACTATCCTTTGAAAAACTGGATGGAGATAATCCCTGTTTGCAGTTTTGCCCATAATTCTCACCCTCTTCTCCAAGTCACCCTAACTATGACTGCTGAGGTACACCAAGGACGTCAAAGCCCACGGGTACTAATGGTGACACCTGACATCAGGAGATAGTATGAGATATCAGTTAGCTATACATATCTCTTTAGAGTCTCTGTCTGTCTCTGTCTCTTTCTTGCTCTCTGGATTGAATCTATGGTGAACTACATCCCCAGACTTTGGTTTTTTAATATAGGCCACAAGTTTTCCTACCTCCGCCTCCTGGGATTACAGGGGTACAGAGTGAAGCATTGCCAAAGAAAAGCCCCTCCCCCTTGTGGTTGCATGCCACTTGGACTTCTGGGAACAGCTTGGAGGGAGGTATGTGACAGTTGGAACAACAGTTGCTGCAGGACAGAGAGAGAACACAAAAGCTGATGATAGGAAAAGCAAGTAGAAATAAGGCTCAGATAAAGTGGACTAACTGGAGTTTTAGAAAAGTTACAATTTAGATACTTCTCAGTAATTGCTGTGCTGAGAGAAGCTGAACCAGAGTAAGAGTTTAGTTCAGTTGCCAGACATAGACAGATTAAGACAGCCAGAAAAGGGCTGTAAAGGTTTCCTCCCCTCCCTCCTTTAACTTGAATCCCCTCTTCCCCCACTACTGCTCTGTGGACAGTCCACTTTAAATTTCCCTCCCCTCCCCTTTCCCTTTCCTTCCCTTCCCTTTTCTTCCCTTTTGTTCCTAACCCTATGAACAAACTGAGGTTTAAAAATGTTGCAAGTTAGAAATCTTTTAGCTGGGAACAGAGGGGCGGAGTCAAGTTGCCAGTGAAAAAGTAACAACGGCCTTTGAGAGCCCAGACTTAAATGGCAAAAAAACAGCCAAACCCTCACTTCCTTTAAAAAGACAAACTGTTACATTTTAAATACCTTTTATATTTTAGTGCCCTACGTGGGACACGAACCCATGACCTTGAGATTAAGAATCTCGTGCTCTACTGGCTGAACTAGATAATTGTGAAATTATCCCACATAAAGCAAAGTGTGAATTGGGTTAAGTGTTTGGGAACAGAAGGGCAAAAGGGAGAGTTAAGGCCTTATGTGGCTAACATAGCTATAAATTTATGGGGAAGAGATTTATTGCGACAATGGGGAACTCAGGTTAATATCCCTTCAATCCCAGAAAGGATATATAAAATAAGGTCACAAGGGGAAGATGTTCTTAATAAGGGAGATGCTCAAGCTGTACATGTTATACAGGTTGTCCAAAAGCCAAACATAACAGGTATTGAGCTTCCAAATTTATAAAGGGAGCCACTGCTGAAACTATACCATCTGCCCTACCCTTGAAATGATTAACTAACAAGTCTCTCTGGGTAGAGCAGTGGGCCTTAACCAAAGAGGAATTGGAGGCTTTAAAACAGCTGGTTGAAGAGCCATTAAAGGCTCAAAGTATAGAAGAATCTACCAGCCCATGGAACTCACCTGTATTTGTTATAAAGAAAAAATCTGGGAAATGAAGAATGTTAACTGATTTGAGGGCTGTAAACAAGGTGAGAGCATTACAACCTGGAAGTCTTTACCTTCATTATTACCTAATGTATGACATCTGATAGTGATTGATTTAAAATACTTTTTTATTTTTTTCAACTCTCCCCTTGCAAGAGCAGAACAAGGAGAAGTTTGCTTTTATGGTGCCTGCCTATATCAATGCTCAGCCTGTCAAAAGGTATCAGTGGAATGCCTTCCCCAGGGAATGTTAAACAGTTCAACATTATGTCACAGGGGTGTGCCACCATGCTGCAGAGCTGTTTGTACAGTGGTTGTATAACTGAGTAGAAGTGGGGCATTGTCTATCGGCTGTAATTACCTTGGGTAGTGGCAGATGTGCAAGCCAGCAGTTTCTGGATTATTTGTTTAAAGGAGATGAGACCAGAGTCCATTGTAGTTAGGGTCAAGAATGGTGAGGAGGACTACAGTGGAAGTATGGTCTCAGAAGAGACTCTGGGTAAGGACTGGGAAAAGTAGCCTAATGAATAACTATAGGGTGTTTAATGCAGTCACTTGCATTTCCTTATTTTTTCATGTCGTTTTATTTATAGAATGTTGCTATGTAGTGTAGGTTGGCCCTGAACTTGGAATCATTTGCCTTAGCCCCCCTGGTTGCTGGAGATATGTATAGCATTTACTAATTTTAAAAGTGTCAGTTTTCATTAGTCCTATGCTGAGAGTAACCACATGATTGTAGGCCCTCAGTGTGCCTGCCCACCCCTGCAAGGGTAGCAGCAGCACAGTCGTGGTAGTGGCAGTGGGGCAGGCACGCTCATCTCTGTACAGGGATGCTGGGGGTGCAGAGCGCCATGGCACCCCTGTAGGCCCTTATGGGCCCACAAGTGGCTAGCCCCCTCTCAGACTTCTCTAATGGCCCTAACAACCCCACCCCAGACCTCTATAACAGTCCTAGTGGCCTTTTTCAGCCCCTGAATAGGCCCCTACATCCAGACTTCTGGCCCTAAAAGCCCTTTGCAGCTCCTCAATGGCCCTCCCCCAATATTATTCAAATAGGATGAAAAAACTTTACCAATCCCAGGTCACCCTAGAAAGCTCTGTCTCCCCACACAAATATAAAGAGCTGCACTTTCTGTTCTCGGAGCAGCTTCAGAGGCAGCCGTACCCAATAAATCTCTTCCGTGAGATTTGCTGCATGGAGCTATCTTTGTCATATGGTTGTAGTGAAGAAATGGAGAACACCACCTCAGTTCAGCTGCAACACCAGGGAAACTTCTCTCAGAGAGGAGCAAAGTGGAGCTGTTACACTGTAACACTCCAGCTCAGCTGGGGACACTTTCTTCACCTCAGAGCTGTGTGGTTCCTGGGCTCCCGACTGCCAGGGTATCTTTCCATTGTGGTCACATTCTGCAATTCAGAGCTGTGTGGTTCCTTGGCTCTTGGATGCCAGGACTCCTTTCCATCACTGTCGGAGCTGGAAGAAAACACTAACAATGATTATAAGTGTATATAATTCCAGATTGAGTTTTTGTCTCATTGCTTTCCAGGTCCCGTTTCTTTTCAGAAGCAACCTTGAGTTTTTTTTCTATTTGAACAGTTTGTTTTTGAAATTGCATTATTAATTGTAGGCCTTAAATCATTTAATATGCTGGGACGTGGTAGCTCACACCTTTAATCCCAGCACTTGGGAGGCAGAAGCAGGCAGATCTCTGTGAGTTTGAGGCCAGCCTGGTCTAAAGAGTGAGTTCCAGGACAGCCAGAGTTACAACAAAGAAACCCTGTCTCAAAAAAACAACAAAAAAAATCATTTAATAAGTAGCTGTGATTCATTGAGTGCATATATGTTTAAGAACTGGATTAAGCAGTTGCCTATGGCTACGCTACTGCTTCTGCCCCTGTATCTCAGACAGACTGAGACAAGCCCTTGAAATACTAGTCCCTGGCCCAAGGCCCATCCATGCAGTTCTATGCTAATGAGGCTTCTATGTTGCAGAAGTTTATTTCCAGTTATGTTTAAAATGGCTGTTTTGTGCACTGTTGGGAAAAGGGCTGCCTAGGCCTTGGCATTTGTATTGTCTGCAGGTGTTGGCTTTATGTAAAAGATGTTGATTTCTCATGATCTGCACATGCCATCAATAGAACACCTGAGGAGCTTAGGCATCAATAAAAACCCCTGAGATTAGAGGCTCAGGGTTCCTCTGTCTATTATGGAGCTTGCCATGATAATGGTTCCCTCTGCTGAGGTCTAGCAAGGTTTGCACCTATGAATATGCTTCCTTGTCTTCTTTGTTGAGTGACACAGTAGGTGTACAAGTATTCCACCAATGTTTTAGGCAGAAAGTAAAGAAGAGCATGGCACCACCAACATGGAGACAAAGAAGAAGAAAAAGAAACTACGGACCTCACAGAGTCTGGTAAAGCACACTCAGGGCAGCTCCCAGAGGACAGAGATTATATATATACACAAAAACAAAATAATGAGTGAGAGTCTCCTGAAGGAAGGTGAAAATGAGTAAGAAAATAAGCTTCTATGAAGAGAGAAGGCTGTGAAAATTAAATGAGAAAGAGAGCTCAAAAGTGAGAGTCACAGAGAGGCCTCTAGAGAAAGAGGGAGCTAAGTACAGTTAAAGGATACTGAAAAAATTGAGAAGTCCTTCTGGTTAAGTACAAGAACCTTGGCGGGGTCCGTCAAAGCATTTGAAAGCAAGGTTCCAACTGCTTTTCCTGATCATGGAGCCGACCCCAGCACAAGGAAATGGTGTGGCTACGTGTGTGTGAGACACATGCCAGCCGCCAGCTTTGTTCCCCCTACCCCCACGGCTGGCCACTGCTGAGGCACAGGAAATGGAAACAGGAGCATACTGTTCTACAAACTGGAATTTTCTGATGGCTTTTGTGTATGTGTGTGAAGCCCAAGTGGGTCTTGTGTTTGAGATCTATGAAGAAGGTTGTATGTTTTCCCATAATACCAAACTGCCAAGACTTTCAACAGGAGATTCTTCCACTGGCCCTGGACCCCCTGCTACTGTGGAAGCCTGGGCTTAGATCCAAGAAGCCTCTGATTTAAACTGAACAGTTTTTCTTTTCTTTCCTGCAAACCTGACTACAAATGGTCCTGCCAAGACACATCTGCTGTGGTGATGAGAACTCCACCACACAAGGTTCACCTGTGATGCTGCTGAGAAAAGCACTTGCTAAAAGAATCAGGACTAACGGTGCTGTGTTATGAAGAAATCTTCGGAATGTTCTACTGAACTTTGAACTCAAACATGAACTGACAGGATTTTTTTTTTTTAAACTAGACTCTATCTTAAAATCTAGAAAGTGTTTCCTTAGGGTCAGCAAACAGAAGCTGTCTTCCAGTATTGGACGAGGTTGTATCTCATGCTGGCAGCAGAACTTGGTACTGTATGAGTCACCCAGGTGGTACTGGTTTTGAAGGCATGAAGGGGTCTTTGGAGAGCAGCTGAGGCTTGGCACTATGAGAGGCCAATAGAAGCCACTGGTGAAGATGCAGCCTCAATAGCAGTAGAAAGCTCAGATTGAAGGGGCCATGTAAGATGATGAGGCCTGATACCATGAAGAGAACCCAGGAGAGGCCATTCAGCAGCCTCAGTGGCTATTCAAGGCCCAGATTGAAGGGGTCATGTAAAGAAGTTGAGGCTTGGCATCATGAAGAGAGCCCAGGAGAGGCTATTGGTGGAAGTGCAGCCCAGTTGCTGCAAGGGACCCTAGCAGTTTAGGAGATGCCAGTACCATGCAATGACCACCAGGAACAGCAGCAGCAGTGGTGGAGGGCAGCCAGCCAGACCCTGGAGGACAAAATGTGTGTACTGTAGAGGTCACAGTCAGAGAAGTGATCCAAAGCCCTTTGGAGGAGCTCAGAAGATTGTGAGTGAATTTCAGATAATTGAACATTGATAATGTTTTTCTGCTGTCCAAAGAGAAGCTTGAAAGATGTTTGGTTTTATTTGGTCCTGTACATTAGCAATCCTTGTGATTGTTCCTCTTGTACATAGTTTTGCTGGTGTAGTGTTAAATTGTGTTGTAGAGATAAAGCATTTTTTTTTGATTGCTCATGATCTGCATGTGCTATCAGTAGAACACCTGAGGAGTTCTAAAAGTATAAAAACACCTGAGCTCAGATGCTCAGAGTTCCACTCTCCAGGATGGCACTTGACATGATAGTGGTTCCCTCTGCTGAGGTCTGAAAGGGTTTTGCATCTATGGAAATGCCACTTTGTCTTCCTTAATGAGCCACCACAGCAGCAAATGACAGCCTAATCTTAAGCCTAGAACTAGAAGGTTTCTGCCTCTGTACAAACTAATTTGTCTCCGAGACTTACTGCTGACTAAGCCACCCTAACTAGCTCTGAACTCTGACTCTTCTGTTTCAACTCACTCACTGCTCTGGCTCAAACTCTTCTCCAAGCTGCTGGTTCAAATTGCCCTTCTGAGCCAGCTGACTGTTTCTGACTGAACTCTTCTGACTCTAACTTACTCTGGCTAATTCTGACTGGCTCAGACTGAACTGCTTTAGTCAGCTTCAAACTGACTCACTCTTCACATCTGATACTGACTTCTTCTTCTGAGCTGCCTCTGTGTTTCTGTGTCTCCCCCACAGCTCTCACTGCTCCATACTGCCTCTGACTGACTGGCTCAGACTGCTCACCTCATACTGCCTGCTGTAACTGACTCTGCTGTAACTGACTCTGCAACTTACTGCTGTTGTGAGCTGAGAGCTCGCATTTTTTTCATGAGAGTGGGGCATGTCCTCACTCTGACTCACTCTGCTAACTCTTCCTCTGATTAGTCACTTTGCCTGTCCTTCACTCTGACTCATTTCAGATATCACTTCTAATCTGACACAGACTCCTTCTGAGCTCTGGCTGCTGTGTCTGCTTCCACACTTTGTTTCTGTCTTAGGGATTAAAGATGTAGATCACAACTGCCTTCTGAATACTGGGAATAAAGCTGTTTGCTACTACTGCTTTACTGGGATTAAAGGTGTGTAGCAATATTCTTAACATTCTTTCTACATTCCATCTGAGCCACACAGGCCTCTATAAATGCGAAGGCTGCTACAGGATAGGCAGCCTCTGGGCCACTATTCTCTTTTTGGCAGTTTTTGGTGGGCACCACAGCCTCTACTACAACCACTAAGAAAGAGGCTGCTTTCCAAACCCAGGGGTGTTATGAGCAAATTGAAGTTTGATATTGAGACATACAAATGCCCACTTTATGTGTGTTAACTCACTAGGTGCAGCTGTTAGAAGAATTTTTTTCTCTATGGCAACCTCAAACCAGGAGTTGGCCAACATTTTCTGTAAATGGCCAGATGGTAAATCTTTTTGGCTTTGCAGAAGCCATATGGTCTCTGTTGCATTTACTCCATTCTGCCAGTGCTGCTGCAGACAATATGGGCACCACAAGAAGAGACTGGATTCCATGAAGTGTTATTTACAAAAACTGGCAGGCAGCTTGCTATAATTCCTAATTATAGTGCTTTTTGCATCTTTGAAAGTTACATGGGACTCTCATTGACCCGCTGTGTGTACAGGTGTGTCTACTTAGTTCATCAGCCAGTCAGGGCTGTGTGTAGAGAAGACTTGCTGGAATTGTGGTTGCTGGGCTTCTGGCACTGTAGGGTTTGGGACTTTGGCTGGCATTGTCCAGGGAGAGCTGCAAGTTGCTGGGCGGCGCTTCTGTTTGGAAGTGTTTGGAAGCGGTCATTCCTTTCCCTAGATGAACTGACACTGTGTGGGATGGAAGAAGCATCCTTTGGAGCCAGCATCTTGGAGCAACGATGTTTCTCTCTGCCCTCCTGTGCAGGGCATGCTCTATTCTGGGGCTCTTTTCTAGCTCTTGATCCTGAGTGTGGACATAAGCTTGCCATGAAAAATATCCTTCCACCTCGGCTTCACAGTGGCTAAATGTACAGATAATATAGGTGTGTGAATGTCTAAATAAAGTAGATTAGAAGACACATTGAGTAATCAGCATCACACATGGATGGCTTTCTGAGCATAGCCAAACACTTGTGGTTTGTAGGGATTGCATCTTTTTCCATTCTTATTCCCAGGTGCTTCTCTTCTCCATGACCAGTGTTGGACCCATTTTTGCCAGTGACCCAGGCCTCTGTCACACTGAGGCAGCAATCAGTGCCTCAGATTGTTTGGAAAACATGGTCTAAGCCCAGGGAAACTCAGATTAGAAAAGGGAATAACACATCTGCTGGACCCTGGTGGATCACCTGGATGGTAAGATGCTCTTTCCTAGGAATGAGGGTGTTGTGTTCCTGACCTCATCCTCCTGTGTATCTTCCCTCCAGTCTTACAGCTTTATCTAGACAGTGGTGGTGGCCATACTAACAAGAAGAGAACCACGGAGAGTCCATTGGAAGGAGTTTAGAGCAAGCTCCTTGGTAGACCTGTAGGGCCAAGGCTATTATATTGTCCTCATTCACAGTGTTGGTGACCCGCAAGGGGTTTACTATGACCTAGTGAGGAAGAGGTGGCTCACATTAGACTACTGGAAGATCTGAGACTTTCCTGGCCACAGAGCCAACATCTTGCCCAGGTTCTTAGGCAAGAAGAAAAGAAAAATGGTAAGAATAAAAGATGCCTTTGGAAATTTGGGACCGTTCACTCTCAGCTTCACTGAGGTGTGATGGACATACAGGCTGTGTATGCTTAAGGTGCACACAGGTTGGTTTGCTGTATGTGTTCATTGCAGACACCTGCCACGTTAAGCGACCCTGCACCTTACATGCCTTCCTGTGTGTGAGTGTACCGAGAAGCTTAATATCTAATCTCAGCAAACTCCCATGCGTAATATGCCTGGCTACTAGACAGCAACCTGTGCCCTGCCCCACAGACCCTCACGTAGCTGGGCCCGGGCTAAGGTGGGTGTGGGCACCCGCATATTGAAAACTTCCCTGGAGTTTGGCTAAGTTGACAGCTGCTGTCAGCAGCTAGTCCATTCTTGGATTATCTGGTGTTTAGTAACTTGTCTGCTCTGCACGGGGGGTGGGGTGGGGGGGTGGAACAGTTATGATGGCTCGGTCATGTCATTGGGCGTCTTTTTCTTCCAATTTGTGAGGTGTCTTGGGTGCTGGACTTACAGTTACATTTAAGAAGATTGAATACATATGAGGTGTTATTCTTATCTTCAGGAATTGATCAGAAAGCCAAAAGTACTGAAATAACTAATGGGAACTACAAGCTAAATGTCATTAAAGTGAATCATGCAATTATGGTAATTGAGGGATGAGCAGATTGCATTTAATTAGAGAGAATCAAGACAGACTTTGAGAAGGTGTCTTCCGAGCCAGTCAGACCTGGCCTGCTGAGCTGGTGTCGGGGAGGCCAACCTGGTATAGGAGCCTGAGCTTAGAAGTAGGGCTCAAGGGATGCATTAGGAATTCACCCTTCCCGAAGCCTGGGGTGCAGCAGGGGTGAGAGGAGGTGGCAGTAAGAGAGTGTCTGTCACCCTACTTTGGCTCTGGGTTGGAAGTTGGGAGAAGTCCCTGTGTGTTCTCTTGTCAAGAAGACGTGACCGTGTCTTGATGTGCTCTCAGTTGGTTTTTCTGTAACTAGTGGCTTGACTCAGG
The DNA here is from genome assembly GCA_026225945.1 of Cricetomys ansorgei. Classification (NCBI taxonomy): domain Eukaryota; kingdom Metazoa; phylum Chordata; class Mammalia; order Rodentia; family Nesomyidae; genus Cricetomys; species Cricetomys ansorgei. The sequence goes on from JAMJFZ010004042.1 coordinate 1,810,422, forward strand.
TCTGTGTGTAGTAATTATCTTCATGCCTTTTAAATCAGAACATCATGACGCAAAGTAAGCGAGCCATGCACGTTATTTGTTAACGTTCAACAGCTCCGATATCTTCAACAATTGAAACAGAAAATTAGAAAAATTATCTACCAGTGGTGTTTTTATCCTTTTTCTTTCTCCCCATCCCCCTTCAGTACTGGGGATCAACACAGGACATTCTAGGCAGGCACTGCACAGTGAGCTACGTCTCTGCCCATTCTCCTTTCCCACTGAGACCCAGGTTGAAGTCTAAGATGCGAACAGATGGGAAGGCTGCTTGGATTTGGGTAGGGCCCTGGGCTTAACAGTTCCAGACTTTCAACCCATTTCTACAGTTTACCCATAACTTTTAACTGTGCTTCCTGCTAATGCACTCCAAAACAATAAGATTTCTTTTTGTCTTAATGGGAAGGGAAGTCTGATGTAAACAACTGGTCATGGCTGGCTGAGCTGAGGGATTCTTATTGCCATGATAAGAGGAAGATGTCTCATAATTCCCCACTGAGGGGCATCTGTTGGCCACTTTCTAGGCCCAGCACAGACCCTGAGGATGCAAGCATGCAACTGCATATAGTGAGTGGAGCGAGGTGATTTGTGGGAGCCCAGGTTGGACATGGTACACTAGGGGCTTCCTAGAGCTGGTGTTTTCCCTGTGGGGTTGCACCACAGTGGGTGTATCTGCAGCTGTGGCCCCCAGGGCAGTACCACCAGCCACATGTGGCTGCCGCATCCTTTAAACATGTTATTGCAACAAGAAAGCATTTATAATTATGTTTAATTTTAATTGATACAATTATAAATAGCAGTATGGGGCTAAGGGCTACACTGTGGGACAGCTCAGACCAGAGTCCTGCAGGCTGGTGTGACCTGCTCAGAACAGGGAACACAGCAAGGGTGGGTGTTGTAACACACCTACTGGGCAGATCACCAAGGATGACACGGAGGCATTTTCATAGGTGCAAGCCCTGCCAGACCTCGGTAGAGGGAACTGCCATCATGGCAAGCACCATCCTGGAGAGTGGAACCCTGAGCATCTCAGCTCAGGTATTTTTATTGATTCAGAACTCCTCAGATGCAGATCATAAACAATTAAACATCCCCTGCAGAAATCCAACACCTGCAGACAATACAAAATGCTAAGACCTAAACAGCCACTCACCCAATAGTGCATAAAACATTTTATACATAACTAAAAAACTTCTACAATGTTTCCCTTTTCTGTATCAGATTTAAAAAAATGCTTTACCTTTACAACACAAATTAACACTACACCAGCAAAATCACTTACAAGAGGAATAATCACGAGGGTAGCTAATGCACAGGACCAAACGAAACCAAACATCAAGCTTTTCAAAATGTCTTTGGACAACAGAAAAACATTATCAATGTCCAATTTTCTGGAATTCACTCACAATCTTCTGAGCTCCTCCAAAGGGCTTGGATCACTTCTCTGGCTCTGCCCTCTGCAGCACACACAGTTTGTCCTCCAGGCTTTGGCTGGCTCCACTCCACTGCTGCTGCTGTTCTTGGTGGTCATCCCATGGTACTGGCATTTCCAAAAACTGGGGTCTTCTGCTGCAACTGGGCTGCACCTTCACCAATATCCTCTCTTGGGATCTTTTTATGGTGCCAAGCCTCAACTTCTTTCATGACCCCTTCAGTCTGGGCCTTCAACTTCTACCGAGGCTGCATCTTCACCAGTGGTCTCTCCTGGCCTCTTACAGTGCCAAGCCTCAGTTGCTCTCCAAAGATTCCTTCATGTCCCTCCAAACCAGGTCCACCTGGGTGACTCTTAGAGTAGTAAGTTCAGCTACCAGCATGAGATACAACCTCAGCCAGTCCTGGAAGACAGCTTCTATGTGCTGGCCCTGAGGAAACACTTTCCAGAATTTAAGATAGTCTGGTTTTCAGGAAAAACAACTAGCCCTTGTCTTCAGGAAGGGTTCCTTCATGGGATGGAGTTCTCATTACCACAGCAGATGTATCTTATCAGGACCACCTCACTGGTATCTGGACCACTTTTCTTTCTCTTAGTCAGGTTTGCAGAAAAAAAAAAAACTGGACAGTTTAATTAAGTGGCCTTTTGCTCTAAGCTTTGGCTTCCACAACAATGGGGTACCCTGAATCAGTGGGAAGAAGCTCTGGCGGTTTGGCATTTTTCTCACCACTACTATGGGTAAACACATACCCTTCTTCATAGACCTCAAACACAAACCCGCTTGGGCTTCACACATAGAAAAAGCCAGTAACAAACTCAGTTAATAGAACAGTAGCTCTGGTTTTTGTTTCCTGTGCCCTGGCTGCTGTTGGCACCAGCACCGGGAGGGAACCTTGGCTCCATGAGGTCGAAACCTTGATTCTTCCCTGCTCCCATATGAACTCTCTGTTTTCACCATGAAAATGTCTTTCTCTAAAGGCCTCCCTTCTGTAGCTCTCACTTTTGAGCCCTCTTTCTCACTTGATTGTCACAATTTTCTCTTTATAGAGGCTTATTTCCTTCCTCACTTTCCTCTTCTTTCAGGAGCCTTCTACTCATTATTTTTTGCATACATATGATCTCTGTCCTCTGGGAACTGCCCCGAACGTACTTTACCTTACTGGACTCTGTGAGGTCTGGACTGTCTTTCTTGTACTTCCTTGTCTGTGCCTTGGATTAGCTGGCATGATGCTGTGTGCCACATCGGTACACCATTTGTTGTTGTTAGCCGCCGTGTGAGCTCAGTGAGGAAGAGACAGGGAGGCATTTTCATTGATACAAACTCTGCCAGACCTCAGCAGAGGGAACCACCATCATGGCAAGCACCATTCTGGACAATGGAACCCCGAGCATCTCAGCTCAGGTGTTTTGATTGACTCAGAACTCCCCAGGGGCAGGTCATAAGCAATTAAACATCCCCTACAGAAATCCCAACACCCGCTGACCATACAAAATGCTAAAACCTAAACAGCCCCTTAACCAACAGTGCATAAAACATTTTATACATAACTAAAAAACTTCTACAATGGATGGGAAATAAAAATAACCTGTTTGGGGCTAGACAGATGGCTCACTAGTTAAGAGGATGTACTGCTCTTGCACAGGTCCCAGCACCCATGTTGGGTGGCTCACAACAGCTTGCACACCAGCTCCAGGGAGTTCCAATGCCCTCTTCTGGCCTCTGCAGGAACTTAAACATATGAATACACATGCACATACAGAGACATACATATACATACACATAACTAAAAAAAAAATCTTTAAAAAGGAGAATCTATTTGCAGGGCCAGGAGTAGAGTGTGTCGTGGCTGGAAAGGGATTCAGCATCCCTGGATTTGTTATTTAAACATAGTAGTGAGCTAGGAACCTACGATGTGTACAGAACCAGATTATCTGGGACTGGAGGAGAGGGGTGAGCCACCGTGTGCTGGATTCTCAGGAAAGACCTGGCTTTGCATGGAGTTAGGCTTGAGTTTGTCCTGAGGATCACTGAGGACCAGGAAGGATGTGCTGTGACCCAATGGGAGAAGCAGAAGGAGTGATACTCTTACCCTCCTCCTTTCCCATCTCTGCTCTCTCTCTTCCCTCACAGTGAAATTACCGTAAGATCTGTTGGAAGGATTGGCATGTGTAGACAACGGAACTACCAAGCCCAGAATTTATAGAGCAGGCTGAAAACTCAGCCAGGCACTGCCACTGCATCCTGAGATCGAATCCCTTCCCCGGGACGTCCCAGATTGGCTCTCATGGCCTTTGGCCGACTGGGTCATTACCTTCTGCAGCACGTCACTCACTGCTAGCAACACGTGGGTTCATGTTTGCTCCAGTCACCGGGTGTGGTAGTATGGCAAGTCAACACACACAATTAATCACCATAGAAGCCAAGACAGTCTAAGACAGAACACTGGAAGACAGCTGTCCTTGGGTTTGCCAGGTGACACTGTCCCCACAGAACCAGCCTTGAGAGCAGAGTTGTACAGAGGCCAAGGAGATGCAGTTGAAGGACAAAGAAGAGATGTGGGTGATTCCTGAAGTTGTCATCTCTGGGTGGTAACAGCTCCTAGAGCCAGCCCTGAACATTTGCTTGGCTTTCAGCAGGGACATGGCCTGGGTGTCATGCAGGTAGGTGTGTGCTGCTCAGAGGTTTGCTCGAACTTCGTGCACTTCAGTTGTCAGCTGAACCTTTAGCTGATACGACATCTAAACTGAAGAGAGGAGAGGCAGCCCGTCTCTCTGTGTATTTCTTTTTTGCTACACTACAGGAACTGGAACTGAGGGAACCCTACACACTTTGCAAGTGTCCCCCCTTTCTCCTGTGCTAGGGATTGAACCTAGGGCCCTGGATATGCTAGGCAAGTGCTGTACCATTGAACTACATTCCCAGCCCCTTAAGAATTGTTTTTGGGACAAGGTCCTGTTAAGCTGCTAAGAGTGACTTTGGATGTGCTCTTTGGCCCAGACAGGTCTTGAGCTTTGAATTCTCTTTCCTCAGCCTCCTGAGTAGCTGGGATTGCAGTCTTGTACCACCAGGTCTGGCCTAAGGTTTAACATTCTACCTGCAGTTACACATGACAGCCCATAGGTGGCGCCATGAGTCTGTCAAACTGAATTAGGAGTGCCTGAAGCATGAGACGCCTTGGTCACAGGAGCCGGAGGTTTGGTTATTTTTGATGTTGGTTTAGTTTTTCCAACAGGCACTGGATGTGGGACTCAGTGCTTTGCTCTTGGCCAGCCCCCAACCACAGAGCCACACCCCCAGCCCGTATTAGATATTAACAAATGAACTTGCTGGCGGTACAGGTTTTATTTTATTTAAACCTTTCTGACTTAAACTTCAGGAGGCTGACAGGTTGTATGTTCAGTATCGTGCCATGGCACTCTCTAGCAGCAGAGAGAAGGGGCCTTTCCATGTGCAAAGGGGACTTAAAATGGAGACTTTTTGGCAGTGAGGTTATTGTAGAAGGGCTCTTGAAAAAGAATCTAGACAAGGCAGTGGGCTTCATAAACACTCGACACCTTAACACTAAGCAAAGGGACACTGTAGATGGAGCTAGAGCCACTGGGGAGCGGGCAGAGTGGCGGAGGAGGGTGGCCAGAAAATTAGGGTGTGAAGAATGACTTCATCACAGGAAGTTTAGACTCTGTAGGTTGGCAAAGGTCATTATTTCTCATTTAAAATTTCTCATGTTCCAGTTAGGAAAGTTGAGATGCATTACAAACTTTCATAAGAAAGCAGAGGTCATTCCGTAGTCCCTGACCATCAGTTATTGGTGAGCTTTTCTGACCGCCCTGAAATGCAAGTAGGTAGATGGATGTGTCCTGTCATGCGCAGGACACATTTATATTTATATAATTTATGTTCTCTATATTTATGTAATTTATGTTATATGTATAACATATGTTTAATACAATATATTTATATAATATATCCTGACATGTATAAATGTTAATCTATAGTCTGTATCCTGTGTGTTCACTTAGCACAGTGTTGTAAACACTTCCTTAACAAATCAAAACTCTTCAAAAGCATCCTTTTTAATGAAGTCTGTTTCAACAATGACTCTTTCCTGTGTTTGTGTATTTAGTGATTTTCTACACTTAGGTCTTTTTTTTTTTTTTAACTGTGTCCTATTTTAGGACATACTCTAACCTGCATGGGAGCCCCTATTTCAGATGCTTTTGAATGGAATGGTCTTAATTTGAGAGTTTGCTGACTCGAGCAGGACTGACCCTAGCTGACTAGCATGCCTTCCCACCTCGCCTGCGTTTGAGTACATTTAGGATTCCAGTGACAATGTTAGGTGGGTTGGTGGGGGTTGCTGAGTATTAGGAAAATATCTTTTCAGAGGGTGTTTAAAGGACCTGCTATCTGCTGGCAATCATCCAGGGACTGTAGGGTTACCTGCCACTCAAATGGGGACGATGCCGGCGGGGAGGGGGCAGCAGGCCAGCAGGCCAGTGGGTGAGGGAGCGAACCATTGTAGGAGCTGAGGAGGAAGTGGGGCAAGAAGTGGGGAAGGGATACCGGGGCTTGTGCTGCAGGGCTGGTTTTGGTTAGGTTTCTGTTGCTGCGGTAGAACACCAAAAACAACGTGGGGAAGAGAAGAATCATGCCATTTTACAACTGTCGGGTCCATTCCATTACCAGGAACTGAAGCAGAGACCAAAGGAGTGCTGCTTGCTTGCTTCCCCCAGCTTGCTTACTCAGCCTGCATTCTTATGGCACCCGGAACTACCTGCCCAGGCTGGCATCACCCCACAGTGAGTCGGGTCCTCCCACATCTGTCATCAATCATCAGTCAAGAAGATGCACCAAAGGTTTGCCCCCAGGCCAGTCTGCTAGTGGCATTTTCTCAGTTGAGGTTTCCTCTTCCCAGATGTGTCAACTTTGTGTCAGGTTGACACGAAACTAGCCAGCCCAGAGCTCCGAGTCCTCGGGTAGTGTGGGAAAGGCTGTGGAGCACACTCCAGGGTGGGCAGGAGGGCACTCGGCCCCGAGGCTGGGAGTATCCTGGGAAAGTGAATGCTTGATCTGCCACCCTTGTTTTACTGATTAGTTTATTGTTGAGTTATACATGTTCTTTCTATAATTTTCAGTTACATGTGTTGCAGATATTTTTTCCCTAGTCTGTGGATTGTCTTAATTTTCTTGGTTACATATTTTGAACTAACCAGAAATGTTTAATTCTTGAGGTCCAGTTTACGTTTTTTGCTTTTTATGTAGTATCTAAAGATTTAATTTACCCTCAGGTCTTGAAGATTCAAATACAAATGTATATGTTTATTAGTTTTAATTAGTTTTAGGCGTTCTGTGTCTTTAGCTCTTGAACCTGAGACCGTGGTCTGTTTTGAGTTAACTTGTGGCAGGTGTAAGGTGATAGTGAATGTCTGGCTGTCTGTGCTTCCTACACCATTCATCTAGAGAGGCTACTCTTTCCCGGCGAGGTGCCCAGTGGTTGTTTAAGTGCAGTGCTGTGTGTAGTCTCCATGTAGAGCTTCCTCTCTGATGCTGCCGGGAAGCCAAGTGAAGCCAACACGCCAAGTGAACACGCCTGGACAACTTGAGATCTCACAGTGCTACGGAAGCATTCTGGTGAACATTTATCCTATACCCTAGTGATTTGTTTTTTAAATTAAGAAATCCATTGCAGAGACATGACAAGCAATTGTAAAGTCAGACTGGATCTTGGACCAGACGGGAAAATGCTACAAAAGTTATTGAAAGGCCAAGTAACGAGGTAGGAAAGGAACTGCATTTATGAACGCGCCTATGAAGATGGCAGCTGTAGTGTGGTAACATTTTTAGTAAGCACACACCTAGAGTGTTTAGGAGAAAACTCGATCTCAGGTGGTTAAAAGGATAGTGGTGATGGCAGGAGGGAACACGACTGACCCAGTGTTCACGAGAGATCCACCTGGATCTGCCTGCATTACAGGGAGCATCCCTGCACTAAGCTTGGAAGATCCACCTGCTTTATGGGGAGCATCACTGCGCTAAGCTTGGAAGATCCGCCTGCTTTACAGGGAGCATCACTGCGCTAAGCTTGGAAGATCCGCCTGTGTTACGGGGAGCATCACTGTTCTAAGCTTGGAAGATCCGCCTGTGTTACGGGGAGCATCACTGCTCTGAGCTTGGAAGATCTGCCTGCATTACAGGTCCTATCACTTGTGCTAAGCTTGGTGTTATTTCTAAATAAAAATATTTTCAAATACAAAAATGATGGAACAAATTCCTTATATTAGTTGGGTCAGGTAGCATATGCCTACAGTCTCTGCAACAGCAGGACTGTGAGTTTGGAGCTGCATAAGAAGACATGGGGAGGAGCAGGGGGTCGTTGCATTAACTCACGGCTTCTCTATGAAAGTAGGGCTTAAATGTACTAAAATAGCTGTCAACAGTGACTTTTTTTTTTTTTTTCCGAATAGGAATTTTTTTGTTGTTGCTGCTGGGGTTGAGCTTCTGGGCCTAATACATGCTGTGTAGGGTCTCTACCGGGAGTGACTTCCCCAGCCCATGAAAAGACATGTCCTTGGGAAAAAAAAAAAAAAAAAAAAAAGAACGGCCATTCTAGGTGTGAGGTGTCATTGTGATGCTATCCCGTGTTGCGGTCTGTCTCTGAAGTCAGAGTTGTGTTGGGCAAACTGCTTACTGGAAGTTTTCTACTGGTCAGTCTTACCTCCTGCAGTGTCTTGGATAACTGGGTTGATGGAGATGAACTGCTGGGATCATTCCCAGGCCATATGCACGGACCCTCAATAAGCCTCTGTGAAGAACATAGAATTGCCACTAAGCTCAGTTGCTGCACCAAGATCTTCAATGTGAACTGACTTGTGTTTTAAGTCCTGTGCTGCTTTTGATCAATCTTCTGCCTCAAAAAAGTCAACTCACACACAGGCCCACAGGGCTGCCAGGTCCAGATGGGGTGCTCATGGGGTGGGAAACCAGGAGGGCTTAGGGGGAGCTGGGCAACCAGTCGGCTCTCAAAAAGCGTCACTTCTCAGGCGACCCATTGCCGTCATCACCCTTCTGCTTGCTGCCCTCAGAGCCTTCCTGTTCCTAAGCGTCGCTGCTGCTGTGATTTTACACACACACTGACAACTAGATGTCCTTAGAGCCCTCTGTGCCCCTTCCTACTTTTTACTGTCTCCTGTGCTCACATTCTTAACATCGGCCAAGGACTTTCTGGGGTCATGATAGGACTTAGTGAGTTTCTTAACTTCTGAGAGCCAAGGCTGCTTGTGTCCTGTTGTATTCATGCGTTTTCAGCCTTCGTCACACACAGTGTGTGTGTGTGTGTGTGTGTGTGTGTGTGTGTTTGTCCTTGTAGAGCCACTGCTTGTGCTGACCTCCATGGTGAGTGCACAGTCACTGTGCTGAGCTATGAACACTCAGCTTGTGGAGGGTTCCCTAGTGAAGACCACACAGGCATGTGGCGGTGGGCTGTCAGCTCGTGTTCAGGGGCTGTTGGCAGGGCCTGACATATACTGTCACAGCATTCTCGGGGACACCCAAGGGACAGTGCCATCATGCAGTGGCTCTGCCTGCTCTGCAAGTCCAGGCTTCGTGGCCCTCACACCTTTCTCTTGGGCACTTGGAAGTTGCCACATGTGCTTCCTGGAGAAAGCTAAAATTCACTTTTACTTAAAAACAAAACAACAAAAATCTTTTTTGGTATGTGTGAGATTGTGTGTGTGTGTGTGTGTGTATCTCTGTGTGTGATTGTGTGTGTGGTGTCTGTGATGTATGTGTGTGATGTATGTGTGTGTGTGTGATGTGTGATTGTGTGTGATTGTGATGTGTGTATGTGATGTGTGTGCGATGTGTCTGTGTGTGTCTGGTGTGTGATGTATGTGTGATATGTGTGTGCGTGTGTGGTGTGGTATGTGTGTGGTGTTTGTGTGTGGTGTGTGTTTATGTGTTGTGTGTGTGTGATGTGTGTGTGTGTGTGTGATGTGTGTCTATGTGTGATGTGTGTGTGTGGGATGTGTGTGTATGTGTGTGGTGTGCGTGTGATGTGTGTGTATATGTTTGGTGTGTGATGTGTGTGTATATGTGTGTATGTGATGTGTGTATGTGTGTGGGAGCATTTGTAGGTATGGGTGCAGGTGTGTTTGTGGTCAGAGGACAATCTCAGGTGTTGGTCCTCACTTTCCACGTTGTCTCTTGTTCATGGATACACCAGGATGGCTGCCCCATGACCTTTCAGGGTGTCTCCTGCCTCTGCCTTCCACCTCATCTGAGGAGCCTGAAATTACAGACACAAACTTTACTATCTTAACTTGGGTTCTAAGGATTCAAACTCAGGCTTCACGTGTGTGTGGCAAGTGCTTTTACCCCCTGAGCCTCTCCCCAGCCCAGTCTCTCACTTTTTTACATGTAAGAAACAAGCCCAGTTCTTTTTCCTAGAAAATCTGAAGTGAATGGTGTTAGCAAACCCAAAATACTATTTCTGAAATTTCTTTCTCTAGAATGACAGAAAGCTTGTGTCTTAAAATGTGATTTTTCTGTTAAAAAAAAAAAAAAAACTTTTTCAAGATCATAGGCCCCTTTAAGCATGTCTAGATTTAGAGACCCGAAGCCCCTCCTCGAGCCAGAGTGTGCACTCTTGGCCCAGGGACTGCTCAGTGCCACTTTAGGTGTGTGTTGGTACATGATTTAGTGCCTTTGCCAGTGGCTAGTACAGGTGAGGAACGAGGCTGTGCCCCTCTCTGCCATAGTGCTCCGGCTCTGAGGCTTGCTAGAGGGAAGGGGGAAAGGAATTCTGTTGGAGGATTAGACTTTCTTTTTAAACTTTTTCATTTTTAGAATTAAAGTATAATTGCATCACTTCCTTCTTTCATTCTCCTCTCCCCAACTCTCATGTTTCTTCCACACTCCCTTTCAAATCCAGGCCTCTCTATCTTGTTATTGCTACACACACACACACACACACACACACACACACACACACACACGTACACGTATAGATAAAACTTGCTCAGCCTGTAGAATGTTGTTTGTGTGAATATGATGATTTCAGGACTGACAGCTTGGCATGGGGTAACCAGTTAGGGGGCTCACTCCTGGGGAAGACTGATTCTCTTGTTCTCAGCAGTGGACTAACTATTCTTTAGTGAACTCTAGTCTGAATACCTACCCCTCTTTTGCATGAAGACGATCGTCTTTCTGTGTCGGTTTGCCTAGCTCTAGAATTCGTACCCTTCTTTCCCAGCTAGCTGGCTGCCTGTTTGCGTGCAGGGTATGAGACTGCTAGGGAAGCTTATCCACTAGAATAAGAATAAACTAGCCAGAGGAATCGGGGTAGGAAGAGTGAGGGCAGCAGGCCAAGGGCAGTGGTGGGTGTGAGCCGCCACAGCCCGCACAGCAGCCTGGGAAGAGGGAGGCCTGCTCTGTGATGGGAGCTGCAGGGTCTGTGAGGCGTGAGACCGCCGCACTGCGGCTGCTTGTGGTTTGCTCAGGGGCCCAGGTTTTCCTGACATGGAGCCTGGGGGCACTCTTCTTTAGGCCCCCTCAGTCACAGCTTCACCTGTGTCGGCAGTGGTCTGCCTAGCATGAAAAGTGAAGGAGAGCTTTGAGTGAAGGAGAGCTCTCTTGCAGTGTCTGCTATGGTAGGAAGAAGTAGATGCATACTCCAGACGTGTCTCATTGTCTCTTACGGGACAAACCCCACAGTTTTCAGGTTAGGGCAGGGAATTCTTTGTGAGATGCGTCTGTGTGTCCAGGGTTTAGACTCTAGCGCAGGTGCCTTCCTTTGGCTGCCATGTCCAGGAATAGCAACTTTCTTGAACAACCACGGCACCTGGCCCTGAGGCTGTCTTCTCTCCCTATGGAGCTGAGTGAGCAAGAGCCCAGCGGGGCACAGGCTTCCCCAGGAGCTATGTGAGGCCCCCCAATATGTCCAGGACCCCAGGATTCTGCTAGGCTATAAGTTGATTGGCGTCTGAAAGTTTCCAAGAAGGACTTAGCCTTCAGTGGTCAGAAAATAAAATAGAAAACTGAGCCAGAGTCCCTTAGAAATATGTAATTAAGTCGCATCCTCAGTCCTCAGTTAACTCTTCATTGGATGGAATTCGGCATCCGTCGCTCTAGAAATAATTGGCTTGCATCTCTTAGCTAGAGAGAGGGGCCGGTGGCCATTTGAGGCTGTCCCTAAGGACAAGGCCAAGAACACCCTAAGGGCTTGGGGAGCTGGATCAGAACCTACTCGTTCTGTGAAATTGCCACTTGTCTCACATTTTGGGGACACTTGGCACGAATGCTGTAGACAAGCCAGCCTGAGCTCAGCATAACTATGGCTGATGTCTGGTCTCCGACAGTCACACTTTGTCCCAAGGGCTTCTCCACATGGCAACAGAGGACAGCATGATCAGGATACTGACCTGGGAAATCTAGATGTAACCAGGAAGGAGGCGGGTGCTCAGTGGAGCCAGAGGAGTCTGGTGGTGAGGAGGATAGGAGATGCCCTCTCTTATGGGTGGGGTCATCAGTGTCCTGCTCCCCTCTCCCACTCTCCAGGCTTTCAGAGCTTCAGGTGCTTTCACCACCAGGGCCCAAGCAAGGACAGGTGGCGATACTTCTGGTTAGGCTTTGCCAAACATGCCTGTTGCTAGATGGGCTCCGTGAGAAAGGGACCATCTGCCTAATATAAGTTTCTCATTGAAAGGATAGCAGAGGAAATTTCCAGGCTGGCCAGGGTTTGGCCTTGGAGGACTTCTCCCTGCTGGAGAGCTCTGGAAGCTTTGCCTCAGATGTGCTCCACGTCTGACCTGCAAGCACCTTCCAGGACCCTCCCAAAGACTTCTGACTGGAGACTACCGTGGCTGATCTGCTGTGGTTCCTTACAGCCTTGTGGCTGAGCCCTGTCACTGCCTGGCTAAGTGTTGTTACTGAAGGTCCTCAGCCCTAGCTCCTGAAACATAAAGGGCTTCTTGTAGGCTTCCCCAAGGTTACTAGAGGCTGAATTTCTACAGATACTCAAGTTGGAACTGGAATAGTTCCCAGAAGACCAGATATGAGGCTGCTTCACATGGCTCTGCTCTTCTGCCTCTGTCTCTGCTGCCTGCCCTGCAAATCCTGTCTCTTCGACTGTGGTCCTCAGCTTGGCAGACCCTTGCTGGCTGGGAGCAGCAGTGAGCAGAACAGAGCCACCAGAACCTGGGCTCTCTAGCCTGGGTCTGTATGAGATCCCTTTCCCATAAACTTGTGTGGAGTTTGCAGGCTGAGGGAGAGCCTGGCTGCAGAAGCCCTGTGGCTACACACGGCATCTGGGAAAGCAAGGTTGGAAACTCGCGGCTCCTTGAAGGATGATTTTTATTTTCTTTATAGTTTTCTCAGATGATATTTTCTGTCAGAAAGTTAAATGAGGGCAATTTCACTTTCATTGTCCTAAATAATATTCTGTAGCCTGAGAGAATAGAACTGTTATCTTTCATTTTAACAGCCGGGCGGTTTAATGATTCTGGCCCTTCCTCACCCAACCAAGCCTCTGAGGTGGTCATATGACAGAGGCTCGCGTGCTCACAGGGCTGTGAGTAGAAGGAGGACTCATTTGAAAATGTTTCCCCAGGTGATTTGAGTGTGCTTCCTTCCCATGTCGCCTCTCTGAAGGGGCTCCGGTGTGAGCGGGAGGCTGGGTTGATTATTGAGGCGACTGAGTTGAAGATGGATGTTAGCCATTTGTCTGGAGCCCCTGTGTGGAGTGATGTAGTTTGTCTGGTTTCTTGGTTCTTGTGAACCAAGGGGTGGGGGCGGGGTGTAGGCATGAGTTGGTGTGTGCTTTCAGTTGCTCACAGTCGAGCGAAGTTTCAAGGGCAGTGACTGGCGGCAAGCTGTCACAAGGAAAAATAACCTGTGCTCTTTGGCCAGTGGAAAGGTCTCTGGGGAGGGATTCCAGAGGACATAGTTCTGAATACCATGGGTAGACAGTCAGACATGTTAGGACCCTGAGGCGTTCAGGCCCCAGTGCCACAAACAGACGGCATGGTGGAGCTCCGAGGAGAATCACCCCATTACTCAGGAATGGGGGCCCCTTTTTATAGGTCTCTGAGGAGGGGCGGTTCTCAGATTCTGTAGCCAGGCTGTCTCTGATTCCCCTTGTAGTTGAAAAAAAGACAACTCTCACCTTAAATGAAATAAGTGATTGTTCTGGAGCCCAGTTTGAGTGGCCATAGCCCAGAGATGCAGATTTAGATTGCCCCAAATTCCATGTCCCAGTGTGGAGACAGCTTCATAATTGTACAGAACAAAGAGGGTTATAAATCAAAGTAAGTTTAAAGTACATTGGTGGGCACATCAGAGAGGCAGTTACAGAAAGATGGAGGGAGCTTTTCTTTTTCGTTTTTTAAAAATTTTATCTGTCTATTTATTGTTGGGTTTTCCAGATAGGGTTTTTCTGTGTAGCCCTGGCTGTCCTGGAACTCACTTTGTAGACCAGGCTGTCTTTGAACTCAGAGATCCACCTGCCTCTGCCTCCCATGTGTTGAAAGGTGTGTACTACCACTGCCCAGCAGAAGCTTTTCTCTGGGCCTCAGGTGCGATTTGATGACTGTCTTAGCTTTTGGTTTAGTGGAAGCTAGGGGTCTTCTGAATTAATAGATTACAAAAGGCTTTTATCCATTAGTCTCAGGGTGTTCATTCTGACTCAGAGGTGGGCAAGGAATTCAGGAATTCAGGGCCTAAAGCTAGCCTGAGATAGGTAATGTGCTTCTGGAGCTGCAACATCCCAACCCCTCCACATTACCGCAGTTACCGTCAGTCTGCGCAGACACAGCTTCTTCCCAGGAATTCTCCTCGACACATTGCAGACCTTAGGGAAAGTGGCCGGGGTGTGCCGCCCCTGGTCGCTCTATGAGACTCAGGGAGAGGGAGGCTGCTGCGAGGGTGGTGGCTCAGCATCAGCCTGTCAGCCACACAAGCAGTCCCGCTGTGAAGCAGATACTGGGCCATCACAGGCAGCTTGGTCTAACCCGAGGCTGCTCACCATCCGCTCCTGTCTTTCAGAACGTCGTCCTTTCTGGAGGCTCCACAATGTTCAGAGATTTTGGACGTCGTCTGCAGAGAGATTTGAAAAGAGTGGTGGACGCCAGGCTAAAGCTGAGCGAAGAGCTCAGTGGGGGCAGGATAAAGGTAGGAGGCTGGGGTGCAGGCCCGCTGTCCACCCTGCCTGGCAGTGTGAGGGAAAGCCCAGCTCTAGCAGGGGGCAGCCGAGGTCTGCTGCCCGAATTCCTTGGAGGATGTCTTTAAGACCACTCCGCTTTTGCAAGATCAGGCAGGCACGGGTGTGTGTGTGTGTGTGTGTGTGTGTGTGTGTGTGTGTGTGTGAGTGAGATCAGGGTGCTACAGAGACAAGGTGGGTTCATGTGAGGAAATGTTCTCATTCAAGTGAAGCGATGTGTGTGGGAACTGGGCTGACTTCATCCAGTGCCAGCCGGGATGCTGCCGGGCTTCTCTCTGAGATGGGCCTCGGCAGGGAAGTGGGAACAAAGAGCCCATCTCGGTGAGGGTACCCGTTGCATTGTTTGTTTTGTTGCAGTGTTTGGGGAATCACTTTGTTACTGACCTTGCTAGGTCATCTGCTTTGTTTGATCGAAACCATCAATCAGATTAATTGTGTGTCTTAGTACCAGCAGAGAGGGTCTCAGAGAGGCATGTGCCCTTCCTTCCCAAACTGCCCTGGGGTAGGCTGGTCAAGGAGGATGTACTGTGCAGACTCAACACAGACTGCTTTCTTTTGCAGCCCAAGCCTGTGGAGGTGCAGGTGATAACACACCACATGCAGCGCTATGCCGTGTGGTTTGGGGGTTCTATGCTGGCCTCAACCGTAAGTCCCTCTCCAGACCGTTCTGTTGTTACTTGTTCTCTATTGGGTTCGGATAAATGCTGCCTATGAGAGTTAAATAGCATGTGTTCTGTGTGCGTGGCTCTCAACAGACAAAGTAAATTCTGTTCGATGTAAAAACATTTTAGTTATTTAAATTGTATATCTCGTTCATAAGCACCCTGCTAATTGTGGGTTACAGATAAACACTGTACGTGAAATCTAAAAGTAATCTAAAGCATCCTGGCTTTTTCGTGTGGGGGGGAGGAACTCCAGGGATAAGTGTTTCTGTGTCCCCATTGCCAGCATTGCAGGTATACACTGCCACACCGGGCTTTCACAGGCACGCAGGTGAGCTCGGGTTCTCATGTGTATGTGACAAGCATGTGCCAACCCAGCCACCTCCCCAGCACCTCCTTGGGTCCCTTCCAAGTGATTATTTTACCTATTTATTAAGATTTTTTTTTCCCCTCGAGTTTGTTGGGAGCTATTTTTAGTTGAAGTTAACACATATTTGATCCCAATAAGTGGAAACTTGAGTAAATTTGTTGTTGCTCCCCAGCGCTAGGGATTGCGGAGTGAACCTTAAAAAGTAAAACAGGGACAGATCGTGGTGGCGCACGCCTTTAATCCCAGCTCTCGGGAGGCAGAGGCAGGTGGATCTCTGTGAGTTCGAGGCCAGCCTCGTCTACAGAGTGAGTTCCAGGACAGCCAGAGTTAAAACAGAGAAACCCTGTGTCCAAAAATAAATAAATAAATAGATAAATAAGTAAATAAATAGAAAAAGTAAAACAGACTTCCGCCTGGTATGTCACCCAGGTCAAGTTTAGGACAGCGGTTGGCGGAGGGACTGCTAGATAAGGATACCTTGCCCAGTGGTTTACTCTTCCCACATGCTCACCATCTCCCTCCCGCTGCTTCTCCTGCAGCCGGAGTTCTTCCAGGTCTGTCACACCAAGAAGGACTACGAGGAATATGGCCCCAGCATCTGTCGCCACAACCCCGTCTTCGGAGTCATGTCCTAGTGTCCGCCTTGGAGCCATTGTCTGACAGTGTCATGCTGGGGAATAAGTGTCCTTCAGAACCCAGAGCAGCCACGGCTCCTGTAAATAGCAGTGTGGCGTTGGCGTGTGACAGAGTGCTCTCATCGCCAGTGCCTGGGGCCGGGCGCAGCCTCTCCAGTAAAGCCATTTATCCAGTGCGACTGTTCGTGACCGCACCCCCCACCCATTGCCCTCTTCTCCTTCCCCTCCCACTTTCTCTCCTTTCCATCCAAGCTTCTAGTTGACAAAGACAGCTCTGAAGGAGTTCCCTGCAACCTTAGAAACTACTAGAGAAACACGTGATGCAAAGTTGTTTCTCCAGGATAGAATGTGGGGTGGAACCCTGGCCTTCCCAGCCTATTTTTGTAAATAAAATGTTATAAACTTGAAATACAAATTGATGTTTATATTTCCTATCATTTTGTATTTTATGGTATTTGGAATAACTGGCTGATATTAAGCATGAGTAGGTCTGGATGTCTCAGAGTTCTGTAATCAAGTGTTTAACTGTGAGGCATGTTCCGATGTGTGTATAGGCAAACGAAACAGCAGGCTTTATGCCACATGTCTGCTGTGATCACGTGTTATTGGGGTGATGAAGTCTGAACACTAGCCAGTATTGCGTGAGAGGTGCTAGAGATGTGTCTGAGCTTCCTGGGACTGTTTTATGGAAGATGCTGGTTTAATGTTCTGAGTGTTGGATGAAGTACTACCCTCACTGTTGTAATAAAAGCTGCTAGAATCTTTGTAACTGTTCCATGTGGTGTCTTCTGGCCCCCCATCCACTCAGAGAACCCTGAACTCTGTTATAGGTCTGAAGAGGATTTTTACAGTGTGTGCATGTAGGGAATGTCTTAAAAGTGATGACACTCTATTCCCAAGAGTGGGTGGATAAATGGATAAAATGCTTGGTGTGTTTTGGGTTGGGGTGGGGACACCCTAGGGGTGTCCAAGCTCTTTTCCTGGGAAAGCTTTCAGTGCTTCTCTGACAGCTGCTGGGCAGCCCGTCCGCACAGATGTTGGTTAGTAGATCCAGCGTGCTCCCTTCTCGTACAATCCTTGCTATTTTAAAAATTGTTATTATAATCCTCCGAGTTGTGAGGTATGTGTTACTCTCAGAAAACTTCCCCTTGTAACCATTTGGTTTCACTACTTGGAGACAAGTTTGAGCCTTGTAGCCTTCTTTATCTCCACGCTTGGTTCTACACTTCAGGTACTCCGGGACATCCCAAGTCTGAGAATATTCCATGGAAAATTCCAATGCGTAGGAAGACTACATTCAGGTAATTGTGTGGGTGCATGGCGTGTGTGTGTGTGTGTGTGTGTGTGCATGTGCCAAGGTTCACATGTGGAGGTTATGTGTGTGTGTATGGTGTGTGTGTGTGTGTGTGTGTGTGTGCATGTGCCAAGGTTCACATGTGGAGGTTATGTGTGTGTGCATGGTGTGTGTGTGTGTGTGTGCATGTGCCAAGGTTCACATGTGGAGGTTATGTGTGTGTGCATGGTGTGTGTGTGTGTGTGTGCATGTGCCAAGGTTCACATGTGGAGGTTATGTGTGTGTGCATGGTGTGTGTGTGTGTGTGTGTGTGTGCATGTGCCAAGGTTCACATGTGGAGGTTATGTGTGTGTGCATGGTGTGTGTGTGTGTGTGTGTGTGCATGTGCCAAGGTTCACATGTGGAGGTTAGAGGACAAGTGTTTGGAGTCAGTTCTTTTCTTACTCCTTTATGAGGGTCCGGGAATTGAACTCGTGTCTCCAGGCTTGTGTGGCAAATGCCTTTATCTGCTGAGCCATCTTACTGACCCCTCATGTACCTTTTATCATAGTGTAATTATACGTACTATAAATTGAACATTATTAGTTTTAAATACTCGGTAGATATTTATTAGGTAAATGTATACTTTATTCTCTTTGCTTGTTAATGTGCTTGTGAGTCTGTGCATGTGTGCACAGGCACGCACACGTACATGCGCAAACAGCATGGCAGCTCTTGATTGCTTACCACCTCAGCATTTACAAGGCAGAGGGAGGAGGGTTGCTGCAAGCTTGAGGTCAGCTTGGTCTACACAATGGGTTTTAGGTCAGCCAGGGAAACATGTGTAGCAAAGACCCTCACTTGGCCTGTGAGATGGCTCTCTGATTAAAAGCTCCGCTGTGCAAGTCTGTCAAGTTGAGTTTGATCTCCAGCACTCATTATGGAAGGAGAGAACTGAGACCTCCATGGTTGTTCACCACTTGAGATTTGCAACCTCCCCTCCATACTGGCACCCTGCAGACCAAGCCTCTACCACGTGAAGTTGGGAGACAAAGCACATCCAGGTCATAGCTGTGGGTATTTGTGGGTAGGATAGGGCAGAGTGTGAGGTGGCATTACCTGTTGTTTAGGACATATTCCAAGGCAGGCCTGGACCATATCCTCCATCAGGGAAGAAGCTTACAATATACTCTTGTGGAAATTTATCTTTAGTTGTGTAGAAAATGTTTTATGTACTTGTTGGGTAAGGAGCTACCCTAGGTCTTGGTGTTTTGTATTGTCTGCAGGGGTTGAATTTATGTGGGGGGTGTTTGATTTCTAATGATCTGCATGTGCTATCAATAGAACACCTGAGGAGCTCTGAAAGAGTAAAAACACCTGAGCTCAGATGCTTGCTGGGGCTCCACTGTCAAGGATGGCTCTTGCCATGATGGTGGTTCCATCTGTTGAGGTCTTGCAGGACTTCTACATATGAAAACGCCTTCTAGTCATCCTTGGTGAGCTGCCACAGCAGCACAACTACTACAGTATCCTGGGCTCTTTCCTGTATTGCAGGGATGCTCAACAACAATCTCCCACTCAAGGCTTTGGGGCCTTTAGTTGTTTTTCTCTGGACACACAGTTCTCTGTGTTCCCATAGGTTTCTCCTTAGGAACAGAAGCTTCTCATTACCTTCCACCTATTTTATTGTAACAGATCCCTGACTGGTCTGTCTGCCTCAGCCACACCCTTTGCATCCTGTGCATGGAACAAGAATTCTTCCTTCTCACACCATTTTCAACCAACTTGACACAAACTGGAGTCCTCTGGGAAGAGGGAGCCTCAGTCAAGACATTGTCTCTATCAGACTGGATTGTGGACGTGTCCATGTGTCATTTCCTTGACTGATGATTGATACGGCTCAGTTGTAGCCCATGGTGGATAGGTGTTACCGTCCCTGGGCAGATGGACCTGGGCTGCATAAGAATGCTGGCTGAGCACAAGCAGGGGAGCAAGCAAATGAGCAGTCTCCATGGTCTCCACCACTGCTACTGCTCGAGTCCCTGCCCTGACTTCCCTCCATGATGGACTGTGACGGAGACATGTGAACCAAATAAGCCCTTTCCTCTCCACGCTGCTGTTGGCCATGGTTGTATCGCAGCAGCAGAGAAGCAAACCAGGGTACTTGCACGCTGTTCTAGAGCCACGACACCTCCCCGGAAGCTTCTTTCCAACATTATAGTCTAGGTGTGAGCCTTCCTGCCTTCCTTAACCTTCCTCACATAGTGTGCCTGGTGTTTTCCACAGTGACCGCCTTTCTCTGCCCTGGCAGCTGCTCTGATACACCTTCCCCAAGCTTCCGGCAGAAGGCTGTCTCTGAGTGTCAGTGTTGGCACCCAAACTGGCCAAACTAGAGCCAATATAAGCTGCTCTCAGACCCAGAATGTCTATAAAGATTCCCTGTTTCTATTTGCCACAAGATTGTTTTTGAAAGCCTTTTATTTATTCATTTCCTAAATTGAATTTGGGTGTGTGTATGGTGTATGTATGCGTTCATGCCTGTGGAGGCCAGAGGTCAGTGTCAGGCGTCTTCCTCAATTGCTCTCTGGTTTTCGAGACAGAGTTGCTCAATAAACCTGTAGCCTGCCAATTTGGCTAGATTGGCTGGCCAGTGACTCCTACCTCTGCCCTGCCCCCTCTTAGTCCTGGGGTTGCAGGCACATGCCATTATGCTGTGCTTTTTTGTGTGTTCAGGGGCTCCAAACTTGGGTCCTCTGGCTTGCATGGCAGGCATGTTACTGACTGAACTTCCTCCCCAGCCTAGAGAGCATATAAGATATAGAGAACTGTGTGTCCCGTTGCAAGGGGACTGTGCAGTGCTGTGCTCTGCAACCCCGGCCCAGACCATCTGGGACCGAGTGTTTCAGAAGTGGGGAGTGGGATGGACAAGGGAGGTGCCCACGGTTTACTTCTATTTTAGGGTGGTGCTGGTCTGCAACTAGGTCTGCAAACTCTGAATAAAAAGACCTCTTGACTCAGAGATGCAAGCATAAATTATGGCTGTTCCTTAAGTAAATGATACCTCGTCCCTTCTTTCCTCAATTTCCCAAGTGTTGTAAGGGCCCAGTTGCTGTCACTAGGTCTGAGTTTAAAATCTTTTGTTACTGTTTACAGCTGCCAGTATAGAAAACCAAAATATGATTTGGTAATGTGCATTGATTATAAAGAAGGAAAGTGCTTAGACTTATATTAATAAAGAAAATCCCCACACACCTTTTGTTCAGGTTGACTTAGCCTAGGTCATGATGTGAAATCAAGCTTCCGTGAGAAAGAGGCCCATCACGGCAAGCGAAGTTTCCTGTAGACGACTTGTATCTTAGCTTGCTCTCTATTGGTCTGATAAAGACCAGGGCCAAAAACAACGTAGGGAGGAAAGGATTCATCTGGCTTACATGTCCTGATTACAGTCTACCTCAAAAGGAAGTCAAGACAGGAACCTGATGGCAGGCAACAAAACAGATGCCACGAAGGGATGCAGCTTCCTGCCTTGCTCTCCGTAGCTTGCTCAGCCAGCTTTCTTATGCCACCTGCCAAGGGGTGGCAGCATCCCAAGGCTCTCCCACACCAATCATTAATCAAGAAAATGGCCTCTAGACTTTTCTGTAGGCAATCTGAGGCATTTTTCTCAATTGAGGTTCTTCTTTCCAGATAACTATAGCTTAAGTCAAGCTGACAAAAATCTAACCAGGACAACATGTCAATCTGGTCTCTAACAAGCATACCCTAAAATTATCCTTAGACCTGTTAAAGTGTTTTGATAATATAGAAGTTGCTTGACTGTTTAACAGGTTGAGACGTGAACTTACCTCCATGTTGAAAAAGGTATTATAAATCATATGGCTTTAATCTAGAAAAAAAAAAAACCTCATATAATTTAGCTGTCCCACAATGTATATGGACTTTAAAGTCTCTTGTTGTACAAGATAAATGCAAACAGCTTTATCTGTTGATGTAAAACAAAAAATGCTGGAGACTGGCATATGAATCTCTCAACCTGTCGGTCTCTCCCTCCCTCCCCTTCCCCCGACCTCTCTCTACATGACCTTGAAGACCTTGAATTCCTCCTGCTCCCCCCTCCTCTGCTTCCTTTCTCCTGGATTACGAACACACTTTGTCCCAACAAGCAGCAGTGGCTAGCTCAGAGTTGTTCTTCACAGCACACCCATAGGAAAGGCCTAGCATTTTAAAATACAGACGCCACAAACTGTTCCCTTTGGTTTAATTTTCTAAATGAGGATAGAAAATTTGAGATTCTAAAGATTTGGGTACTACGCAGGCTGAGATCAAGGGAAAAAGAAATACAGGAGGAGAACAGAAGTTGCTAGAGTCAGGGACTCCATTACCGTTGTTCCCAGTGATGTGTGCTCTGTTGCTGAGGCACATTACAGGGCAGCAACCCTCAGAGGAGTCTGGGTTTTGAGTTTTGGGATATAAATGACCCTGATCTTAAGAGTGTTAATGGCACCGTAAAATCAAAGTTGAACGTCAAATCCAGCAGATGGCGCTCATACCTGGAGAGTAGACAACTAAGCCTGTGTGTCTACGCAGCAGCAAGTCTCAGGTGGTCCCTCCAGTCTGCTTATAATTGAAGGGTGGCCCTGAGAAAATTTCCTTCAGCAAGAGGCAGGAGAAATCACCCGAAGATGACCTGAAGGTATGCACGAGTATGTTCTAGGGCGGTGATAGTTCACGCTACAACTTCCTCATGTGAATAACAGACTCTCACGTGACTGAAATACAGATATGTGGTTCATTCCTCCTTCATGGGCCTCCCCTTTTATCTCATTGGCAGACATGATGGGTGTGTCAACCTCTCAGCTAAATCAAGTGCGCAGCTGCTTTGAACCATAAGAGCGTCCTGTTAAGAATATTTATTTGTTAAGTCATTCCTGTACTTAATTAAAGAGTATTTGTAATGTTTCTTTTTAAAGTAACTGTCGGGCTTGCTAAATAGAAATATAAATCGATCGGCAAGGTAATTGCACGGGACGCTGATTGGCAGTTTCTTCAAAGTTACTTAGTCACGTGGGAAGACGTCTTTTTAAAGAGAGAGGCTGGTGGGATCACTCAGTGGCTAAGGGAGCTTGGTGTTTTTCCAGAGATGCTGAGTGTGGCTACCAGCACCCCTGTGTGGGGTGGCCCCAACTGCCTGTAACTCCAGCTCCAGGGGATCTGTGATGCCCTCTTCTGGCCTCCACATGCACTGCATGCACACTGGATGTTTGCACACGCGCGCGCGCGCGCGCGCACACACACACACACACACACACTTATAAATAAAAAATAAAAGTAGATATTTAAAAGCGTGCACGCGTGCACGCACACACACACACACTTATAAATAAAAAATAAAAGTAGATATTTAAAAGGAAGCTATAGCTTGATCCATGCACCCTCTACTTTCCTCTTTAGTGTGAGATGCTATGCATCGCTCTTCCTGCTCATGTGCATGTGTTTCTGCATGATTGCATATATAGTTCCTCCGTTAATATATGACTACTAGGAATTTTTAAAAATTTAATTGATGAAGTATAGTTTTAAATCATTAAAAGTGAATAATTATAAACCTAGGGGTTTATGATGTCAAATAAAAATTTAATGACATGTCTTCGGCTGTAATTCAGTGAAGATCAGTGAAGCCAGTGGACCCCACTAAGAGCACTCTCGGCTACATTAGCACCTGCTGAGCGAGTCTGAAAGTTTCCCAGAGTTGAGCAGGGTAAACACCCAGAAGCGGTAGAGCTGACACCCCATGCTTTAACCAAGGGCTTCTCTCTAGTCATCAAGCAGACCTATGGAGGAGAGGACACGCAGGGTATCTATGGCTGAGGACTTCTGCTGAGCAGTTCTAAGTGAAGAATTTACATTTCCAGTGGTACCTGCAGCGGGGCTAGCTGGAGCGACACTTCGGGGAAGGGTGGCGGCGTATGCATGCCTCACTGTGAAGCTGTGAGTGATGTTAACAGGGCCGTGAGCCAGAAACGAGGAGTCTTTATGCCTGGACACTGTCGCCCTCGGATGTGTGCCACAGAGAGCCACGGCTTATTGTCATAAACTACAGGGCTAGTGGGAAAAGGGAGATTTAATTTTGTTAGTTTTATCTGTGTGTGTGTGTGTGTGTGTGTGTGTGTGTGTGTGTGTACGGGTGTGTCGCCTGCATGTATGTGTGTGTACCATCTGCGTGTCTGGTGGCCATGACGGCTGGAACAGAGCATCAGGTCACTTGGAACCGAAGTCACAGATAGCGTGAGCTGCTGTGTGGGTGCTGGGAATTGATGGAGAGTCCTTTGGTTCCGGAAGAGCAGCCAGTGCTCTTAGCTCTTAGGGACATCTCTTTAGTCCCTAGTTTTTAGTTTTAAAAATGGAGCTACCAATAAGATCATTTTCTGCCCCAAAATTAGCAGCATTGCTCCCCACACCCCTGCCTACTGTAAAGAAAAGGGGGGAAAAAAACCCCAGTGGGATCTGTCTATGTAGTGGTACCAGAGAGCTATTGAAGAAAGACTTGAAGCACAGCATCCTAGAGGAGCCTGATGTGAATGATAATTCGAGGTAAGCTAGCTGTCAGTCAGCCTGTGCGGAGCGAAGGCGTAGATGACCAAACGAAGCCTTCCTATGGCATCTTTTATCTTAATTAGGGTAGTAGACTCAACTTGCCATTCTGATCATGCGGTCGCTTTCTTGAGCTGAATTAGCACGTTTTAACATATTTATTCATTAGGTCTCATGTCCACAATAAATTAAAGTTTATAGGTAATCAAAACACGGCTGTGTGATATAATTACAGCTCTCTGAATTAGAATCTAAAGATGTTACCGCCATGCTCTGTGTGACCTCAGTGTCCCCTAACAGCAAGTATTAATAGCATTGTAAAATTTCTGGTAATGTGCAGTTTAGGTCTGGGTTGATTTGCAGATGGGTGACTTCTACAGAGCTGGCAGCTCTGAGCAGAGACTTTAGGCCCAGCAGCGGCAACTCCGGCAGGGTATGCCCTCTGATTTAGAGCTGGTCATTAACAACAGGGTGCTTCATTTCCCGTGCTGGTACCCTGGGAAATAGTTATGTTCCCGATACAGTGAAGTGGTATGTTATTTCACACAGGAGTGGGGTGGCATGCATAGTCATAGGGTGTAGCCACGCCCTAGGAAGGCTCTGCAGGTATCCATTCCCACTGTGTGTTACCCATGTGGCGGGTAGTCACACTTACTACTTTTTACGTTTGTACATGTGCCATGTCACACACGTGGATGTCACCTTGTGGGAGTTGGCTCTGTCTTTTCACTATGTGGGACCCAGGGGTAGAACTCAGGTCATTGGGCTTTGCAGTAAACATTGAGCCATCGCGCTGGTCTTCCTTCCCCTCCTCCTCTTCCTCGTCCTCCTCCTTCTCTGAACACAGAAAACTCACTGTTGTGGTGTTCTTAAGTGTGTGTGTGTACTTGCAGTCACCCACCCCCAAGCTCTACCATCCCAGTGAATTACCTGGAGAGTCGTCAGCTACGAACACTGGAATGGCTCCAAGTCCCCATCTCCAGGTGATCAGGAAGTAGATGTGATGACCGTTGTAGATGGGCCAGCTCACCTCTTCCACTCTCCCTATACAACGAGGAGGCAGTGGGTGACATGATGAGCTTATTATCCTATGATGTATCACATGGGCTAGTGTCAGTTTGCAGGATCACACAGGAGACACCCATGAACCTCAATAAAGGCGACTCAGTTGGCTCCCTAGTGAACAGGGATTCATTTTCTGCAGTTGCTAATGAGCATGCATAGGAGGACAGAGGAGTGAGGAGTGTAGCAAGTTCCAAGGACTAGGGGGCTTTCGATTGACAGGGGAATGTGATGACTAACAGGGCTTGGGAGAGGATACTGGAGGCCTCTTGTTCTGATCAGATTACAGCCTTTCTGATATACTTCTGACCTTGGGCCATCATCTGACACCCACATACCAACCAATGGGAACACAGTATGGGAGACAGTCTCAGCCAAACACCCTGGAACAGCTGCCCTCAGATGGGTCCGTCCATCTATCCTCAGATAGGTTTGGTAATGGAGGACGCCTTCATCACCGTTCCTGGAAGACGGCATTGAATGTGGATGAGAACACAAGAGTTCTAGAGAAGAAAAAACTTAAACTTCAGGATATCACTTTTATTGTGAGCCAATGAGAAAAGATAATGTGCTTTTGATGGTCACTGGTAATAAATAATTAAGGAGAATTTCAGTTACAGGGCACTTTGCAGTAAGATTGTAATTAGCAAAATGGGGCTTTTGGCTCATTCTGTATCTTTATCTTTTTCATCTCGTTCACCTCTTCTGGGCTGAGGAATGTTCAGTCATCGGTTCTCTTCAGGCTGCATTTCAGCAGCCTTTGAAAAGAGCAAATTTCAGGTCAGCCAGGGATACATAGGTACGGGTTTTTTGGTTTTTGTTTGTTGGTCTAAAAAAAAAAAAAACCAAATAACAGCAGCAAAAAAAGGAGGAGGAGGAGGAGAAGAGGAGGAGGAAGAGGAAGAAAAGAAGAAGAAGAAGAAGAAGAAGAAGAAGAAGAAGAAGAAGAAGAAGAAGAAGAAGAAGAAGAAGAAGAAGAAGAAGAAGAGAAGGAGCAGCAGCAGCAGTAGCTGCTGCCACTGAGTTCTTTAACTGGGATTGTTCTTGAAATGTAAACATGATATCCCAAGGAAAAGGAGTCAGACACCTGGGGATCTCAGCAGTGTTGACAGGTGGGGACTGCAGAGTGGCAATGGGTCACATTGACATCAGATTCTTATCTCTTAGGAGAACAGCCTCTAGTCTTGGGTGAGAGTGTGAAGGCTGTGGTGTTGTATGGAGCCTGCTCCAGGAGAGACTGGGGAGCCCTGCGCTCTATCTTCATGCTGTATGTGTAAAAGTTATATGCCTGAAAGAGTATTTTGAAAAAGGAAATATTTCTGTTTATTTGGGAAAATTTTTAGTGAAGACCTATTTGGGGTTCAGATTAAATTTCCAGCATTACTCGTATGCTGGGTGATGGTCTGTTCCCAGCTGTGTAGGCTCTGCCATTTCTACCTTCAATCATTTGTGGTAAAAAGTTAAACTCTAGTGAGAACAGGTGGAGCTACCTAGGCAATCTGAGACCCTAGGGAGCTTCTGTGGTGTGCCAGCAGGCCCCAGGCTTGGAGAACCGCAGGCGGTGGCTCAGGGGGGCTGAGGGAGGCAGTGGCAGTGGGTGAGCTCCTGGGAGCTAGCTGGGGGATGTGTGGGGCTTTCTCTTATTGATCCCAGATCAGGAGCGGCAGCCCAGAGCAGCAAAGGCAGCAGATGCGATCAGATCCTGACCATTTGGGTACAGTCACAGCAGAGGATGGTCTCATTTGAACCACAGGTTGTGGTGAGACAGCTGTTTTGCTATGTACTGGCTGTGTCTGTGCATTTGGCGGTTGCATGAGTTAGTTTTCTCATTATTGTGATTAATACCCAATAAAAACAACCTAAGGAAGGAAGGCTTCATTTTGCCTCACAGTTGGAGGATACAGTCCGCCACAGTGGGAAGGCACAATGGCAGGAGCGGGAGGCGCATATGCAGGAAGCTGAGCAGAGTGCATGCTTGTGCTCAGCTTTCTCCTTGTATTCAGTCCAAGACCCTGGGCATGGAATGATTCTGTCCGCCTCAGTTAACCTATTCTAGATAACCTCTGAGAAGCAAGCCTGGATAATCCCTGACAGGCAGGGGGAGGAGGCTTGTCTCCTGGGTGATTCCAGAGCTTGTCAAATTGAAAGGATACTAACCATCACAGCCATTCACCTGGAAAACCAAGACCTTGACCAGTGAGTGTGAAACAGGCAAGGTCCACAGCAGAAAGAAAGAGGCCAGGTCTCTGAGGCTTCCTCTGTCACTGAAAGCACGCAGTCAACACCTTTGTCATTAGTGGATGGGGCTGAGGGTAGAAGACCTACATTACTCAGCCAAGAGGGAGCCAGTGAGGTTTGAGATGGTCATAGAAAAACAAATGTGGGACTCTTACCAAGAAAAAGCCTCGCCCTGTGAGATCTCTCCTCTAAGCCTCTGGATTCAACCCTTGTCGCCTGCCGTGGTGCAGACTGTGGTCTGCTGAAGATTGCACCTCTGCCATCTGGCCAGTGATAACAGCAGCCTGGATGCTTGGCAGAAAGTTTAAAAGTATTGTCTTAGTTAAGGTTTCCATTGCTGTGAAAAGACCATGACCATAGGAAAAGAAATAAAACATCTAATTGGGGCTGGCTTTTAGTCTATTATCATCATGGCATGATGGCATGCAGACAGACATGGTGCTGGAGAAGTAGCTGAGAGTTCTACATCCAGATAGGCAGGCAGCAGGAGGAGAGAGTGACACTGGGCCTGGCGTGAACATCTGAAACCTCAAAGCCCACCCCGAGTGACACACTTCCTCCAATGAGGCCATACCTCTTAATAGTACCACTCCCTATGGGCCTATGGAGGCCATTTTCATTCAAACCTCCACAGGTACTTTTTTAGAACACTAGCTCTTTTCCTGGACTGTGGATATCCAGTCAGTGACTGAATGAGGTAAAACTCTTGCCGTCTCTGTCCCATCCTGTGTCCTTTGCTGTCTCAACCTTGGATTACATTCTACCCAGCTCTGCATGCCAGCATGTCAATCATTTAAGGGGATGTTTTTATCTAATACTATAACACAGGGTGAACTTGACCTATTTCCTGCTAGAGTGAATGCGTGTTTTTTCTACCCTGACCTTATGGCTTTTGTCTCCAGCTTGAGGCCTGGTGCTTAAGAAAGATTCAGTGCTTCATGTAACCCAGCAGCTTTGCAAGCAGGTTGACCGCTTGTCAGACCCTGAGTGCAAGGCTAAGATGCTGGCACACAAGAAGAAAATATATCTTTTGAAACTTTGTGGTGACCTGTGGACAGTTGCTAAACTTTAGCCTACCCTAGTCATCAACAAAATCCTGCTGCCATCCTTTGACCAGTAAGCTAAAAAGCTTGGGCTCCCGCTGGGTCATCGCACCCCTTCAGCTGGTACTGAAGTAGGTGCACATTAATGAAACCTGCTGGGGTGATGTACCCGTAAAGAAGCATTGCCTGTCTTGCTCATACGTGGCTTAGTGTCATGTCTACCATCCCAGTGCCAAAGGCACTGCCACTCAGTCAGTTGGTACTAGGTGTCTGAGCCTGTCTTTGTCTTCTCATTACTCAACTTCTTGTTTTTTTCCAAAGAGAAAATTCTTTTAATTATACATGTAATAATTTTTCCTTCTTATAATACTTTGATTAATAATTTCAGTTTTAGTCTATGTATCTTGATAACGCCCTCTTCTCATTCCTCCCTGTTCCACCCTCCCACTCCTGTGCCCTCAAAAAAAAATAAAAATAAAAGAAAATTAAGTTCACTTGTGTGGCAAGCATCACCATGATCTTTGGGGGCAGCAGGCTGCTCTGATCACGGACATTCGCCTGGCCCATACTAGCCCAAGACCAAGCTTGACAAAGTTTGACCCGAAGTTAGGTCTCACTGACCAAATCACAGGCATCCAGGCCTCAGCAGGTACTCTGACATCACCCAGATACCTGGACACTGAGCAGGCAACCTTATATCCTGCAGGCACCAGGACCTCCCTGTAAGCACCAGGGCATCCCTCAGGCACCTGGACATCCCACAGGTACCAGGGCGTCCTGCAGACACCCGGATATCCTGCAGACATCAGGATGTCTCACGGGCATTGGGGCATCCATCATTACTCAACTTTCAAAATGTCACAGTTGGTTGTCCCCATCCTGAATCCATGCTGCAAGTCATCTGTGATTTTATATTATATCACTTACAGCCTCCCTAATGTTTCTGCAGCATCATACATTTTTCTCTAAAAGACTTTAGTTTCTAATTATGGCCTCATACCCCAGTCTTGAGTTCCCACCTTGACTCTGCTCCTCACATCTTGCATGGTAAGGGTAAGTAGTGTCACTCCCCTCAGCCCATGATTGGTTTGAAGTGGGTGTGATGAGGTCTACCCCAGTGACCCTCCCTGGGATGTTGCAATGATGCCATGAAAGTCTGCAGGACATCTGAAGAAACCATTACAAGTCTGCTGGGCCACCTGACAAAGTCATGCACTGAATGGCTTACCCAGCAGCTCAAGGTCCCAGTGCCAGTGAGCTCCAGTCCCTCTTCAGGTGCCTTCCTAAAGGCACTTGGGAGGGGACCCTTCCCAAGTCTCTCAGTATCTGCTACATTCTTTTTTTGTGAGGCTATCACTCTGCTGTATGCTGCCCTCTTCCTTGTGCCTATCTCTATTCCCGTTTATGAGGCTGCCAATCATAGTAGATCAGGGGTCCACTCTACCCTACACCACTGTGACTTGGCTTCAGCTAATTTTATCTACTTTAATCCTATTTCCAAATACAGTCATATCATGAGGTTTTGAGGTCAGTACTTCTGTATGCAAACTCGGGGGTGAGGGTGAGTGCACACTTCAGCCAACACAATGGCTGCCAAGTAGACTGTCAACACCAAGAACATAGGCTTCTTATCATCTGAATTGTTGGGGTCCTCCTCACTTCTGTGACAGTTGCCCTGTCTGTCATCTCTGGTCCCAGTGTGTAAAGGAGGAATGGTGCACAGCTTATGTCAGTGCAGGGACTAAGACAGTAGCCAAATGGGCAGCACTGGCTAGTCTGAGGGCATAATTGCCTGCTTTACCATTGGCACTCAAAAACAGGCTCTGAATCCATGCTAGAAAATAGCATGGTCAGGGGCTGGGTATCATGACTCATGGGAGGACATCCTTCTCTAAGAGGCTCTAGGAAGGCCCAGCCCACTCTTTCACCTCTTGGAAGCTTGGTTGTAGGAGGCACAATGCAGGCTTCATGTCTGTACCAGTCTTTATGGCCTCTGTGCCTTTCGGTGTGCAGACTCACCATGGGATAATTCCGCATGTCTCTATCCTTTCTTCCCCAAGTTCCTGGCTCCTCAGGGGCAGGCCCTTGAACACCGTGTTGTTAACTGGTGTCTGATGGGCACTCCCCTCTGCAGACCCTGTGAAAAATGAAGCGAGGCCCTTGTCAGAAAAGATAGCGAGGTTCATGGAGCAGAGAGCACGTAGCTTCACCTGGGGCGGAGTCTTGTGTGACTGCGTATGTTGGATACTCATCAAGCTGGCTTTGGCTGATGTCACCAAGGCCAGGGTCTCCCAGAAACATACTGTTCCAAAGAACCTTGGTGTCCTAGGTTGCAGCTGATGAGTGAGTATGGAGGAAGTGAGATGCTGCGTGGGCTGAGCCGCATAGACTTTGGTCCACACTTGCTCTCCAGCCGCAGCAACCCCTCCTGCAGGGAGAGGATTGGCCCGTTCCCTTCAGTACTAATGACGCCTATTATTAAAAAAATGCCTTGTTCCTTTGGTGTATTAGGCTTGTGATAAATAAACCATGGGGCATCTGGGCCACCATATTTATTGATTCACGAGTCTTCTGGTAAAGTGGGGAAGAGAAGAAGCAATTATGGGCCAAAAAATACATTTTAATTTTAAGTGGATCCTCTTAAACTTTTATACTTGAATGATGAATCAGAGTGATGGCACAAGCCTAGAAGGCCCCCCAGCCTCCTGCCTGCCCTGCTCCACGACCTCAAGTTCAGGAAGGAAGTGTTTGGAAGGGAAGGAAATGATACAACATTTGGTACCCTGCACCCCAATTATTTGTTTTCCACTGTGCATTCCAAAGTTTTCTTTACTCTGAAGTCTCTGTCCTATGCCCTGGATGCTAGGGCGTCCTCCCTGACCTGAGTGATGTTTTTCTGGACCGCCCCTCCTCCCCTAAGTCCAGGCTGAGGTGAGACTTACCATAGGGCCTAGGATCTGGGGGTGTCTGGGGTTTGAGGCAGAAGGTCTGTCATGTGGAGACTGAATCCTCACTTCATGCCTGAGCCCAGTGGAGACTGAACACAGCCTGCGCAGTTGCCAGCACTGAGATTATCATGCATCACACCACAGGGCGTTAATGGCTCCACTGTGAGGGACTATCAGAGGCTCCACTCCCAGAGGCCTGGGTGCGGCCCCTGGAATCTTTCCCCTGGGTTTACCTCGTCCCTTGTCATAATGGACGGTAACTCAGAGCAGAATGATCCCTCTTAACTATGCATGTGATTTCTAATCATGGTTGTCAGATTGGCTACATCTGGAATCAACTGAAACCCACGCATCTGGGCACATCTGTGAAGGGTTTTCTTGACTGGATTTCTTGAGGTGGGCAGACCCACCCTAAATCTGGGCCATACCTTCTAGTGGCAGCCTGTATGAAAGGGCATGAAAGAAGGAAGCTTTTGCTTTTTTGCCTGCTCGCCCTCATTCTGTTGCAAGTTCACCTATCCTGCTGCCAAGACATTCCTTTGTTGGTATTAGAACATACTACTCTGGGATTCCAATGTAGAGTGAAGACCAGCTGAGACATCCAGCCTCATGGACTGAACAACTACCACGTTCTTGGCCTTTCCATCAGGAGTCAACCATTGTCGACTAGCTGGACCATAGCCTGTAAGCCACTTTAATTAATGCTATATATATACATAATTACACACATACATACATACATATATATAATATGTTTT
Organism: Cricetomys ansorgei; assembly: GCA_026225945.1. Lineage (NCBI taxonomy): Eukaryota > Metazoa > Chordata > Mammalia > Rodentia > Nesomyidae > Cricetomys > Cricetomys ansorgei. The sequence goes on from JAMJFZ010004042.1 coordinate 1,842,684, forward strand.
ATATATTACATATATTGTTATGTAGTATATAATTATATATTACATATCTAATATATGTAATATATACATACATTTATATGTATATATATATACCATGTATATATATGTATATATATAGTACCATGGATATGTTGCAAGGCCTCACATATATTACACACACACACACACACAACTTAGTAATGATGAGCTGACTTGTCTTGGCTTGCTCTTGCAACTGACCAAGGGAGGGACCAGCCACGAGCTGTGTCAGAATCCTGGCTTGATTTTCTTTTTCCTTTTCTTTCCTTCTTTCCTTCTTTCCTTCTTCTTTCCTTCTTTCTTTCTTTCTTTCTTTCTTTCTTTCTTTCTTTCTTTCTTTCTTTCTTTCTTTCTTTCTTTCTTTCTTTCTTTTCTTTTCTTTTCTTTTCCTTCCTTCCTTTCCCTCCCCTCCCCTCCCCTCTCTTTCCCTTTTCTTTTCTTCTTTTTTTGTCACAGTTCCCTGCAGAGCTCCCCTTCCCTTCTTCATTGATTAAAAATCAACAGCATTCTCTCCTGATGTGACTGTCCTGTAAGCTATACATACCTGTGATGTATGTAGTACGTGGTCCCTGTGCTCTAGAATGGTCCTTCTGACCCAGGATGGAGAAGGGAATGGGTGATGCCTTACGGCCTCCTAATTAGCAGGCATGCCACTCCACGGGACGTCTGTCTGTGAAGGCCTCAGTTGCCCACAGCAGGCCTAACTCAGCTCACTTAGCTCCATTTTCCTTCTGGTCTAGTACAAATCGCTTATCCAGCCTAAAGCTGTGGTTGGGTCAGATAAGAAAGGAGTGAAAAATTCCTAAGTTTGTGAAGTTTAGCTGCAGAGTTTGGGGTGACACACTGACAGCTCTCCTGGGTTGGCTGTCTTTCACTCAGAGAGCCATGTGCCTCCACATGGGGCTGCATTGGGTTTCCAGTACAAGCTCTTGGGAGACTGAGGAAGGAAGATCAGAGTTCAAGTTGTGGGGAGGGGCTTTCAACAAACAGAACAAAGCAAGCCTGTGTCCATAGATTTCAGGCTAGGATTCAGAAAGAACTGTTGAGTCATCAGGCAACATTTACCCACCCTTTGTCAAGTCTTACTTTCCTTTTTCCTCCAGAGCCTGATGACAAATCATGCTTTTCTCATTCTGCTTCTGCAGGGCCTGAGGTGGTCCTTCACTGTCCATTTGCAAAGCTCCTTGGCAGTTGATACAACACTTTGAGGACCCAATGGTTAATTCAGTGGTTACACTGGATTTTAACAAACACTTGTTGGACACTAACTTGTACTTTTCATCTTCTGAGTCCAACTCTTGAGTGTATGGGTGTAGAGGTTTAGTGTAGAATTTCTGAGAAATGGTGTGTGTTTGTGTTTACAGGCTACAGCATTCTAAATGTTGTGCCTTGCTATGGTGTCAAGTTTGTGTCAGGTTCCATGCAGAACCCAACTCGACTTTTACAGAGTGTGAGCCAGCTTCACACTACGGGGAGGAGTGTGGATGGTGCCACTCAGCCAGGAGTAAAACAGCCTGGGGAAAGCATGTTCTGTGCCAGGACCTATGGGCTGTGTCAGCTCCTCCTCAGCCACTGGCTCTGAAGAGCTGACTGGTGTCTGGTGTGGGGGGCTGCTACGTCCTGCTGCTGCCCTCTGCTTGGACACAGTCTGGTCATGTATGAAGCACTGGCTGCAAAGCCACCTGGGAGGTGGGGCTCAAGCTTCTGCTGTCCTTGCTGTTGAGAAACGAGGCCTGCTGGGCCTGGAATAGAACATTCCAGAGATTAAGGTTCCAGGTATGGAGCTGTAGTCTCTTGTCACCTGCTTCACCTTACCCACCTCTGCTGTCTTACCTGTCCTCCCCACATTGGGGTCATCATGTGATCGTTCCCTTCCTCTTCAGACACTGTATATGTTTTCTTAAAATACGTAGCTGTTTTCTGACTCTGGGATCTGGGCTCTTAAGCCTTCTGTAACTGTTACTTTTCACTGGTAACTTGATTCTGCACCCTTGATTTTTCTCCCAGCTGTTGGCTATTACTAAGAAAGATTCCTAACTTGTAACTTTTTAAAACACTCTTTAGCTCTAAAAGGTTGGGAAGGAGAAGAGAGACAAGAATTATTTACAATCCTTTCCGGCTGTCTTCATCTGTCCAAACCTGGAGAATTGGACTAACTTCTAACATTTTCTATCCCGACAACTAACTGATTTCCCACTTATCTCAGTAACTCTCTTTTGTCTGAGGCTTCCCAGCAACTGTCTGCCTTCTTTCTTATTCTCTGGAATTAACTGTCTTTATCTGATCCTTGTTTCTGCCTGCCTTCCCTGTCATCAGCTTCTGGAGCTCACTGTCTCCCTTGTTACCAGCTGTCTTTTCCAATTGAACACTCTTTCTTAAATAGCTTCCCCCCAAGCTGTTCTTAGATGTCTAAGCAGCGTGTAACCATGAGGAAGACTGCACAGTACAAAAAACTTCTTCTTAGCAAAGCATCTCACTACGAGACAGGACTCATCCACGACCTCCCACAGCCCTTGCAGTACAGTCTCATGCTCACATGGTTTTGTTCTTGTTGGGAGAAGCTCCCTGGAGTGCTGGCAAATGCAGGTCATATCTTGTCCATCTATTAGTGTAAATTTGGTTACAGCTGGATAGGGTGGTACATGCCTATCATTCCAGTGTCTGGGAAGTTGAGGCAGGAGAAGTTTGAGGCCAGCCTGGGCTATATAGACAGACACTGCCCCAAAATAAATACATAAATAAATGATAAATAAATAAGCATTTGGTTGTGATCTGGAGCCAGTGCTTCAGCTTGAGGTTATGACAGTCTCAAGAGGACACTTACCCTTTTGGAAAGATTGGTGACTTCCTGTAAAGATGGCTGTCCTGAGCAGGACTGGTGAGGCTCTCATTTAGGTATGTTGTCCAAGCTAGCGCTCTTGGAGAAAGCAACTAAATGGTTCCTGTTAGCTGCCTCAGCCCTTGCTCCTCTCCTCCCTTCCTTTGTCACCACTGACCCTATATATGCCTCCTCACCAGTGGCCATGCACCTGGACATGGTGGGTGTTTAGAGAAGTTAGATGCAAATGGAGTTGCTCTCAGGAAGCAGCAGGAGAGAAGCAGCTCTGGGGTTGTCAGAACAATGCAGCAAGAGATGGAGCAGAGAGCTGGTGCTGCAGTGCATGGTGCATGCCTGCAACCCCAGTGCTAGGGAGACCCAGGCAGGAAGATTGGGAGTTCAAGGTTATCCTGGGCTCCATGAAACCTGACATAAACCCTACAAATGCACATGTGTGTGAGAATACACAGATGTACGCGCACGCGTGTATACACACACACACACACACACACACACACACACACACACACAGGAGGAGGAACTGAAGAGAGACAAAGGAACATGGCCTATGAGGGGCAGCAGCTGCCCACCCTCCTAGACACAGATTCTTCCTCCAAAGGCCCTTAAAACTGTACTTCTATAAGATCCTTTTAGATGTTGAAGTGCCCTCCAGTGAATGCCTACTGGAGCTGAGCACAGGCTTGTCAGAGTCAGGCTCCAAATTTCTGTTGCGGAAACAAGATGCTTCAGACAACATAGCTGCACATTTAGGGTGACAGCAAGCCACTCTTGTCACAGCAGCTCTCCGAAGTCTTCTGGTGAGTGCTGACTTTTGTGAGAAAAGCTGTCCTCCAATTTCAAGGTCTTGTCACAGTCAGCCCTCCAGGCCAGGGAAGGTGGTTGGACACCCCCAGTCATGGTCAGTCCCTCCAGGGTGGGGGAGATGCTAGGACACCCCCAGTCATGGTCAGTCCCTCTAGGGTGGGGGAGATGCTTGGACACCCCCAGTCATGGTCAGTCCCTCCAGGGTGGGGGAGGTGCTTGGACACCCCCAGTCATGGTCAGTCCCTCCAGGGTGAGGGGGATGATTGGACACCCCCAGTCATGGTCAGTCCCTCCAGGGTGGGGGAGGTGCTTGGACACCCCCAGTCATGGTCAGTCCCTCCAGGGTGGGGGAGGTGCTTGGACACCCCCAGTCATGGTCAGTCCCTCCGGGGTGGGGGAGATGCTTGGACACCCCCAGTCATGGTCAGTCCCTCCAGGGTGGGGGGGATGCTTGGACACCCCCAGTCATGGTCAGTCCCTCCAGGGTGGGGGAGATGCTTGGACACCCCCAGTCATGGTCAGTCCCTCCAAGGTGGGGGGGATGCTTGGACACCCCCAGTCATGGTCAGTCCCTCCAGGGTGAGGGGGATGCTTGGACACCCCCAGTCATGGTCAGTCCCTCCAGGGTGGGGGAGATGCTTGGACACCCCCAGTCATGGTCAGTCCCTCCAGGGTGGGGGAGGTGCTTGGACACCCCCAGTCATGGTCAGTCCCTCCAGGGTGGGGGAGATGCTTGGACACCCCCAGTCATGGTCAGTCCCTCCAGGGTGGGGGAGGTGCTTGGACACCCCCAGTCATGGTCAGTCCCTCCAGGGTGGGGGAGATGCTTGGACACCCCCAGTCATGGTCAGTCCCTCCAGGGTGAGGGGGATGCTTGGACACCCCCAGTCATGGTCAGTCCCTCCAAGGTGGGGGGGATGCGTGGACACTGGTGCAGAGCCCTAGCTGCTTCTTGAAAATTTGTTAGGCTGATGGAAGAGTAAGGTTTTTAACCTCTAAATAATAAGATGCTGTCTTGAGCATCTTCTCAGCCAGAGGATGAGGTGGGCAGGTGGGAGGGGTGGCAGGAACTGGAGCCCCAGCCTCAACTCTGCTCTGACTGCTTTACCACACTGGCCAGGTGGGCCCAGCCCTGCATCTTGGCTCCTACTTAACTCTCCACTCTCCCATTCATAGCCTTCTCGGTCCAGCCTGAGTGTTAGGCTGCCCACAAGGTCACCTGAAGGTGGCTGCCTCAGCTGACACTTTTCCTGAACCTTGCTGGTGATACTACCCTACACTCTCACATTTACTTATTTAAAAATGTTTTTGTATGTATTTGTATGTATGTGTGTCTGTGTGAGTTTATGTGTGACACTTGTGTGCCCATGAAGACCAGAGGCTGTGGAGTCCCTAACACGGGAGTTACAGGTGGTTGTGAACCACCCCACATGGGTCCTGGGAATGTAACCTAGGTCCCCTGCAAGAGCAGCGAGCACTCTTAGCCATTGAGCCATCTCTCTAGTCTTTCTTTGTATTGATTCATGGAAAATTTCCATATTCCACTGGTAGGTTATAGAAAGGTCTCATTTTATTTTGATTTGTGTATGTCTGTGTATACTGTGTGCGTGTGTGTGTGTGTGTGTGTGTGTGTGTACGTGTGTGTACCTGGAAGAGGGCCAAGAAAGGATGTCAGATCTGCTGGAGCTGGAGTTACAGGGGGTGGAGACTATACAAATGTTACATGGGGACTCTTAGGCAAGAACCCGGTGAAGCTTTGTGATCTCCACTGGCTGGCACGCGTTTGTGGAGGATGAGGGGTCAGAGGCAACTTTCGTAACTCAGACAAAGTGAAGTAAACGGACATGCTTGGTCACTATCAGGTTCCCAGAGAGAGAGCTGACAACCTGCGAATGTTGCAGGGGACTCGTGGACGCATTAGGGCCGATACGGTTGAGACCGGCGCTTGGGCAAAGAGGATAGGAAAGGACAGTGGAAGAGGGCGATCCGTGCTTAAAACGGAACCCAGAAACTCTAACTAGTGGCACCTGGGTCCCATGAGTTTTCTTTTGTGCACTTATAAGGAAACCAATTAACTCTTTACATCACCGTGGACAGAGGCCACAAGCAGGAGGCAGCTTATTTGGTGTAGCTGTTGCCTTTTGGCTTTTAGTGGAAAATCAATTTATTTTAGTGATATTCATTAGGGCCCACTGGATATTAACTTTGTCTTTTTTCTTTAAATCTGCTCCCAGCTCAGCTTGGGGAGGAGACTCATGAACAGGAACTGGAGGTCTCCCAGGGAGTAGCAATAACCTGGTTCTCAATGGATATTTCCTCAGTTCTCAGACGTAGAACACACAGACGTCTAGGTGTTCTGTAATGGACACAGCTTTGTGTATGCCATATTCTGTTGGGGAAGTTTATTTCTAGTTATGTTTATAATAGTCGTTTTGTACACTCTTGGGGGAAGGGCTGCCTAAGCCTTGGCAGTTTGTATTATCTGCAGGTGTTGGCTTCATGTAAATCTGTGATTAGGATGTTTGCTTTCTCATCCTCTGCACATGCTCACTGCTCGCTGGCAAGGCCACCATGGTTCACTGAGATCTTCATGTGAAGAGCAAAGTTGCTGTGAAGGAATTCTTGTAATCCCTCCTTCACACAGTCTCAGGCAACAAGGAGAGAACACTCCCCTTGGACCTTGAATTCCCTCACCATAAAGGTGACATAGCTCAGCTGCTAAAGGATTGTGGGATGAGACAAAGCTACAGGTTTTCTTCATTATGCAAATAGGCCTTTGGATGAGAGGGTGGAGATTTTGTAACTGCTGAAAAGCTTCTGTATCAATAAAAACCGCTGAGATCAGATGATTGGGGTTCCACTGTCCAGTATGGCACTTGCCATGACAGGTGGTTCCCTCTGCTGAGTCTGGAAGGTTTATATCTATGAAAGCATCTCCTTGACTTCTTGTGGACCAACACAGTAGCTAGCGGCTACAATATTCTGTGAGGCTCTCAGAGTCCTCTGGAGCCCTTGCCTGGTGAGGAGCTGGCTGGCGGAGGGGGTGGCTCAGGGCATGGCTGAGGAGATGAGGCCATACTTTCCAAACAGAAAAAGGGTTTCACAGTACCTATGGTGGTTGGTTTATGTGCCACCTGGGCTAGACTGAGATGCAAGCTTTCTTGGTCAGACATTATAGTGGTTTGGATGAAAATGTCCCCCACAGCCTCATGTGTTTGGTCTCCATTTGGTGGAACTGTTTGTGGAGATTTAGGAGGTGTGGCCTTGATGAAGGAAGTGTGTCACTGGAGGCCGGCTTTGCATTTCCAATCTCACCTCCCTCCCCCGACCCCTCAAGCTTGTGGGTCCTGTTCCTGATACCTGGTCTGCCACCTGTTGCCATGGCTTTGCTCCTCCATCATGGACTCTTATCCCATCAGTCAAAATAAACTTTCTCTTCCTTAGGTTTCCTTGGTCAAGGAGTTTTAATCACAGCAACAGAAAAGCAATGAATACAGCTGTTCTGCACATTGTTGCTGGGAAGGTGCTTTGTGGGTGTGATCAGGAGGCCCTCAGCTCAGGAGACCACCCTCTCCTGGATGGGTGGGCCTTGTCTGATCAGCAGCAAGGCCTTTTCCGGGGAGGAAGGGCTTCTGACTAACCCACACAAGCTCCCAATCTGAGGCTCTGCCTGCAAGCTCCAGGCTTGCCCATCCTTACATCCTGTGACCCAGTTCCATAAAAGTCCTCTGGCTGGCTGTCCCTCCAAAGAGAGACCCTATGGCTCTGTCCTCTGGATGACTCTGACTGGCAGAACCTGAACTTACACCCCCAGGCCAGGCAGATTCTGGGGTGCCACTGTCAATCTCTTTCCTTCAGAGCACAGACTCAGCTGCAGAATGACCTGGATGGGACAATGGCTGCGATTGTTTAGAGCAGGCTCTTGAGGGGAAACCTGTTTGCCCTGCTAGCTCTGGGGAGGTTCTTTGTGGATGCTGGTTAATGAAGCAGATTGTTTTTTGCCTCTTAAGTATCCTCTAATTAATTTCACAATGAACACTTGTGGCCTCCTGCTGCTGAAGAGCTGTGTGGAGCACTTTGGAGCTAATGAGAGACGGACACAGAGCAAGGAAAGGTCCGTGCGGAGTCACTGAGGTCAGAGCTCCCGTTCCTGAGCACATCATCTGAGCTGAGGCCCTTGCACCTAACTTGCCTTCTTTGCTTCTCAGCACCCAGCCCTTTCACTCTCTATAACAGCTTCCTTGGACCACCAGAGCTGTGGTAGGTTAAATTCTGGCTCCCTGACTTGTGGCTGGCTACCCCCTCTTCTCAGATCCTTGGCATAGCCCTGCAGCGGGCAGTGGATTCCTTCTGAAGATAGCGCCTGACCACGGCCCTCTGAGTCACAGAGAAGGATGAGATGGGGCTCCTCCCCACTGCTGATCCACTCACCAAACAGACCACTGCCTCACCCAAACCTGCAACTGGGCTGGGGTTTGTGAGCACTGTGGGTTTGTCTGAGGGTGGGACTGCCAATCTCACTTCACTAGGGCCACTTGGCTTCTTTTCTGATGAGGGTCCATAGCTTCCTTCCGTATACTGGAATCACGTGCCTACGGTTGGACTTGTCTGTCTTCTCTGCATTTTTTCCCAGCTGTTCTCTCATCGCCCTTGTGAATTCCTGAAGCTTTTCCTCTCTTTGGAATAAGGTCTGTTTTTTTTTCTTAACACTAACTCTTACTCTCTTTTTACAATGTTTTATTTTATGTGTATAGTTGTTTTGCCTACCTGTATGTATGTGCACCACATGCATGCAGTGCCCATGGAGACCAGAAGGGGGCACTCAATCTCCTGGAGCTGGAATTACAAATGGTTGTGAGCTGTCATGTGGGTGCTGGGAACCAAGCCTGGTCCTCTGCAAGAGCAGTAAATGCTCTTAATCACTGAGCCATCTCTCCAGCCCCATACTGAGTCTTTGAATTGGCTTACAAGGAGGTACTTTTTCATTTGCAGTCTTTTCCTGAAAGTTCACCTTCCTTCGTGAAAGTCAATGCACATATAGTGACAGTGGCCCCTGAATAGATGAAAGAATCAGGTTTTAGCCAGGAAGAGAGAGAGAAGAAAGGATTCTGACGCACTGATTTGATCAGTCGCATATGCTGTGTCAACATGAGTATGTATGTCACTCGGGGCTTGTGTGTGTAGGACATCATTTGTGTATCTGTGCACATGCCATGTGCATGGCAGCTCCTGGATATGTGTGTGCATAACAGGGCATGTTTATGACAGCATGTGTCATGTGTGTACATGACAGTGTCTGCACAACACTCCACTTGAGCAAACTTGCCTCTCGGCTTTGAAAGGAAATGCTTGGCTGATGGATGTGCACGTGTGTGCATGGCAAGGTGTTTATGCGTGTGCAGGCTAGTGCATTCCCGACCGTGTGGGTCTGTGTGTATGGCAGTGTATGCATGCCAGCATCTACACGTGTGTGCACAGCAATGTAGATATGAATCACTAGGTGGTGGTAGAGTAGGACTGAAATAAAAATGCCATTAATAAATAAGAAGGGGATTTTAAATTAACAGCAACCCAAGATCGGAGATTAATTTTTTAAATGTTTCCTAACAAGAAAAATGAAGCGAATAAATTGTGACAATTGGGAAGTAATGAAGACCTTGCAGGGATGGCGCCTTGCCAGAGGCAGATAAGGGAATTCTCGATAGCTCTGCACAAATGTAAATCAGTGGGCTGGGAAACATGCATCTTCAAGCATTAAGGGAATTGGCGTGCTCTCTTTTTGAACTCAAGCAGTCATTTCTGAAATGTCTTCAAGGACGTGCCGAGAAAGGCAATGCAGCCGAGGAGGGACTACCATGTCAGGTTTCCACCCAGACCTTGCCAACCCACCCAACTCCAGCCTCATCACCTGGCCTGATGGGTGTCAAGGTCTGTGTCCACCTGATGCCCTGGAACACATCAACCTGTGGGTAGCCACTGGTGACCACTGGGACACTTGGGTGGGGCCACTGGCATATGGAAGGAAGGGAAGGACTTAGGGGGTTTTACTGGGAGTTGGAAAGGGTGGGCAGAGGTTTTGGGTGTGTTGAATTCTATACACCAGGACTGTGGGGACTGTGCTGCTGGCTCTGTGGGTGTTTGTGTCTGAGGCAAAGACCTCAGACACAAGAAGGAGGACATGCTCTCCTTCCAGCAAACTGCTTGGTTATGATCTCCAGTTTCCCAACCACCCTCCTCACATTTTACTCCCCGTCTCTCTGGATACAATAAATATCCTGCTGGTATTTTCTTTTGGAAGAATCCCAAGTACTAGAAGATTGCCTTAGATAGCTTGTAAATTTGTTTGTCAGATCAAATACAGGTCACCCAGTTAAACAAGACTTTTTAGTCTAATTGTTCCCATATGATGTTTATGGCACGGTCTGAGTTTTCCACAGGATGTTAAAAACGTGTTCAGGATTTATCTGAAATTCAAATTTACCTGAAGGCGTCTCTTATTTCTCTTGCTAAGTTTCCAACCATTTGTGTGTAACTGTTTTTGAAGAGATGAATCTCAGTAGTAGTTCAGAGGGAATTCTTTGAAGTGTGTGTGTGCTGTTGTGTGCATCATGCAGAGTTAATCTGTGTTTATGATTTAACAATGAAGCCAAAAGGATTCTGTGAGATGAGCTTTGAGGGTTATGGGTGTGGAAGGTGAATGAGAGTGAGGTGTTGAGCTGGCAGCCCATCCGTGCCCACCTCTGGGCTGTCTGATTCAGCTTTGCAGGGTGGGAAGATCACAGGTCAGGTGTGCCCATGTGTCTCCCTCAGACCCTTTCTGATTTAGGATGAAAGTTCCCAAGCTGACCATCCCAGACATGGACACCAGAGGGCGCCTGGCACCGCCACCTGCCCAGGCTGGCAGAGTTCTTGGTGGGCAGGGTGTTTTGTAATTTCAAAGTGCTGAGTCCAGCTCCTAGAGGTCAATTTTGAACTGAAATCTTTAGGAGGGGGTGGGGAGGACCCACACAGACTCTTTAACGTTATTTCACAATCGCATGTATGGAATAGTGACAAGCGAATGGGACTTGGGTGACAGAAATTATTCTGTGACTACCTTTGTATACTAGCATTTCCAGAAAAAAGCCTTTCCCCCACCCCACCCCACCCCACTCCCATCCCTGGTGGAAGGTTCTACAAGGCTGCTTGACTCAATAGAACTTTGTGACTGTGGAGGGTTGGAATGCTGCACATCCAGAGCTAGGTAGTCTTGGGCTATCTGTAGGTTCTTTAATAGTCTGTGATTGCCCACATCTCTGTCTGACTTACACCCCTTTAAATATAGGTAAGTTTTGGGGGGATGTGTTCTTAGCAGACCACCAAGTTAGAAGCTAAGACAGTCATCCGAGACTGTCTGAAACCTTTAGCAGAATGTCCTTCATTTTGCTGTAACCACTCTGTGTCTCTACCAAGCATATGCAGCAAGTGCCTGGATCCATGGCTTTCTTCTCTACTATAACAAGCGAGATTCAGGAAACTGCTTCCACGCTGGAATGTGCTTTTATGTGACCCGAATCTCTGTCACTTGTATTTGGCTCAGAATAAACTCTTTGTCGTCTTCCAGGTGAGATGTGCGTTATTCGTTAACTTCCTCAGTTGTTTCGAATCAAGGACTCGGGGCCAGGGGCAGACTGGACATGCTGGTGCCATACTTGGCTGAGGGCGACATGTCCATTTGCCTCCAGCTGTTGGGAACAGGACTGAGAGCTGGGCCCAAATGCCCTGAGCCACGTAGAGGGCCAAAGTCCTCTGCTTACCAGGTTCCATGAGTTGAGGTCCAGGGACTCCTCAGAGCTTGGCCACCTTCCCCTCCCGCCCCCGTCCCTCTCAGACTTCTAACAATGCCCCCACCCCAGAATCGCAGCAGGTAGGGAGGACAGTGGAAAGAAGCCATGACCTGCTTCCTCTTAGGGGTACTGAGGACCCACCCTGCTGGCATGTGCTAGGCGAGTGCTGCTCCACCACTGAGTTATACCCTCGGTGCCCCCCCCTTGTTTGTTTGTTTGGTTTTTGGAGACAGAGTCTCTCCAAGTTGCCCAAGCATAGCTTTGAATTTACTCTGCTGTCTATGCTGACCTTGAACTTGCAATTCTCCTGTCTCGACCTCTGGAATAACTGGGATTGCAGGCCTTTCAGACAGCTCAGTGGAGGGCCTGGGATTGACAGTTGCCACGGTAGGAAGCGCGCTGTGCTGGTAGGTGAGGAAGCTGTGACTCGGCCTGGCTAGGCTGAGGCCTGGGGAATGGATAAGGGCCACTAACTTGGTCATCTTGAGGCTCAATATGGCGTCTTATTTACCGAGGAGGCCTCAAGAAGGAGACTTACTGTGTTCACTTACAAGAATCAGTTCTTATGCAGATTTTCTATGGAAGCCTTACAGACTTTGAGGGCTTTAATTGGCTGCTGGCGATCTTAACAAGTGTCCCCACCTGTTGTGTGACAAGATCTTTACTGGGGAGACACAACACGAGTGTCTACCAACCCCAGATAGGGAGCCCACAACATACCAAAGTACGGATATCACCAAGGTTCAGTTTGGGGAACCAATACTTTTATTGGGGTTACTTACAGGAGCAGAAATAACTCAGAGACAGTTGTAGCAAAACACTTGGAAGGAGTTTTGTGATTTTGGTTTCTTTAAAAACACAGAATGGCTTTTGGAATATATTTTTGTCCCCATCCCAGGCGTACTGGATGATAGTGAGTTTGATTTATACTTTTTGTTATTAGTGGCTATGATCTGGTTACATGCAACTGTTTTGCCATGTGCAGCTAGCTTGTCCTTATGATTGTGTGCTGATTGGACTTCTGGGAACTTTGCTTAGAGTATATATTGGTTGAAACCCAGAGAGCTGGGGTTGCTTGGTTAGATGCTTGGTTGATGGTTTGTTGGTTGGTTTATTGTTGGATGCTTATTTAAAGGGACTTTGGTTGGAGGAATTAGGTTTGAGAATATTGTGCTGAGATGTTACTTAGTTCAGCTCCCTATTTTCTCCTTCTCTCCAAGCTTTGGACAACCAATAATGACTGTGAATATTTCTTCCCTTCTTTCTCTCTTTCTAGGCTGCCTACAAGGGAGGTAAAGATCTCTTTCTTCCTTTCTTCTTTCTTTCTTTCTTTCTTTCTTTCTTTCTTTCTTTCTTTCTTTCTTTCTTTCTTTCTTTCTTTCTTTCTTTCTTTCTCTCTTTCTTTCTTTCTTTCTTATTTTCATCCTTTTTTCTTCCCTGAGCTAGAGGGTAAAAAAGCATGCAAGCAACCTGCTCGCCAAAGCCCACCCCAGCATCGGTGAGAGCTTGCAAAGCTGGGAACCTGGAGCACACTGCACAGCCTGCAGGCAGCTCAAGGCCAAGGGAAGCACTGGCTCGTGGGTTCAGTGCTTCATAGACTGTGCTGGTGTGCTGGGGCACTGATCCCACAGCAGAGGCAAGAGGCTGAAGGAGTGATTTACTGTTGAACAGGCAGCCCTGGATCCTCCTGGCATTCTGTTACTCCAGCTACCTCAACCTGGGTGGGCTCCCCAAGGTGTGTGTCTGAAGTATCTAACCTCAATTGGGGAGGGAGGAAATGATCTCTGGGAAAGCCAGGGAAGGACCACTGGTCTTGGTCTGTGTCTGAGCATTTGCTCATTTGCTCAGCTTCCCTAAGCTGTGGCTGGGTGTGTCCACTCCTAGAATCTCCCCCTTACCCATTGAGGCCTCCAGTTCAGTCACCCCAAGGTATGAAAAAACCTAGGGATAGCTTAAAATCCAGGACCCTACTTGCCATTCATAGCCCTTCTCTATGATGTACTTAGTAATCTGAGACCCACCTGAATTGAACAGGTCTGCAAGCAAAGGTTATTGGGGTCGCTCTGACTAAAACTCCCTAGGAACCCTTAGCACCTCTCTCTCTCTCTCTCTCTCTCTCTCCCTCTCTCCCTTTCCATCTCTCTCTCTTTCTCTGTGTGTGTGTATGTTCAGACACATGATATACCCTGAAATTAGAAATAGTGAGTCAATCAAGCCTGACTGGTTTTGGGTGCATCAGCGTAAGATAAACTATGTCTTCAAAGATCAATGTTTAGGAAGAAACTCCTACTTACTCTCTTATGCTTATAATTGGCATGCATATGGCTAAAGTCAGATACATCATGGGAAAGGACGTGTGCTGTGAGCAACGCTTATGTAACCCAAGCCTGTCAAAACAGAGGCACTTCGGTTCTGCTCCCAGCATCCAATCCCTCCTCCTCTTCCTAGATCCTCGGAAGGAAGTCCCAGGCAGTGACTAAAACCTCCAGAGAACGCTAGTCCAGGCAGCATGCTGCTCTCTCATAATGTACCTGGCCTGTACTTTCGTTTTGTTTCTGAAAAAAACAACCCAAACAACAGCAACAACAAAAAAGCTGCAAGCCTCTGCTATTTTGTATGCACTTCCTTAGTTCGTTGAACAAGACACCAAGAGCCTCATCCAGACAGATACCACAGTAACAGCCCCAGTGCGGCTTGCCCCCCCCCCCATCTGTCCTTGGCCTTGCATTGCACTGTTCACTCCTGGTGGGAGCCCCGCCCTTACTGGGTAGCACAAATAGTGTCCATCACTGTCTGGCCAGTCCTGTGCCACTGTCTTCCGCTGGCTGGACCCTTTCCTACGAAAGGCTCACTCAGCATCCTGCCAGGCACCGAGGGAGCAAAGACTCTGCCACACAGCACACTGAGGATAGGGTAACAGACATGCCGATTGCGGTGGCTGCCCTGGCTGGCTTTTCCCAGTCCAGGTCCAAGATGTAGCTCATTTCTCCAGAAGGCAATCAATTCTCTGTAACCCCAGAGTCAGCACATGTTTCGTCTGAAGTTTACTGACAGCACAGTATCAGCTATGTGACAACACTTACCTGTTCTACTTCGGAGGCTAAAATCGACCAGTAGGTTTAATGGAATCCCTTTTCAAAAGAGTAAAGGGTCTGGGTGCTGAGCAATAAAGCCAGGAAACACAGCTGTGTGTGTGTGTGTGTGTGTGTGTGTGTGTGTGTGTGTGTGTGTGTTTTCTCGAATGTTCAGGACTTTGATGTCTTAGATGCCTATGAGGCAGGAGCAGTAACTTCTGAGATGTGTATGCACCACTCACCTCTCACTATGGGCTCTGCAACTCCTTACCCAGATACTGGAGTGACACTGGAATCCTCTCCTTACCAGCAGGTTTCCAGACAGAGAAGGCCGCAGGCAGCCCATGGAATCTTTCAGTGCCAGGAGATAAGAGGCTTGAGCTGATCCGTGGTCACAATGGAGGGAAGCTCTGATTTCCCTGAAGAGACCAGGAAGAGAAGAAATTCCTGACTGCAGCATGTTTAAGAGAAGAAAAAATTTGTTATATTTCACTTTCAAAGACATGTGCCCTGGTCCCAGGAATCCAAAAGTAAGAGTCTCCCCTTAGGGGAGAGTGGGGGTGCTCTGGTGTGCTACTTGGACCCTGGAAATGAAGAACTTGTCTCCTGCAGATGGGTTAGAGCGGTCACTCTGCAGAGTACCGTGGCCACTAGAAGCATCCCCAAGCTCACAGCCTTCTTGCTGTTCCAAGACTAGCTCTTGCTTCAACTTGGACAATCATAAAAGAGTACAAAGTGGATTGGGATGAACTTCAGGGGCATCACCTCCTTTCTCAGACTGCCTCCTAAGGCCAGGGAGGTCTCCATTTAGATGTGCCATTGTCCCCAGCACACGGCCCCACCCTCCTCCCTATGAGTGAATCTCAGCAGAAGCACTGCCCATCTTGTGTCTCAGAGCAGGAGGCTGCCCACTCCTGCCATAGGCCATCAGGAGGAGCGATGGGGCATAGGGCATCCCACTAGGGGTCATCTCTGGGGACTTCCAGGATTGCAGAGCTTTCTCAGGTGGCCTTGGAAGGACTGGAGACATGGAGGCTGTGTAAGAGAGAGGTGGCACTACAGCCAGAGTCAGGGGGGCAACTGAGGGTGGTGGTGGAGAGAGAGCAGGGTGGCCTGGGTGCTATGCAGGTGGGGCTGATTTTGCTCCATAGCCTATGGGGACGTTGATGGATTTTACATGGTGGAGAAGCATGGCATCCCAGGCAGAGCCACTGTGGCCAGCCCGGTTGTTAGTGTTCACCAGCCACTACCAGGATCTCAGCCTCTCTCTCGGGTGTGATTCAGCTGTTGATGCTATTTTAGGGTAAGTTGATTTAATAAATTATATATATTCATCCTGCTGATTCTGTTCCCCTAGAGAACCCTAATACAGCCCAGAAGGCATCTGGTGAGGATGTGGTATATTCCTGGGACTTCAGTGTGAAGGAGAGAGAGACTGTGTGGCTTTAGGAATGCGTTTGCAGTTCGGAAAACATCTGGCAGGTTTTTTTGTTTTTTTGTTTGTTTGTTTTTATTTATTTATTTTTTTAGTTTTTTTTTTTTTTTTTTTTTTTGAGACAGGGTTTCTCTATGTTTTCTTGGCACATTTGGGCAAGGAACTGAATCACCTGTCCAGACATTCCAGTTTAGAGCTATAAGTAATTGCTTTCTCAATGGCTGATTTAGAACTGAGATCATAGGAAGTAGCTGAGTCCACCTGGAGCAGGCCTGAGCCACATGTGAACAAAACCAGCTGTTTCCAAGCTTGCCCCTGTGTTCCATACCATTGCCCTGTGTTCTGATGGCCTGGGCGCTGCTGTCCCAGTCTTTAGTACCCTGTATTCTGGGGGCTCTATTTTATGGTGTCCAGGACTGTGGTTTCCCAGGCTCATGTGTCTCATGTACTGATACTCCAGACTTTAGTTCCTCAATGTCTCATCAGAAATGCTCACAGGACCCGAGTTGCTACCCAGATCTTGGCTCACAAACTAGAGAGCACCACAGCTCCCTTGAAGAGTTACATGCTTCTAGAGGTTTTTGTTGTTGTTAGAAAGCTCTGGAGAGGTTCCAAGAACAAACAGTCTCTTAGCCCAAGGGGCCTCACTGTGAAGTGTCAGAATGTGTCTGCTGTGTTCACTGGGTTAAAAGCACTGTTCCCTTGGGCATCTTCTCCCTGAGCCTGCTCAGAAGGTAACTCTGAGACTTCTTAAATCCACTCCGCTCAGTGTCTTTTCCAACCTTCTCTCAGCATTTGATATTTGTTTATTTGTGCTAGGATCAAACCCAGGCTCTCTCTGGTACTGAGCTACAGCCCTAGCCCTTTTTGATAAGGTAAGCTGTCCAAGCAGGCTTGGAACTTGCAACATTCCTGCTTCAGCTTTCTGAGTAGCTGGTGTGACAGGACTGTGCCACCAGTCTTAGTTTGTTACCTGTTGGGGAAGTTTATGTCCAGTTATGCTCATGTAACTTTGTAGCAATTGTTTTGTACATTTTTGGGGGAGGGTTGCCTAAGCCTTGGCAGTTTGTTTTTATCTGTAGATGTGGCTTGATGTAAATCTGTGGTTCAGATGTTTGCTTCCTCATGATCTGTACCTGCTCACTGCTCTCTGACAGAGCGCCATAGTGGGTCACTGAGATCTTCATGTGAAGAGCAAAGTTGCTGCGGAGGAATTCTTGTAATCCCTTTCCCCAGTCTCAGGCAGCAAGGAGAGAACACTCCCCTTAGGCTTTGAGCTCCCCCACCATAAAGGTGACATAACTCAGCTGCTAAAGGATTGTGGGATGAGACTAAGTTACACAGGTTTCCTTCACTGTGCAAATAGGCCTCATCTGAGATCAGAGGATCGGGGTTCTGCTGTCCAGGATGGCTCTTGTCGTGACATGCGGTTCCCTCTGCTGAGTTCTGGCAGGTTTGTATCTAAAATGTCTCCTTGTCTTGCTTGCTGAGCTCATGCAGTAGCTGTCGGCTACAGTTACTCCATTTGTCTTCCTAAAGATGGCTACAAACTTCCCCAGGTCTCAGACAGGGTCTGAGGGTCTGGTGAGCAAGTGGTCAAGCAGCGGATGGTGCTCCTTTGTGATGCTGAGAGGCTGGAAAGCTACATGCCAGCATCTGGGGAGTGACATGGCATGTATGGGTTTGGGGAAGGGGGCTAGGAAGATAAACTGCAGGGGTGTGGTGGGGCTCATGGTGGGCATGGTAAGGAAAGGGAGATTTCCTCAGGTTAGTCTGTGTGGAATATTTGAGTTCAGATTGCAGTGTGGCTTGCTGGCTCCTCAGAACAGAGTAGGTGTGGGAATAGTCAGTGTGTCTCACACAGAATGCTGGGATATGTTTTAGGTGCTGGTGTATCTCAGCAGACACATCTGACTTAGAGGTGTAGACCTCACTGTTCCAAAGACAAAGTTCACAGACAAGGGCAATTTGCATTGTAACGGAAGAATCCGAGTCCCTGTTCCAACAGGAACGACATGACGAGTGTCAAGGCTCTAGGCTGAGCTGGGTCATCAGGCTTTCCACGTCAGATGTGTGCTGGCCTGCATCTCGGAGCTTGGCCTGTTCACTGAACTGCCTCCCTCCACTGCCTTTTCCTCACACCTGCTCAACACCTGTCCATCTCTCGTTAGTGAGTAGTCAGCCAGCTGACAGGCAGCTCTGACCCCCTGAGGCTGTTGTAACTGACAGAACAGGTGGCCTTTGTAGGCCAGCCCTGCCTCAGGGCTTTGGTTATTCTTCATATCCTGAGACGTGTCATCGACTAAATGGTCTTTTGATAGCTGTATTACCCACACCTGTACAATGACAGCTAGAACTGAGACTGCAGGACAGGTCTCCCCTGCAGGCTGGCAGCAGGACTGACTGGCCTTGTAGGCACGCCTGCTTTCACATGATAGACATGTTCCTTGGGAGCCGTGTGTCAGGCCTTCCCATGAACAGTATGCAGACAAGACCTGATTAGACATACCTATAAACAGTTCAGCCATCAGATGCAGCCATAATGTACAGTAAAACAACAATGAAAATATATAACCCACTGTACGAGGACTGAGCGTTGGAGAGAGCCCGAGATGAAGTCCCAGCTTCACCTCCTCCGTGCATCACTCTCCCCCCCCCCCCCCCGGTGGAGATAGGCACGATGCCACAAACTTCAGAAGGCTGTGAAGTGAAGGGAGTTTACATGTTAACATGACCCGGCTTGCTGCAAATGCTTAGTGACCATTTACACTGTTTCCTTTAAGAAGAGGCAAGGAAGTCCGTGTGCAGCCTCTTGTGGGAAGATAGGTCTGTAGAGACCTTGTTGAAGATGGGTGATGATGATTTGTGGTGATGAAGGGAAAACAGGCACAGAGAAAAGGAAGAATAGGAGCGGAGGAGGGTGATGGTATCATCAAGGTGTAATGACATCATCGAGAAGTCATGATAGCACTATTTGACCCCATCAAGACATCATGATGTCACTGCAATGACATCATCAGGCCACCAGACAATACCATCAGCACATCATGATGATTTCATTATGACATCACTTAGTGGTGATGCAGAAGGAGATGACATTCTCCAAATTGTCACAGTTAATAGTCACAGAGCAAAGGTGGGCAAGGCTCCTCTTCCTGCAACTCTCATGCCCTCTCAGGTGAACAGTACCTTCTTGCCCTCTTATCCTTCCCTTCCTGGCTCCCATCTCTGCATCATCAAACTGGATGGGAAAGAGCCAGCCTTATGTGGTACCATGGTGCCACATGACGGGAAGCCAGTCACACTGTATAGTGCAAGCAAAGGCTATAGAGCCCAGAGACCAAAAGGAGAGGGAGGAGTTGCTTCACAGATGGCTGGGAGCCAGTGAAAGAGTTTCTGTGCTGCCCAGCGCCTAGGCTATTGCTGTGGTCAGGCACATGGGAAGGTTGTAGAGTGTTCAAGGCTTAAATGAAGGCTGCCTGCTAAAATGTGGTATTAAACTTTCAGGTCAAGGAGCAGCTGCTGGTCTAACATGTGGGGCACAGGCTGATGGGGGTTGGGGTTTCACATAGCTTTCTGAAATACACACCCAAACCTCACTTGTTATGTTGACAGCCAGATGACCTATGCTCTAAGATGTTTTATAAGCTAGAATCTGTTCAGTTTTATAAGGGAAAATGTACTCACAAAAGATTGTTATTTCAAAGTTACGGAGTTAATTATGACAAGTTGGCCAGTAAATTCAATTTTCTAGGTCAAACATTGTTCATAACTCTTAGAAAGCAGGCATGACCTTCTGTAACAAATACCCCAGCACATGTAATTCCTATAGCAAACATCCAAGGGACTCCTCAATTAATGCAGATTTAAGGTTATAGGTCAGTAATGGGACAAATTCTCCGAGCATGTAGGCTGCGTGCCATAGAGTATACAACCGTATTTAGCAGACACAGAGCCTGCCAAAATTAATCTCAAAGGAAAGCTCATCCTCCATAGCAGACAGTGTATTTTGTTTTGCTGCATTGCGTGTTGCTCTAGCGTGAAGAGATGTCGTGCAAGGGGCAAACATTTGCAAGAGACATATGCTTATTAGTATGTTCAGATGACACGTCCATAGTGATTCTTTTCCAGGTGCATAAACCACAGGTAAAAGAAGCACAAATTAAATTCCACATAAATGTGGGGGGAAAGGTGCAGAAGACAAGACTGAGGTCAGCCACACAGATAGATAGCAAGTGGGTGACAGAGAAAATCAGTGAAACTTAAAGTCGGCTCCTGAGAAAGACTCAATGTCTCCAGCAAGACAGACCGGGAAATGACAGGGCACGGCAGAGACTAGCAACAGCAGGAGTGAGAAGAGACTGTTCTAGAGCTTCAGCAGACGCTCAGGATGACCAGAGAACACCATGAATAGCAGACATCAATGATGCCATAGCTTAGAGTCCCTCAGCGACAAGCTCCACGAGAACACACACTAAGAACAAGCATCCTAAGACTCTCTCTAGCTTTACAAATATTGAATTTGTAATAATGAGAGAAACTAAAGAGTCTCTTCATATAGGGCTGGAGTATAGCTCACGAATAGATGTGTGCTTTCTTACGCAAGATACGAACCAGTGGGAGGTTGAGGAGCCAAAGTGGTCAGCTTGTTTGTGGAAATGTCCTCCTGTGGTTGGTGCCACCATCTTGTGCATAGGTCATGGCCTCAGATGGGCCCAAGGAGCTCTTGGTACTTGGGTTGCTGAAGCTCCTGGATGGGCTCAGTGTGGTGCAGATATACAGTGTACCTTTCAAAGGAGGCAGGTCAGGCTCTTGTTGTGCATTTGCCTCCTGACCCCTGTGGCTATCCATAACTGGCTTACTCTGAACCATCTGCCAGCTCCTTCTGGAACCCTGAGCATTACAGTGTATCATGAGACAATTCATAAAATCGGATCTATACTATATTTTTAGAAATGCATCTAGTGAGTCTATAGTTTATAAATAATGACGGCATCATCCACATTTCTAAAAGGTATGTACCATCAATACTAGTTCTTTGCTATTCAATCAATGCTTGGGCTAAGTACAGATTTCTAGACCTCTTGCAGTTGTTTCTCAGACTCCCAGCAGGGATTTAAAGCCCTCACAGTGAGACATCGTGATCTACATGGTTGCTGATTGAGGACATTAATTGTCCTTGACAATTACTTATAACTCGTGGTCTCCAACATCACTGTCAATAGCATTCCTGCACCCTTTGAAATGCTGACTAATAGGCCCACCCTATGCATCCTGAGGCCCTCTGAGGAAGCTCTGGTGACCATCACCCCTTAGAGCAGTGGTTTAAGTTGACCACTCAGAATCCACTGCAGAGACTAGGAAGTTTGGTGTATAGTAAAGTTCAGCAGTGGGGACAAGTGATTTATTTTGGGTTAAAGTACTGAATGTCAGATACCAGCATGGCTCAGGATTTCCAGTCCTTCCAAAGCCTGGATACAAAGACTTTTCCAGCCTGAGAGAAGTGATGGATTCTGGGCAATGGCCTGGGATCAGATCACTGCTAAGTCCTTCTCGGTGTACCCATCCCTGACTGCAAATATCCTAGAAGTCAGATTCTTGGGAAGGACCTCAAGACCCAGCCATTCACATCTGTGAGCCATCACATAAGGACATGCCTGTCTGCTTGGCCGCTGGATACACAATGAATTTCAAGTGAGAACAAGTGAACCTTGTTATGACCACCAAGAATTGGGCATTAATACTTTGGACATAGAACAGAGTTGGTACTGACCAGCTTCTTTCCTTCTGGCGAGCTTTTATGGAAGATGCTACACAGGCTGCTGAGGAAAAATGTCATTGGCAATCTTACCTTGATGTGAACCCTAGGAGATGCAATAATGATCAGGGTGGCAAGATATGCCCCTGGATATAATAGTGGCATGGATATTATTGGGGAAACCAACCACCTTCTGGTTGCATGGTGTGCTGTATCATAGTTTCCTGCTGAAAGACTACACTTCCCAGCTTTCCTTGAGGACTATGGAAGTCATTTCCATTCCTATCAGGGGCCATACCTCACCTTCTTTTGTTGATGTTTTAGCCATCTGCACACATGGGTAACAATGATGCTCCCTTACCATGATTAAAAGTGGTCCTGCATAAGGTCAGACTAAGTCTTGATTCCTTCCTTCCTTCCTTCCTTCCTTCCTTCCTTCCTTCCTTCCTTCCTTCCTTCCTTCCTTCCATCTCTCTTATTAATCCATGTTTTATACTATAAATCAAGCCAAGAACCCATATTTGGGGAGCACATAGACCCGGAGGTGAACCAACTATTATTTTACTAATGGACATAGTATCAAACTGCCCTCTAAATTCCTGTCTCTATACCTCTAAATTAGGGAAGCTCTCAGACCTTATCAGAAAGGGGTGTGTGTGTGTATGTGTGTAGTGGACAGTACTTAATATATAACCTAACAAAAGTGAAAGGAACATGTCTGTAGGAGGCTCAGTCCCGGATAGGACATCTCTGCCACTTACTCTTCCCTGAAGGCTTAGATACCATTTTGGAAGAAAGGGACAAAAAGATTGTCAAAATCCAGGGGTCAGGTAGAACAGTATTTTCTGGACATGTCAGGACCAATGCACTCATGAACTCAGTAGCTGTGGTGGCCTGCACAATATCAGGTCAGTCAACGTTCACCTCTCTAAAGGCAGTGGGACCTGGGAGAACGGAGCCAATACATGAGGCAGACTAAAGTCTCATGAAATAGGCATGTTTATTCAGAGCATCAGTTTATACTCTGAGGGTGAAGAAGAGTCACCTGAGTAAAACGTGCAATCACAAGGACAAGTCACATGTGGCAAAAACATATTTTTCCATAGAGGCATATAAATATTTAATTGAATCCTCCACCCCTGGGAGGAGCACAAAAACACATTCCAGGAACGATTCTGTGTTTTGAACAAACAGAGAATGGAGTGGGGCGGGGCTTATGAATCCTGCCCCCCAGGATGAGGTACTATTGACTATTGATGGCTTCGCGGGGGGGGGGGGGGGGGGTCAGTGTTCTTTAAGGTATGGCCCCTGATAGGTTGACCCTAATCCGGTGGATGGCTCAATACTCATGAGTATATGGGCAGCACACATTGGGCTGGATGGGTTACAAAAAGAAAAAGGAAAGAAGGTTGAGATGTTGAGCTGAGGTAGGAGGGCGTGGCGTTGATCTGGGAGGAGCCGGAGGAGGTGCTGGCGATGGATATGATCCAAATATATTGTATGCATTTGTGAAATTCTCAAAGATTTAATACAAATATATTTAAATAAAAATTTTGGGTGTTATCACAGCAAAACTCAAGACTGATATAATTGATTCACCATTGCTGGAGTATTGTTCAGCTGTCAGAAATTATAATTTAACAAATAATAGGCACCATGGGAAATTGCTTATTACATAAGACAAAGTGGGGGGAAAAGAAGGCTAAAAAGTTGATTTAAATTTATATAAAAATATATATGTGCCCATGCCCAGTATGAATAGGAACATGTAGAGACATGTCTATATATGTATATATTATATTATGATGGGAATTATGAGTCATTAAAACAAAAACAATTTGCATAGGAAGGTTGCTCCTGTTTGAAGAAACGGAGTGGCAGAGGAGGCCTGTCAGTCTGCAGTGAGAGGGCCGAAGCACAGTGGGGTGTTTTCTTTAAGTCACGGTCTCATGTAGTCCATGCTGCTTGAGCTCACTATGTAACCGAGGATAGCCTTCAACTCTTGCTCCTCCTGCCTCTACATCCCAAGACCTGGGATTATAAAACGTGCTACCGTTGTTTAGACATCATGACATTCTTCAAGGGCTCCTAGCAAGCAAACCTAGACTTAGTCTTAGGTTGTCGACGTTTCCTATAATGAGCATCTTTTTGCTTTCTACCAGTTTTTGATGCTGTTCTGTTAGAGTGAAACCAGCCTCTGGCACGGTTCTCAGCCAGGCGCGGTTTGGCTTCCAGGGCTATAGGCCCATTATGGAGTCAATCTTTGTGTTACTGTTATTTGTTGAAGCCCTGGCATGCTGCCAAGCATCCTATAATTCTCAGGATGCCCTTCAGCCTGTGGCATCTAGTTTACATGCCCACAGTGCTGTGGCCAGGTGTCCTTGCCTGGGGGGAGAAGAGGTGGGTTTTCTGTCTCTTCCTGATTCTCAGTTTCCTCAGAGGACTGGGGACGTTTCTACGTGGGTAGCCAATGACCAGGGAAAGTCAAGTATGAAAACTACCAGGATAGAGTGGACAGAGCTCCCCCACTCATGCACAGGTGTTCTGCTGCCAGAAGGGCCTTGTCCATCCCTCCTTGGGGGTTAGGGTTCACAGTTGTCCTTGGAGACTGGCAGGAGCAGGGCAGTGTGGAATGGCGAGCTTTGGGGAGTGGAAGGAAGAGCTCCATAAAGCAAATAAGGACGCTAAAGCACTGCACAGACTTCACTGCTCCTCTTGATCTTCACCCAGATCTTTTCCACGGGGCAAATGGTCAACATCTCTTTGCAAACCATGCCTGCCAAACGAAGAGCGAGTTGTTGGCAAATCCTCCCAGGAGCTTTCCTAGAGCTAGTGGGAGTGGCCTACAGTTTGTGTATTTCTTAGAGGATATGGAGGTCCACTATCTGGGTCCCTTCTAAAGAAGGACCTGTGGGTCATGATGTCGGGGAAGCAGGGGGTCAGGGCTGTCTCACAGCCTGTTGTCAGTGCAACTCACCTCAGTTGCGCTGGGAGGACCCTGTAGTGTCACAGACTCGCTGGGACTCCTCCTGGGGCTGGGTGGCTACATGGAGCCCGTCTCCCTTAGATCCTCAGGTGTTCATTCCTAACAGCTACCCTTACTTAGATTCATCTAGCAAGGGCCAGGGGAACAGAGGACTTACAGGACACCTGCAGTGTCCGAGGGCTTCTGGAAGGGGCTAGGATGTCAGAGTGACTGAAGCCACTCAGGGATGAAAACGTCAGAGGCACTTGACACAGAGCCACTGGGAAGTGCTGAGCCCATGAGGTGTGATGGGCCTCCCTCCCGTGGCCATTACTCAAGGCAAGCTGTATATTTTCATGGCTACGCTTCTCCCGACAAGATGAAGTGCGCTCCTGACACGCAGAATTTTCCAATAAAGATTTCATTGTCTCGTTCCCCTGTGAGGAATGATAAGTGAACTTGATACTTCTCTGTTCAGGCTTCATCAATAAAAAATGTTTCTGGTTGGGTTAGTCCCGTTGATTCCTAATGAAGTGGCATTTACGAGGGGTCCTTCGGCCTTAAACTTGAGAGGGAGTTGGGGAAGAACGGCATGTTAAACTGGTTTATTAGTCATCGAAGTGGGTGTGATGGCTGTGTGCACATGTAATCCGGGGAAGTAAATACACAGCTTTCAGGGATTTAACACGCCTCACTCAGAAGAGGGTCTTCCACCCATTAAAGCGTAATTACTGCTGTCAGTGGAAATGGATCGCTCACTAACCCAGACTCACGGCCTGTCTCCAACACATCACGTGCTGAACCACAGCTATGGCCCCCATCAAGGCTAACATATCATGGCCTTATATGACACTTGGTGACTGATTTAGACCCACAATGCCGATGTACTAAATTGGTGACCGCTCCTTGACAGAAGTATGTTGCCACCCAGTGAACGATATCATCCAGGCAGAGCATGCCACTGAAGATGTGCTGCACCCATGGTGTCCTCCACTCTGGTTCACTGCACGGGAAGGTGGGGCCCCTAGGAGGAGGAGACGTGGGGTCCAGGAAGGTGCTCCACATCTATAAGTCAGTTAGCAGTGGTGGCTGTACAAGGCAGCGCAGATCCCTGCAGGAGGGACTCCTTGCGGGATAGAGAGCTCAACCTATCTAAGGGCAGGAGGCAGCATAGAGGGGAGCAGGCTTCACTGTGTGTTTTGGAGCAGAAACTCACCTACTGTGCCACCTCTGATCTCTAGATGTCGGAGGGAAGAGGGGTGCCTTTCACTGTTGTCCCTAGGAAGCTCTTCTGAGAAATCTTCCTTCTCTCTTGTCATTTCTACCAATTGAACGTCCAGATGGATATGCTAGGGTCACCTGCTCGTAAGGTTATTGGAAAGATAAAAATGTACACAGTGCTCTAACTCATCACTAGGAGCTCATAGCAGGAGCTCCATAAGGGCTGGCTGCTGTGGTGCTCTTTTTCTCCTCCCTACAGTTTACTTTCTCCTCTCCCCCTCCTCCCTTCCTCTCATCTTCCACCCTCTTCTGGTCCTCTTCTCCCTCTATGGTGCCTTTTCTCCTTCCTTTTCCTCCTCTGGCCTCCCTTCTAAGTCCCTCCTCTGTTGTTACTCTTATTCCTGGCCGGGGCAGAGTGGGAATGGTCGCTACTGTTGGTGGCCAGGAGGTGAGTACTCGGGATGCAGTCCGCAGTGGCCAGCTCAGCCTGGCCAAGTAACCAAGGGCACAGCGCCTCTCAGACTCCGGGCAGCACGCACTCTTCTGGGTCTGCTGGTTGGAGAGGCAAGAGAGAGACCCTTGCCCTCTTTCCTGATAGGTAGTGACTGAAAAATGACTTGAGTATTCAGGACTCGGTAAATCCTCCCCTGTAACCATCTCCTGGGTACACTTCAGAAGACGGAAGGGTGGGGGCATCACCCTCTGCTTGTTCATAGGAGACCGCATTGTCCCGCCGACTTCGTCGCTCACTGTGGCGCAGCCTCTGGCCCTTCTGCTTTTCTGAAGGTGGGTCATGTTTTCTTGCTTGCAGTCCAAATCCGTTTTCAGGCTTCCTTTGTATGTTTTTTTTTAAATTAATGTTTAGTTTTTATATTAGTATATAGTCTTTGTACAAAGTAGGTTTGATAATGGCATCTTCAAGTAGGTCATACCCTTTGACCCCTATTCACTCCCCAGTACCCTCTCTTGTCTCCCCCACCTCCCTCTAGTTGCCCCCCTCTTCCCAAATATTCTCTGTTCTATTTTGGAGTGCGTATTCTATAAAACCTAGATACTTTTACCCAAAGGTCCATTGTCACTAGTGACTCTTGGGTCGCCACAGTTTTCTGGTTCTTCTGGGGCCTCAGTCCCCACCTTGCTAGTATCTTGCGTTATTAGACCATGTTAATGGACACTGATGGGTCAATGTCAACACATTTTTAAAAGTTCAGTAAACTCTATACTTTTCACTGTGGTTTACTCTTGGTCTTGTACATACAGCGTTTTGGACAAATGCTCAGTGTATATATCAATGTATCTCCACCCTGGTATCTCACAGGATAGCTTCCTGCCTGCACAATACCTACTCATCCCTACCCAAAACCCACCGTGACCCCTAATGATTTTTATGGTTTCCGCGGCTTTGTCTTCTCCCAAAGACATAGTTGGAATCAGTACATAGCCTTTCAGATGGGCGTCTTCCACTTGACAGTATGCCTTTGAGCCTTCTCCATGTCTTTTTGTGGCTTGATAGTTCATTCCTTTTCCAGCACTGCCTTATAGTCCAGTGTGTGACTATACCACAGTTAGTGTCCACTCACCCGCTGAAGGAGGACCTGCCTGCTCCCCAGTTTGGGCAACTATGCATAAAGCTGCTTTAAATATCTCGGTGCAGATTTTTGTGTGAACATAAATTTTCAACCCATTTGTATAGATACCAAGTGGTGTGCTTGCTGAGTCATGTGGGAGGGGTGTGTTTAGTTTTGTAGAACCCATCTTCCATAGAAGCTGTATCATTTTACACTCCGTACTAATGACAGAGTTACACACACACACACACACACACACACACACACATGCGCACACCTGCACATACACATATGTGCACACATGTGCATACATACACACACGTGTATGCACAACACACATATGCATGCATACAAACATGTGTATACACACACACAGGCACATATGTGCATGCATGCACACACACCCACACACACACACACTCACACACACACACACCCTCACCAGCACCTGATTTGTCACTGTCTGGACTGAATTGGGCCATTCTTGCAGTCTGTCACTGTGGCCAGAGGCATTTCAAAACTCTAGATAAAATCACTTGCTAACCTTCTACCTCTTTCCTTTTTCTCCATCTGGCCACCTTGTCACATAGCTTACTCTTTCCTGGTCAATAGTTCCTAGGTTCCCTGTATCCTAAGTATCCACTGACTCCTTGGTAGCTCCCAATCAAGGGCTATCCTGTGTTCTACCAGCTGCTTCCTGATCCCAGATTCACATCTGGGGCTGTTAGGAAAAAGACATGCAGTGAACACAATCCAAAAACCCTGTGAGCTTCACCAATGATTCTTGACTTCATAGCCACGTTCTGAACAGCAGAGGAGCTCCAGCTGGGGAAGTGGTCCCTGAGAGCAGGCCTTGAGGTCTTACAGCCTGGCACCGCTTCCAGTTCAATTTCTGCTTCCTGTGTGTGGATATAATGTGACCAGCCAGCCTCTGCTCTGCCACCATGCCTCACCCCACCACCCCAGGATAGAATGATCCCCTTGAGCTGTGAGCCAAAACAAACTCTTTCTCTTTTAAGTTGCTTCTTGTCAGGTATTGATCATAGCAGTGAGAAAAGTAACAAGTTCAGCCACTCCTGTGAAGAGCTGCACTGAAGAGAGATGACAGAACTGTGACGTTCTTCAGGGCCCCATGTGCAGGACGGCTCCCAGGCTAGGGAGTGAGGATGATGCTGTATAGAAGCTCAGCTCACAAGGCCTCTGTTTAGTGGGCCTGAGAAGAAGCACAGAAATCTAAGCCTTTATCAGCAGTTCAATTCTGATGTAAGGTTTTTATTTTTATTTTATTTTATTTTATTTTTGAGACAGGGTTTCTCTGTTGTAACTCTGACTGTCCTAGAACTCACTCTGTAGACCAGGCTGACCTCAAACTCACAGAGATCCACCTGCTTCTGTGCCCCCCCCTCAAGTGCTGGGATTAAATGTGTGTGTCACCACTTGTGCTAGCTACAAGGTCGTTTTCTAGACCTAAAGGTTACATGGCATGCCCCAGTCACAGCTTGCCTGGCTGCAGTCTCAGGGCTTGGTGACCATGGCTCCTTCTGACAGTCACTTCTGATGAGACCCCTCTCTTGCACCCATGCTGGTTTGCCTTTATGACTAGTGGTGGGGGCACAGAGCACACACAGAGTCTGTAAGTGCCTTGGCCCTGCGAGTACTTAGCATATCCATATCAAGACAGCCTATTATTCATGGTTATCTGAAGTAGGATGCAGACTACATGGGAGGTAGGGCTTTTAGTGCACAGATGAGGAACAGGAAATTAACAGGCTTAAGGTTACCCAGACAGAACAACTGGGTCTGGTTGATGTGGGCTAGAGAGAACCTGCTCTCTTTTGTTGCATACTGATGTTGCTGCCTCCCCAGGAACCCTTCAGCCCCTGTCACTCTTTCGGCTTCGGGGCTTGGAGTAGGGAACTCTGCAGTCCATCTTTACTGAAGCTCCGAGGGCCTCTGCAGGTGACATCCTGGATTTGTGGGCTTCCTCTTCTCTGACTTCCTCTCTCCTCCTGGTTTTTGAAGGTCAGAAACCAGCCTTGTCCTAGGGCTGTGAGCTTGGTGATAATTTACAAGGCCTCTCTGTGGATCTTCCTCTGCTCTTGTCAGGTTGTTCTTTTACCTTAAGGTAGAGAGCACATTCCGGGAAGGTACATATATTTTTTTCCAATTGATTTCTTGTCAGGTCTAACAAGATCAATCAAATCATATGGCTAATAAAACTGATTTAGTACCCATAAAGTTCCATGACATCTCGTATGTGCTGAGGATGAATGGCAAAGGCAGAGTGGCTCTGTGTCTTTTCCCTTCTGGTCCCAGGAGAATGTGGGACCCTGCTATGCCTTGCTAAGCTCCTTTCTGCCGACAGATGCCAGGGAAGACCCAGAGCATGCACCCTGGTGTGCTGCAGGAGACACAGCCAGAAAGAAGGGCCTCAGGGCCAACTTGATCCCTGAGCTGACAGGAGCATGAGGCAGCAGCCTCAGCACTGTTGGACTACCAGGAGTGAGAGGAGGAAGCAGTAGATTCATTCTCATCGTGTCCTGGGAAGTTCCACTCTTCCCTCCATCCCAGCACTTGACCTTCTGTTTGGTCAAAGTGGGCTCTGAATCCAAGATAGGTCCAACAAATCCTCCTTCCAAACTTTAGAGCAAGATCGAAGCTGAGCCAGGAGGACAGGGAAGGACTGGGACGAGCCCACCCTATTTCTCATCTCTCCTGTGCAGAGGCGCGAGGCTGAAAGTCTTTGGGTCTTTTGGCTGAGTTCCCGGAGGTGTGTCTGTCCCCATTTTCACCTTCTTTATAAGGGTATTTCTGACGTAGTTCTCTTCAAGAATCCCTCACTTCGGGAGCTGGCCTTGAGATCTGTTTCCAGACAAACATATCCTCGTGAAAGCGGCTTGCTTCCAGATGGTCTGTTCTAGCCTGTCTAGATCTTGGAATCAAAGTGCTTTGAAAACACATTTGAAGAAACACAGGTTCCCAGGGCTTTGGAGGGGCCTCTTATCCTGACTCTGGGACTTTGGGATCAATAAAGGCAGAGAAGAATAATGTCAGCTAGCACGATGTGGTGTGGGAAGGTAGAACTCTTCACACAGCTAAGAAGCTGGTCTGTTACAGCCCTGAGTGTTCTTTATGCTCCTGTTTTCTAAAGGAAGGTGGCACAGAGTCTTTTCTGGTTCCCTGTCACCTGGGTGGTACTTGTATTTAGTAAAAGGCCTGGACCAAACCTGCATGTCCCCAGCTATTGTCCATTGAAGGGTCCTAGGAAGACACCCTTTCCCTGACTAGGAGTTCCTCCTTCTGGGCCTTGGCTTTCTCATCTCCAGACTGGGCTGTTAGTAGGTACTGTGTTCAGGGTTCTGTATGCTGGACTGCCTGTCATGAGCTCATGCATCTAGTTTACTTTGAGTTTTCACCCATTCCCAGGAGCAGGCTTGCAGGGGAGTGTGAATCATATCTCTGTCATTTGGCCATTCCATTCTTGATCAATGACTGGAAGCTCCTCATGGGAGTGATCTGAGCCTGCTTTCAGTCACAGTGGCTCAGCAGATCAATGAGTACCTCATCCAGAGGACAGTTACCCACATTCCTCAGAAGTGCTGGGCACTTCTACTGAGACTCACACAGTGCTGGTGTCTGATTGAGCCCGAGAGTGTGCCTTTTAATGTATTTTTCATTTCCCCTTTGCTCGAGGCATTACTAACAATTCCAAGGCAGTCACCAGAAAAACACTCACACCCCAGGGCCAGAACAACAGGGTCATAAATGCATAGAAGTGGAAGAAATGTCAGCTTCCCCAAAGCACCAGCCTGGCACTGTGACAAATGTGACCAATTCACTGGACAAATTATTTTAATTGATAAATGACCTATAAGTTTTGAAGACTAACAGCAGCAAAATATATATTGCAACATTTCCTCAGCAACGGCTTGTAATAAATAGGTCTCCTTTGCAGCGTCAACAGAGTGGTAATTCTGTGGTCTCCAACTCCAGTCTCCAGGATGCAATGCTAGTGCTGCCCAGTAGGTAGCAGCTGTTTCCTGTGGAAGATGGAGCCTTTCCAGGTGCAGGGTGTCTGTCTTTTCCTACAGAAAGATCCTGGCCTCTCCTCCATTGCTCTTACATATTACCTCAGTGTGTGGGGGTGTAGAAGCTGGGGAAGATGCTAGTCCACATCTGGGTACAAGTGATGGCACCAGATTGCCCTAGTTAAACACAGAGGAAGGTTGGCTCCTGCAGACAGAAGGAGTTCATAATTCCACTCAGTGGGTCTTAAAGACTAAGGATTTTTATCTCAGATTATAGATACATGCACATATTCAAAGACTAATTCTTCAGATGATTAGGAACATGAAAAATTCCCAGGGAACATCTTCCCCAGAGTGCCTGGTTCCCCACTCTCAGGGGGAGATTTTCAGGGCCTGAGTGGAACAGAAGGACAATTACACCCCACTCCTCAGTGCTGTGAGCTGGCAAGACTACTGGGATTTCGGTGCAAAGTCTCTTCAACACACTTATGCTCCCAAGAAGCATGGAGTACCCAACCATCTGCATGGCTCAGCTGGCTTTGGTCCTGTCTAGTTGTCTGTGGATGAGCACTGGGAGAGGGGTCCAGAAAGTCGTGGTACACCCCACACTGGCACATGCTGAGCTGAGTATCATGGAGATGATATAACTGATGCCATCACGGATGTGTTGAAAGGCATTTTGGGGTCACTTAGCACCCAGTGATTTTCCTGGAATGTGCCAGTATCTCTTCCTTTTATTCGGTCCCGATTTTCCTACTGCTTTACTCTTTCTTTTTCTACTGCTGTAGCCCATTACAGTAGCCACTATGGGGGTTCTGTGTGTGGCTCAGTCCTATAGCATGAAGCATCCTTGAAGAAGAAGGTAGAGAGAGGTAGAACAGGAGTTATGTTCAGAACAGAGAGGCAGTTAGGAACTATGGGGAGTCTGTCTGTCTCATCATATCTGGGTACCAGCTCCTTTTCCTACAGTGAAAGATGCTACTCCAGGCACCCACCCATTGAGAGGGGACAGGTGCTGCTATTTTGGAATGAGGAATGGGGGAGGGGTAGTATCCTGAGAGCAGGTTCTGCTGGGAGAGAAGGCAGGCAGGGGGAAGATCATGAGAGTTGAGAGGCAGGCTTGGCTCAGAAAGGGCAGGGCACAGGAAGAGAGGGCAGGTGTTTCTGGAATGAAGTAGGCCTAGGTCAGGTCTGGCTACCCAGAGAAGCATTATAAATATTGCGGTCTGTCTGAGTAATGTCATTGATTTCTGCTGTCTTCAAAAGCAGTCATGTTAAGTTGTGGTGGTGACAGTGGTGTGTGTGTGTGTGTGTGTGTGTGTGTGTGTGTGTGTGTGTGTGTATGTGTGTATGTGGTGTGTGTATGTGGTGTGTGTGTGAGTGTGTGTGTATGTGTGTGAGTGTGTATGTGGTGTGTGTGTGTGTATGTGTGTGTGTGAGTCTCTCATAGTCAGACACAGAGAGCAGGATGCAGGGGAGTGGCTGTTGTTAGAGATGCAAAGCTTAGAGGAGAAAAGAGCACCTTGGCAGATGAGGAACAGACACAAAATGTGGGAAGGGACGTGACTTCCGCCAGGAAGCAGAGGGCTGCAGGGAGGACATTCTCAGTCAGCCCAAGTGGGAATATAGCTGCTGTAGCAGCTGTGCTCCCGAGCAGGGTCTCCTGCAGGGACTCTCCTGCCAAGCAGTGGCCTAGGAGGGTCTGCAGATCAGAAGCAGTGCTGCAGATTCTTAAAGTAACGCCCCCCCTCCCTCTTTGCCCCAGCATTCCTCTTCCCAGTAACTTCCTAACTGGAGACTTCCCCATAACCATCACCAATCCGTAAATGGGGCAGCCCAGTGGACCGGGAGCAGGGTCCTGTCCTGGCAGCCTGCCAGCACAGGCCTGGGTGACCCACTGCCCTTCTGTGGGAACTGAGGAAGTGCTGTGTCTAAGATTTGTCCAGGCCACTCTGGTATGGGAGCAAGGATGAGAAGCGGGTGTTGGCCAAGCAGACCAAGGGCTGTAGATCAGGGCCATCTCTCCTGAGAATGTCTCACTGGTGTCAGGGAGAAAGCAGGCAGCGGCAAACCTGAGAAGCTTCCCCCTCTCTGCCTTCTGTATTCACTGTCATTACCGTATTTACATTAGGGTCATTTTCCTTTTTTCCTGTGTGTACACACCTTGTGTGTCTGAGCTACAGTTGTGTTGCAGAAAGAACACATCATCGCCTTCTATCAGGAGGGTGATCATCCAGGCAGTATTCAGACTGACTGAGGGGATGCAGGAAGGAATCTCTGCCTTTCCCTGTGATGGCAGGATGACATTTATTTAAACTGTAGTCGCCTCCTCAAGTTTGCCCAAAACACCGAGTGAGATGAACAGCGTTTGCTCATGAGCCAGCTGTCAAGGGACCCTTGATGATGATCTGCATTTGATCTTGGTTTATCCCTGTTAGCAGGGCCCTGCTGCCCCGGAGCTGGAGGTTCCTCACTTCAGCACTCAGTGGATCTGATGAGCGCCATGCTTTCCTGTAGGTCCACGTGTTGACACAAAAATGGGTCAAAAGGGACCTTTAGGGGGCAGGAGCTCAGAGATAGCCATCTGGATGATAGAAGCCTGGTGTGAAGGCTGCTCTTGCCCAAGAGACTATCATCATTAGCGTGTAAGTTGATGCAAGCTAGTGCACTTGGTGAACTGCATTGGTCTTCTTCCTCTTCCTGTCCGGGATGCTGAGAAGCATGGACTGCCAGAACTAGTTGACATGTGCAGAAGCAAGGAGTTGGGTGTCGGGGGAGAAAGGGTGATGCCCACCTAGTGATTTTCCAAGTGTCTTCTGGTCAGCTAGGGCTGTGGCTGCCTCCTCCACCTCTCAAAGGTTCTTTGTGGCTAAAATAAAACAGAAGCAATTAAACAATAAATAACGAGTTACTGGCTCTTCAGGGGCTCCTGGAGTATTGATTAAAGGCCCACAAAAATAAATTGTCATCCTCTTTGACTTATCTGGGCTTATATTTCACCACTAATTAAAGTTCACCTAGGGAGTATTCCCCAGAATATAAAGAACACCTGGACTTTGGCAGATTCCAGAGGCAGGCGTTTGTGGAGGGGAGCAGAGACATCTTCCAAGGGAAGCCCAGTGGCGTTGCGCAGTAGTTAATGGCATTGTCCTTGCTGTCTCTGCTTTACTGAGAGTCCCCAACACTGCACATCACACCTGGTGGTAAAGGGAATTCTCTTGCATGTTATTGCTGGAGGCTGACTTCATTGGTGACAGAAAGCTGACCATGGATATTTCCCCCCTAATGGCGCTACAATCACATCTAAATGGGAAATACAATGCAGTCAACTCTGATTTGTGTTGACCATAGACCCTTTCATTACTTAGAGGACAGATTGCTTGGAAGAGCTGGGTGGAGACAGAGATACCTCAGGTCTGTGAGATTGGTGATACGGCTTTGATGAATTTTAATATTATTTGGTTTCAATGCAAATGTTAAGATTAATAATTGCTTTGCTGCTGGCTGCTATGGAAGGGGCCGAGAATTTCTGACTGGTAAGCACCAGGCTAAGATGAATGCAGTCAAGGAAAAGCTTGGCATGTGATCAGTTATTTCATGCAGGAGAACTAATGGAAAGAATGGCTTGTCACAGCCATTTCCTCTTCTCCAGCCATGCTTGGAGAGGCTGTTCTTAGCTGGACTTGCAGACCGTCCTCTTCTACATGAGTGGGGTCAGAAGTGTTCCCATTTCTAAGGCAGTTTCTTGGGCAAAATGTGTGTGTGTGTGTGTGTGTGTGTGTTGTACATACATACATGAATACCTGTGTGTATACATGCAGAGGTTGAAGAAAGCCAACGGACATCCTCCTCTATACTGTCCATCTTTTTCCCTGGAGGCAGGGACTCTCACCGACCCCAGCTAGACTGGTTTACCAGTGACCACAAAGATTACAAGGATTCCTGACTCCCTTCCCACTTCCACCAGCCCCAACACTGGGGTCGCAGGAGCTCATGGCTTTTGGTCATGGGTGCTGGGATCTGAACTTAGGTCCTCACACTTGAGAGGCAAGCATTCTTCCTCACTGAGCGCTCCTCCCTAGTCCCTACACTACATTATTTTTTAGGAAAATTAATTTCACTTTTTCTAATCTGTCACTTATCTGTAAACCACACGCTCTCACTGACCAGGTTCCTAGCACGTACCTCATCAGGT
The DNA here is from genome assembly GCA_026225945.1 of Cricetomys ansorgei. Lineage (NCBI taxonomy): Eukaryota > Metazoa > Chordata > Mammalia > Rodentia > Nesomyidae > Cricetomys > Cricetomys ansorgei. Next base: position 1,878,415 of record JAMJFZ010004042.1, read on the forward strand.
ATTTTCCCTCAGTGCTGGAGGTCATAGGAAGCCTGGAGTATGTCAGAGCTTGAAGTGGGTTTTGGAGGATCAGTCAAGGCTAAGAGGAAAGAATATTTTAAGCAGTCTCTGAGGAACACAAGCTAAGCCAAGCTATAGATGAGCATTCATGGGAAAGTAGTTAAAGAGACAGGTGCTTAAATATCAAGCAGAATAAAAGATCAGAAGAAACTGCAATGTGGTGTGTGTTCCGATAAACTACCCCCATCTCCTCAGTTTGCTTGAAGCCATTAACACAGCGAATAAGATGTCCCCAAACTGAAAAGGTCAGATTTTAGAGGAAAAGTCAAATTGAGGAGAGACCTGGGGTGTCAGCATCACTAAACCTCAACCCGTTCCTCCCGAAAAGCAAACAAAATAAAACCCACGACAGTGTATCCCAAGACGGTACACACTTGCCAGACCCAGCCTCTCATGGTAGGCTGAAGCCTGGGAAAGAGGCTTCAGGGAAAGAGATGACCAAAGCTTCACACCAGTTTCCTCCTGACCTTGGTCCTGACCTCCCTTGCTTACGTCTGTCTTAGAAAACTTGCCAGTCCAAACTCTTTCATCTAAACGTTTTTCATCTAAACTCTTTCGCTCTAAACAACTTTTGAGATATAATTATCTTAAGAATTCGTTCCTGTGTTATAACCAGGAGCATCATTCTCTAGAACCTGAGACTATTTCTTTTCAGTTTCATGACCAGAGGAGGGTAGGGCTCCTGTCTTTGGTTTCCCAGGAAGGTGGGAATCTAAATAAGCAGAAACCTTATTCCAGGTTGCAAGCCACTACCTGCAGTGACCATGGGAGATGTTTGCTTTCTCTTTGGATAAAGGCAACTAACACTCATGTGCACGCACACACACACAGACACACACACACACAGACACACACACACACACACAGACACACACACACACAGACACACACACACACACACACACACACACACACACACACACACACACAGACACACACACACCCTCTTTCCCTAGCTTTTGAGAGCCTGCATGCCTGTTGTTTCAGAACAACTGAGTTCAGATTAAGTGCCTATCTGGATCTTTTTTCGCAGCCCAAATCTTGAATAAATCGTTCCTTGCTTGTTTAATTTTGCCAGATGGGTGCAATTTTTTTTTTTGTCCTTGAGAGAGAGGAGACGATAGGAGGTAGGAGGTCACCTCATTTAGAGATGTGGAGGGTAGTGGGTGAATCTGATGTCTTCAATATTGTCATATTTCCCATCATTTGGGAACTTAAAGTAGGCTGAGGAAGTTCCCAGTGGCCACAGAGACCGAGGGGATTAATATTTAATCTGCAAAGGGCTATGACTGTAGGTGATACTAACTTGTGGCTGTGTGTAGGCCCACCTGGACTTTGTAGCTATGTGCCCATTTCCCAAGAGACCTGCGGTAGCATGCAGGGTTTGTCCAGGTGTTACACAGTTCAGGGTCTTTTGTTACTGGGTTTTCTGGATACATTTACAGTGGTATGTTAAATGTGACCTTTGCTGAGGTATCTTCAGTATCTACTAGTAGGGATATGCTTTGAGCTAAGCATAGTAGAACCTGATTACGGATGCAGAGTGCACAGTGCTGGACAATCTCGAATCACAGGAAGCAGCCAATGACTTTGGCTTTGATCTGAAATTGAAGTCAGATCCTCAAACTCGGTAGAGACACTTAGATGGCTAACTGACAAAATCATTGCAACTTTGAAGGTTTCGGTGGTCTTCCTGGTATAAAATATCCAAAGCTTACTTAGAGTATGTCTTTCCCCCACCAAGTACAATGGCCTCTGCGAATCCTGTTACGTCCATTCCCTTTCACTACAAAAATATGTTCCACTAGGCTTCATATGACCTGGGATTTACCCCTTTTGTCCCTCTTTTATTTGTAGTTTCTTCAGCTTTTTTAAAAAAAATCACAAGGTAATATTATATTTAGTCAAAGCACTTTCCCGAATCTGTTGAGATAATGCGATTTCTGTCCTCAAGATTATTCCTGTGCTGTGTTACATTTATTTATCTGTGTCAGCTGAACTACCATTGCATTCCTGGAGTGACCTTACTTGGTTGTGGTGTGATTTGTTTCTCAATATGTTCTTGACTTATAGTTTGCAAGCATTTTTAAAAAATGTGTATATGTTTATGTGTGCGTGTGCGTGTGCACGTGCACGTGTGCGTGTGTGTGTGTGTGTGTGTGTGTGTGTGTGTGTGTGTGTGTGTGTGAATACGCACATGTGTGTCTATGCCTGTGCAGGCCAGGATGCTGTTTTGCGAGCGCTCCACCATCTTCCCATGCGTCCAGTTTATTCACTTCTCCTGCCTTTGTGTTGTCACTAGCCTAGGCTGTGGTAAGGATAGGCCCTTCCTCTTTTGGGCTAGGAGCTCCATCCTGGGGCCGATGAGAAGTAGGTGAAATGCTTGAGTCAGAAGGCTGATGTGCTCAGATCTGCCCTATGACAAGTCACTTGTGTGCGGAATGAGATGGCACTGGGAGGACTAGGTCGAAGCGGACAACTGGAAGGCCACCAGCAAGAGGTGGTGATGGCTTGGACTGGGATGGAAGCAGTAGAAATGGGAAGAATAATCCGTGGACTCATGCTCCATGGCTACAGCACAATTTGCCACCATTGTCATGATCCCCGCTGCCTCCATCCTTCCGTGTGTTGGGACCATCATCAGCACCACCTTCTGTCGGCGACACTGTACCACTCCGACACCACCGCTGATGTGCACCATTGCCACCGTCTGCTAGCTTCAGTATTTGTCTGTTTAGTTCTTGTCTCGATGACCTGTCTATTGATGAGAGTGGGGTATTCAAGCCTACTATCCGTGTGTGAGGGTTAATATATGATTTAAGCTGCAGTGGTGTTTCATTTATAAAGTTGGGTGCCCTTTCGTTTGGTGCATAAATGTTAAGAATTGAAATGTCATCTTGGTGGATTTTTGCTACCCCAGCTTGCTTCTTAGGTCCATTTGTTTGGAGCCTCTTTTCCCAAAGCCTTACCCTGAGATAATATCTATCCTTGATGTTGAGGTGTGTTTCTTGGATGCAGCATAAGGACGGATCCTGTTGCTGCATCCATTCTGTTAGTCTGTATCTTTTTACTGGGGAATTGAGTCTATTGATATTGAGAGATATCAGTGATCAACAATTGTTGATTCCTGTTATTTTTTTTCTAGCGTGTGTGTGTTTGTGTGTGTGTGTGTGTGTTTGTGTGTATGTGTGTGTTTCCCTTGTTTTGATTTTGCTGGTCTGAGATCATTTATTTGTTGTGTTTTCATCAATGTAGTTAACTTCATTAGGTTGGAGTTTTCCTTCTAGTACTTTCTGAAGGGCTAGATTTGCAAATAGATATTACTTAAATTTGGTTTTATCAAGGGATGTCTTATTTTCTCCATCTTGTGATTGGAAGTTTTGCTGGATAAAGTAGTCTAGACCGTCACTTGTGGTTTATTGGAGTTTGTAGAAAATCTGTCCAGGCCCTTCTGGCTTTTAGAATATCTATTGAGAACTCAAGTGTTATTCTAGTAGGTCTGCCTTTATGTGTTACTTGGACTTTTTCCCTTTTGGCTTTTAATATTCTCTCTTGGTTCTGTATGTTTAGTGTTCTGATTGTTAGGTGCTGAGGGGACGTTCTTTTCTGGTCCAGTCAATTTGATGTGCTATAAAGCTTTGTGTACCTTTATAGGCATCTTCTTTAGGTTAGGGAAATTTTCTTCTATGATTTTGTTGAAACCATTTTCTGGGCCTTTGACCTAGATTTTTCTCCTTCTTCTGTTCCTATTATCCTTAGAATTGGATTTTTCATAGTGTCCCAAATTTCCTGGATATTTTGTGCCAGGCTTTTTTTAGATTCAACATTTTCTTCAACTGGCATATCTATTTCTTCTGTCATGTCTTCAACGCCAGCGATTTTCTTTTCCATTTCTTGTATTCTGTTGGTGAGACTTCCCTCTGGGTTCCCGTTTGAGTTTCTGAATCTTTAATTTCCAGATTTCCCCCAGTTTGTGTTTTCCTTATTGATTCTGTTTCCATTTTTACGTCCTTGACTGTTTTATTTATTCCTTCAACCATTTCTTTGTGTTTTCCTGGATTTCTTTAAGGGAGTTATTCATTTCCTCTTTAAGGTGCTCTATCATATTCATAAAGGTGGTTTGGTTTTAAGGTCTTTTTCTTGTGCTTCCGCTGAGTTGGAATATTCAGGGCATGCTGTGGCCCTCTGGTGGAGACATATTGTCCTGGCTGTTTTTATTCTGGCATCTAGGCATCTGGGATTGGGAAGATTTTAGTTTTAAGTGCTGATATGGGATCCATTGGAGATATGGGCTGGGGAGTGGCAAAGGAAGGCTGAAGCATGTCCTGTTTTAGCGCTAAGGGTGAAGCTAGGGGATTGGATTTGGAGGAGAGGGGTGAATGGTGATGCTCTCTTCAGTTAGTTTGCCTGTTTCCCTTGCCTGCTTTGCTGGTTTCGTTCCCAGGGGATTACCATTACCGCATCTATTATGGTGTGACTAATAATATTCTCAGTCACTCCCTTGCTACTCCTGGTGCCACCATAACTTCCATGAGCTTTAGCTGTGGGTCAGGCACTCTGCTAAAGCTGAGGTGGATGGTCACATCCACCCCTCCTTGCAGCCCGGTGATAATGTAGTATCTCCACCTTCAAGGTAGGGACTCTGTGATTCTAGGCTGCTCTCAGACTCAGCATCAAGTCAACAACACTGCTGGCTCTACTACGACTTTGACACCTAGTGGTGGCTTTTCCCCTAGTTCCCTTGGCTGCTTTGTTCCTTAGTCTGTCAAGCACATTGCTGTATCTACACCATACAAGAAATAGGATGATGTTAGCTGTTGGATGTGAAAGTTCATTTATAGATGGCGAGTTTGGGGAATCTAATGTTTACTAGACAGACTGCAGAGGTGATAATTTTTTTCAGGAAACAGAAATTCTATCAGGAGTTCCGATGTGCAAACAGTTGAATAGCCTCGGTGTGACATCCAATAGAACTGCTCCTAAGAGGCAGCTCAGGGCTCTGAGGCTGTTGCCCCTGCTCTTCATTTGAAGCTTTACATCTTGGAGTGTCCCTCTGATCCTTTGGTTGTTTCCGTGTGACTTAGTTTACCAACAGTTACAGCTGTGGCTCAGTGGTACAGTGCTTACTTGACATTCACAAGGTGTCAGACTTGATCCTCAGTACCACCAAATCAAAAAGAAAACAGAATATCATTTGTATATTATCTATACCTATCTCTCTTTATATATACACACATATATATATTTACTGACCAATAACATCTCAATAAATGCTGGAGAAGTAAAATATTTGAACCAATGAAATAGGAGATGACTCAGGTGATCTGATCGCAACCATAGAGATGACCTGATCCATGACTCTGCTAACAGTTGCTCCTTGGGTTCCTGCCCTTGTCAGCTGCTCCTTTAGCTGATGCTCTGTGGCCCAGTGAGCCAAGAGCAGGTTCTGGAAAGGAAACAGATAGATTTCAAGTTTGCCATGGGAGCCATCCCAGCAGTTCCCTGCCCCTCCATCTACCTTACTTTCCTTCCAGCACCCAGAAGTGCACTCTGACTGTATTTCAGACTCCCATCCATCCATCTATCCATCCATACGTATCATAAGAGGAGGCTGGAAGGACTTTTCATGAGTCCCGGGCTCCCTTCCCTGGGATATCCATGGATACTACCAATAAAGTGTCCCCTGGTCCTGTCTGCTCTAGAAACTCAGGTTAATTCAGTGACACAACATCTTTTCCAGAGAGTTCCATAGAATCTTTTAAAAAAGCTGATGGACACTGCCAGTTTCTAAGAGCAGATGTTACCTATAGTAGTTATCCAAAGTACAGGGTTTCCCCAAAGTCACAGGATAGCTGGAAACAGTCATGTAGGGTGCCAGGCACAGTGCATGGTTGTAGTTGATCAGTGAGCCGCCTGTAAGGACACTCCAAGGCCTACTCCTGTGCCCCTGGCTTCCCACCCTTTTGGGGCTTGTTTTTAATTTTACTACACAACACAGACACACATAATAAAAGAGAAGAGTCTTGTTACTCTCCCAAATGACTACCAGAATTCACACAGTCAATTCTTCTATAATGTAACACGTGCTTTCTTAAGCATTTCCAGGGCTTATGTGAAAAATGGACTTGAGGAGCAACACTCTGAAACGTTAGTGACATATTTAAAATGTTGGCATCTAATAAAAAAAATACTAGCTCATTGAACAACGTTAAATGGCTAGGTAATGTGTGGACACCACAGGAATCTTTCCTGATTTAATTCCAGAGCCTGCTGTCTGGCTCCCTGGACCACAGCATCAGCCAAGGAACAGCTGCCAAGAGCTAGGCACCCAAAGAGCAACTGTCGGCAGAGTGTGGCACTTGACCCTGAGCAGTTCTGAGGATTGCATGTGGACACATGTGCTGGAGAGGTCTTCGCTGTGAATTATGGGAATGTGGCGAGGAAGGATGAGGGCTACCCGAGGGTGAAGGTCACCGCAGGTGTGTGGATGTGTAGCACTCACAGCGTGAGGTGAAATTGGGACAGCAGTGTATGTGTGTGTACATGTGTGTTATGTGTTCCTATGTGCTCAGCTAAGATGGACACTGGTTTATGCATTCACTTAGCAATTTGTGTTGGAAAAAAAAAAAAGATGTCAACATGAGCAAATGAAAGATTCTTAGTGTTCTCCACATGTTCCTCACTATATCGCACGTAGTGGAGCCACTTGGTATTTAAGACGAGCACGGTGTAGCAGAGCTGACTGCGGCCGTGGACAGCCGAGAACTAGGAAACCTTACACGTGTGTTCTGTGTGTGTGATAGCTGACCCCTTCTCCTGACACTCTGCTTTTCCTCGGATAGGATTATGCAGTTCTATCAAATGCTGCTTTATTTTGTGCCATTTTATCAGTCAGCACAGCTTCTTTCTCTGCCACTATATGCAGCGGTGTCTTGATCTTTGCTGTGGTTTAGTTTTCCTGGGTGTAGGCGTAGTGCAACCCAGCTCGCTTCCCTTTACCACTCACCCAAGTTTCTACTGTATTTTCTACCTCAAGTTGCACTGGAGACTGCTCCTTCAATCATGGTCTCCAAATCTTTTAGATTATGCCGAGACATGGGGATTAGAGACCAGATGTCTATCCCACTCAGCCTTCAATCTTCTTTTTCCCATGGCCACCTCACAGAGTTCTTTCCATATTCTCCCCTGGCCCGGTTTTGCTTGTTGCCTAGCAACAATTAGGCTGGGATAAAACGTTCTCTTCTGCCACTCTGATCCAGCTGGGATCTTGGATGTGACTGTGGCCCTAGATCTTGGAGGAGTCCTCTTAGGAACCCTGTCCTATGCCCAGTGGTGGAAGACCTTACATGGTCTAAGCCCCTCCATTAGGGAAATAATGATTTAGTATCCAAACCTAAAAAGACAGGCAGGGAATTAAAGACACGGCCCACGCAGAGAAACCATGAGAACAGTGGCTGATATCTCAACAGAGACTGCTCTGGATTGAACCGCGTTTCTCCCACTTTCATATGTGGAAGCCCCAACACTCAGTGTGACAATATTTACTGGTTGGGCTAATTTGCAGATGATAAAGATTAAGTGAAATCATAAGGGAAGGAACCGGATCCAACAAGACTGGTTGTCCATAGAAGAGGGGACACCAGCGGTCTGTCCTGAGTGCGCAGGGCAGGGCTATGCGATGATAGGGTAGCAAGGTGCTTTCCCCAAGCCAAGAAGAGAGCCCTCGCTGGGAATCTGGTCTACACATCTTAGAGAAAGCAAATATCTGTTGTTTTGCTGTACTGAGCAGCCTAATGCACTGTCTGAGCCAGAAGGCTGCAGAAAAGCATGTTTGAAATGCTAACCGAGAAAGGTAGTTGGCCAACTCAGAATTCTATTCCCTGCAAAATTGCCTTTTAAAATGGAAGGGGAAAATAGGCAAAAATTGAGAGAGAATTTATTACCAGCATGCCTGTACTTCATGAAATATTAAATGGAGTTGTTTAGGCAGAAGAAATATTATTGTAAGCCAAAATTTTAATGTGTGATGATAAATGGAGATTGTTAGAAAGACATAAATGAACACAAATGCAAAATTTATTTTCCTTATTCTTGTCTACCCTAAAAGATAACTGATTGTCTAAAGCCACACATTAGCCGGTGTATCCCACGCTCACAGCAAATGTGTCAGTGGTGCTGGAGATGGAGGGAGGGTCAGGTGTGCAGTGTTAGAAGGCCCTCATCTTAATCACAGCAATATAATAATATAATACGACAATACTTCAAGATAGGCTCTAATGTATTAAAGAGCTGTCGCAAGCCTTAGGATCACAATACAGAACAAAAACCTGTAAACAAGCCAATGGTGAAAGTAAGATGTAATCAGAAAAAAAAAAAAAACCCAGTTAATCCAAAAGAAAGCAGTAATGTGGTAAACCTCAACAAGAAAGGTTAAAAAACAAAACAAAACAAAACCCAGCTATTATCACAGTAGATATTAATGCAGCCACATCGATTTATATTAAATATTATATATATCTCTATATATTAAATATAAATGGTCTAAGCACACTAACAGAAAGTCAGACTAGGTGATAAAACAAGACCCACTATGTGCTGTCTTTGAGAAATTTACTTTAAACATTCATCGTGAGGGTTAGTTTTAATTGTCAATTTGACACAGTCTAGAATCACCTGGCAAGAGACTCACTGAGATATTGTCTCTATCAGGTTGGCCTGTGGGCGTGTCTGTGGGGGACTGTCTTGATTATGTTAGTTCTGTAGGCCGCATCATTCCCTGAGCTGAGTAACAGTGGAGAAAGTAATGGTGCGTGCAAGCATGTTTATACTAACTTCTCATTGCTCCTGACTGTGGAAGTCATGTGACTATCTGCTTCGAGCACAATGCCGCTGTGATCTCCCTGAGATGATGGTCTGTTATCTGAAATTGTGAGTTAAAACAAACCCCCTTGTCTCCTAAGTAGGTTTTTGTTAGGGTATTTTAATCAGAGCACTAGAAATGAAACAATACATACAAACCACCATTGTGTGTGCAACTAAGAAGTGTTGCTAAGGCTTTAAAGGGAGCATGAATGGATTCATGGATTCTTGGCGACTTCTCCAGTGGTGGCAGGTTTCAGAGTCTTCTTCCGCATTAGGCTTTGTTTCTGAGAGACAGACACCATAGAGGTTCCCTGCGGTTGTCTTGGTCCTTTTATTTCTCACGAAACACTCCAAGGAATGAAAGTGCCCAAGACACTTGTCTTGAGATAATCAATTTAGAGTCTCTTGAAACTAACTGGGCTGAATATTTAATCAGTAAGCTCGTAGCAGTGGAGAGAGTGGGACAAGGGTAGGGAATGCAGTTTTCCTAAGCTGGGTCATCTGGTATAGGAACATCAGTATTAGAAAGGTATCTTTTTAAAATTTTTATTTTTTATTTTATTTTTTTTTTGAGATAGGATCTCACTATGTAGCTCTGACTGTCCTGAAACTCACTCTGTAGACCAGGCTGGCCTCAAACTTGTTGTGGAAGTTTTTAGTTATGTTTAAAATAATTGTTTTCATGTACTGTTGGAAAAAGGAATGCCTAAGTCTTGGCATTTGGTATTGTCTGCAGGTGTTGGATTTCTGTGGGGAATGTTTAATTGCTAATGATCTGCATGTGCTATCAGTAGAATACCTGAGGAGTTCTGAAAGACTAAAAACACCTGAGCTGAGACTCTTGCGGTTCCACTGGCAGTATGGCACTGGCCATGACGGTGGTTCCCTCTGCTGAGATCTGGCAGGGCTTGCAATAGTGAATATGCCTCCTTGTCCTGTTTGATGAGCTGCTACAATAGGTGAACAACTACACAAACTCACAGAGATCCCCCTGCCTCTGCCTCCCAAGTGCTGGAATTAAAGGCGTGTACTACTCTGCCTGACTTAGAAAGGTATCTATTATATCTAAAATGTCTTCTTTTAGTAAAATATGTATTGTTTTGGGTGAATTACCTACTCACAATGTTCAAACTTAGTTTTTCAAGGTCTTGCTGACTCCCACTGAGTCCAAGGAATCTCTCTAGTGGTGTGGGAATTTTGGCTAACGAGGCAACCTGTTTGGAAGGCACACTAGCATGTGTAATTCTTGGGGGTGCTTAGGAAGTTCCCTGTGACTAGCCAGGCAGTGTGCACGAGCATCATGCACCCACCTTTGTGTGCAGGGCTCCTGTGCCTGCCTTGTGCCCCTCCCCTACCCCCTTCCCCCGCCCACCCACTGCTTCCTCCTGTACTTCCCACTCTGGGGTCTCTCTTCTACTGCCCCTTCCTGTCCCTCCCCACACCCCTCTTCTTCTGCCCCACCCCAACCCAGTCTCTCTTTCTCTGCTCTACTCCTCTTCCTCTCCAGTATCAGATGAGTGTAAATCAAGACATTTTGCCCTGTCACATTCAGGAATGTCCCCGACCGGCATGGGAGAACCAGCCCAGAAGTGCAAGCGTTGAGAGTAAATCAATGTGAGGGATCACTCTGAACTTCTATAGATTTGGCAACCTCTGAACTCTTGGACAGATGGAAGACAAGTGAGCTCTTAGTCCCTGGAGACACCTGGGAAATTGGAAGTGTTGTTTGTCACCAAAAGAGGGTCGGGATGGAAATGCTTCTGAGAAATCCTCCAGTGTTCCTGTCTCCTGTTACAATTGTCTCTCAAGTTCTTGGTCACAAAGCAGCTTTTGTTAACGCTGGCTGTGGTTTCAGTGAAACAGCTTCTTCCCACCCCTGTTTATAATGCAGTGGTCTCTAGGACTGTCGGGTGGCGTAACTGCCGGTTCCTACTTTCTCTGCCTGGCTGCCCTACTTGAGCTGTCTCGCTCTCCAGCCTCCATATTGTTCAGTTTGCTTCACCTGTGCAACCAATGACCCCATTTTAGTGGCTGAAACCAGACTGCTTATCCTGCTCACAAAATCTGCAGGTTGCACAAGATTTGGTGTGGGTTGCCAGGCAACCTTATTCAGCAACATCGGGGAAGCTCAGAGGCCAGGGCTGGAACCTCGGAGACTGGAGGATCACTGGCTCGCTTGCTCATTCTCTCATTTGCTCACTCGGTGGCCCTGGTGGTTGATGGTGGATGTTTCTGAAAGTTCATCTGGGACTTTACTGGAACTCACTTCACTGCTTTAAGGCAGTATGGCAGCTGGATTTTGATGACTTTCATGGAGACTTGTGTTTGAGAAAGAGAAAACATAGTACTCGCTGTGGTTTGGATATGGTTTGAGCTCCCCCGAGGTTTATGTGTTAGAAGCCTGGTCCCTCGTATGGAAGATGGAGATGGTTAGGGTCCCCTCAGGGGTTCCCTGAGTTCCAGGGTTGCTGTAAAAGCCGGCATCTCTCTCTCTTGTTCCTTCTGGCATGCATTCTTATTATGACATCCTTATCGGACTCAGCCGATGCTGGTATCTTCAGATCCTTGAGTTGAGTGAGCTTCTTGAGTACATTGTTACATTGTTACAGTAAGGACAGACAACCGTAGCCCCGGAAGTCACTCAGCAACATTTCCAGAGTCTGTTCATAGAGCAGTCACTAGTTCCTCCCAGGTTCAGGACAAATAGGCTTGGCTCCTTGATGTGAATAGTGAAGCGCATCGGAAATGTGCTGCCTGTGTTTCTGGAGAACTACATTCGGCTCCATGTAGTTCTGTTCGAGAAGGCCCTATGCCGCCCCCCCCCCCCCCCCCCCCCCCCCCACCCCATCCCCTGCCCGCCCTCCCAACTTTGCTTTACTTCTTCTGCTCTTGGGGCCTTGCCCCACCAGTGCTCATTGACTCAGGGCAAATGGGATACAAGCTGTACATTTTCACATCCTTGTGTCCAGTAGACAGAGCGGTCAGAGGTAAAATACCCACTCCACAGCAAAGCTAAGGAAAAACAACAACAAAAACCCAAAACGCCTCACAGTCCAGGCCTTCAAGAATTTTCACCCTTGTCAGAAAAGCCGGTTAGATTTAGGGACCTGTAGCCAACCGTGAGATTTAAGATGCTCGGTGACACAAATCAAAAACCACAGGCTTCTTGGGTTAACTGTGATAAATTTATGACGGAGAAGTTTTTTTGTTTAAGGATCCCATGAGGTGAGCCAAGATTTCTATGCCTTCAGGGCCACTTCCTTGAGAAATTTTGAATTTCTCATGAAGGTGAAAGGTGCTGCTGGTGACCTTGTTTACGACCGAGGCCACAATGTATCTGCAAAGCAAAGTTCTTCCAAAAAATGACTCTGTTCCTGGCTTCTGCTGCAAAGCTGCTTTGAATTATCCATGAGCCAAACTTTCCGGATAGAAGGGATGATTAAATGGCTAGCAACTGAAATTATGATACGGGTAGCAGTGGTTGGTGAAGTCACGTGCTGGGACAGAAACTCTCCACTAGGGCTTGGTGACCCTGGGCCAGGTGTCTCAAGAAAATTTATAGGTTGAATGAGAGGAAAAACCAAGAGGATAGATGGAAATGGAAAAAAAATGCCATTCTTAAACCACTGGAAGCCAGAGTCTGAAGGAGACTGGAAGATAAAAGCCAACGTCCCAGTAACAGCTTTTAAAGTGCAATGCGCTAGATCAAGCAAGCCCTGTACTTGCATGAGAAACCGAGATACACCGGCTATGGAGACTCAGAAGGAAGGGCCTGATCTTGAGCAGTGTGGGTAGGTGGTCAGTGCTGTCATTTCATTCAGACCGCAGCTTCTTTGCTGTTTTTTTTTTTTTAAACCAGGTACTGTACCAGTCTCCTACACATACAGTGAGGCAGTGGCTGGATGAAAGATGGCCCTCAAAAATATGCAGGCCCTTCTCACCTGCCCTGTGAGCATCGTATTTCAGAATGATTGAGCTAGCGGAAAAGCGCAAAGCATTTTGAAGTATCATTATTCCTCCCCTATCTTGACTCTCTGAAGATATCTTAAACAACAATTAAAATGCAACATGAGAAGTAGGATCTCACACAGGAGTCAGTGGGAGTTAAAGGCAAGGGGCGTGGTCAGCACGGAGTCCACACAGACTCAAACCCCAGTATCGGCAGGACCTGACCATTCATCTCAGTCCGTTGAGCTGTTTCTGTAGTTAAGACAGGGTAATTCGTAGATAAGAGAAGTTTATTTCTCATGGGCCCGCTGGTGGAGAGGTCCCGGATCAAGGCACCAGCTGGGTCTGGTGAAAGTGTTGGGCCCTCCTAGGTCAACCCTTAATGGAGAAATTGCCCCACAGAGGTGCCCACAGGCCAATCTGATGGAGGCAATTTCTTAATTGAGCTTCCCTCTTTCCAAGTGACTCCAGTTGGTCAGGTTGACAAAAAATAACCAGCACAGTAGGTAGCTATTGTTGCTACCTACAGTTGCTAGCTATTGTTGTCACTGAACACACACACACACACACACACACACACATACACACACAGAGGAATAAATACACACACAGAAAAATAAATACACACAGAGACATACACATAGAGGAATACACACACACACTCACATACACACACACAGGAATAAATACACACACAGACACATACACAGAGAAATAAATACACACAGACATATACACAGAGGAATACGCACACACACACACACACACACTCACACAGAGAGAGGAATAAATACACGCACACAAACACATACACAGAGAAATAAATACACAGACATATACACAGAGGAATACACACACACACACACACACACACACACACACACACTCACACACACAATGAATTACAGCTCAGATAGGACAAGGGTCTTGCTCAGGTCAACACATTTGAGGACATTGACCCTTTGCCCATAACTAACAGGACAGTAGTTGGATTTTTCTTCCCTTTTGTGGCAAAGTGAGCTCACTCTTTGCAATGGTTTCTGAGATTACGTATTTAGTACCAAAAGCCAAATTATCTTTCGGCTTTCCTCATTGATTCCCTTATGGTTGATGCTGGCCATCAAGAAAGCATTTCTGAATGTTCAGTGGGACAGAGTCTAGCCTCTACATACTCGGTTAGCATTTCCAAATGGTAATTGACTTTTTTGACAATTGAAGATGATTTTGTTTCTTTCCCTTTCTTTCTCCTTCTTGCTAATTTATCTCAAATGTTATCCCCCATAGGAATGAATCCCAGTTTTTTTTTTTCTTAAGGTCTTTAAAATGCTTTCATTTAAAAACTTTAAAATGTTTTCATTTAATTTGCAGGGACTATTGATTTAATTAGCCCGAGGTCATTTGTTGGATTACTGATGTCTCCATGTTCTCTTCTGGAATTGGGGAAGTGGGAATTGTGTTGGAAGGAGAGTTGATTAGCTTAGCTCCAAGAACAGTTCAGCTAAGGTCTCCCAGTAATGTCTCAATTGCTTTCCTGTCTGAGGCTCACTCCTCCACCCCTCACTTTGCCTGGCTCTCACAGAAGCCACACAAATCACTGGAAAGCACAGAAACGAACAGTATTTAGATGAGGCAGCATCCTGGGAGACTGTTTGCCCAGTGAGGTGATCATCGTGTTGTCTGTAGCTAAGATGGAAAATCTCGAGTGATGATGGAGAAACACAGCTCTCACTTCGAAGAGGGATGGGTGGGTGGGGGGATGTTTAATTTTAGAGCCAAATATGAGTAACTGTGACTCAGGAGCATACATTCAGGTTACCCCAAATTCCAGGTTTCAATACGGTGACAGTTTTATGGAGATTTAAAAAATTTTTTATTTTTATTTTCTGTTTCATGAAGTTTTGATGGTAGCAGAACAAGTCATAAATCAAGGTGCTTTTAAAATATGCTGGTGGCAATATCAGGGAGGTGGGTTACAGCAAAGCAGGGGCATCTCTTCGGTAGGACTCAGATGTTACCCGATGACATTCTTGGCTTTTAGTTGATGGAATCTAGTGGTCTGTTTGTATATCCAGAGAGTATACCACAAAAGCGTCAGGGCACACACAGAAGTGGGCAACGAGAAGCTATTAAGGGGGTGAGAAAGCCTAGCACGCAACATCCCAACCTCTCCACAGTCAGCGAGGTTCAGATCCACCAGTCAGCCCTGTGGAATGTTCAGTGTAGACGTGGCTGCTTTGGGGGGAACTTCAGTTAACACAAAGTAGAGTTTTCATAGGAGGTGGGTGGAGAACTTTTGGTACCTGTTTTCTCATTTCTGCTCATGCATTTGTGGATGGTGTCTTATGGTGGGGAATGGCGAGACAGGAGAAATGTCAAGTTGCTGTTTCCAGTATTCTTCACTCTCAGTGGCAGAGGCAGGGGCGGTGGGGCACAGAAGTGGAGGTGGTACCCAGATGGGCTTATTCCAATCTGGGGGGATAACTTTAAGTATCAGAATCAAAGAATTCTTCCGGTCTTGTGTCTGGGGACTGTTCCTCAGGGTAAGACTTCTGTAGATCTGTATAGCTCTTTTCTGGACCAAACAGTGTCCCTCTTGACATGAAGCCACTCTCAAGATGCTGAGCTCTAGTTATCCACCGGCCCCCCCACTATTAATCTTAAAATTCATATCCCACATGTTTTGCTTGTTACAAGAGATCCCCTCCCCTCAGCTGAATGGTTTCAATTTGCTGAAGATGCTGATGTAGAGATTTCTATCTGTGTGGTACTAAGAGGGCAGAGGAGGGGAGCTGGGCTTGGGAAAGGGTCTTCCTGTGGACACACATGGTCCTGGGATTATACTAGGAAACCCCATCCCCTCAAAACTCAAGACACATTTTGCCCTTTTGTCCCAGCGCCTTTCTTATTATACTTTCTTCTTTTGATTAATGGATAGGAAAATAATCTCTAGCTCTGCTAATGCTGTGAAGTTAAGCCTTAGCAATGTGGTAGGAAGCCTTGCTTGCTCCATGGTCATGGGTGGGAAACACGTGATTGTTTTTGTCCATTTAGCTCATTCATTTTTTGGGGAATCTATAAAGCATTTATGAAAGCCTTTCCCTTACTTAGCTCTCTGAAACGCTGATGACACAAGCTTGGTCAGGTGTAAACACTGGTGTCGGGCTTCTGAGTTACCATTTTTGTCTGGGTCTCTTTCTGAGCTCTCTTGCTTCTCTCTGGCAGGCATCCTCTTCCTGTCTTTTAATGCAGATTCCACTAGCCTTTTCCTGGTATTCATCTTTGTCTGTGTGGCTGTCTTCTTTCTTATGATTTCCTGGTGGTGACTAATAGCCAATATAAGCAAAATAAAATGCAGTGAGAACCGATATGAAGTTTTCTTTCTATGTCTCCCATACCCAGTTTTACAAACAGCCATTAGGGGGGCTCTGGCTGATTTAGCATCAGTTGTGAGGACTGTGTAGCGTGACACTTTTGCCTCTAGAGTTTGTGCATTCTGGGGTCACCTCCCATCCATCTCTGTGCAAGAGACATACACATTATGACTAAGAAGAAGAGATTTGACATCATGTCCTGCAAGATCCAGGTACAAATAGAACAGAGCATTTAGCCTCTCTGAAGTCAAGAGGTATGGTATAAGCCAGACGTATTTACTGCTGCTGGATCAGCCAAGAAAAGCCGCTTATGTGGCACTTTAGATAGAGTGTTAGGGTGTGTGTCTGGGAACAAGGAAACATGGGGATCAGGAAGCAGGGAAGATGAGGGGATTGGCGCTGAGTCCCTGTCACTGCCTTGCAGAGGCCTCTCCCATTGGCTCCTACCAGCTCTGGCCTCCTCTCCTACCATCACACTGACTTTTGGTTTCCAAAGGGAGGAAGCTCTAAGCTAGTGACTTAGGCAGAGGAATGGGAGGAACCCTTAGTGGAATCAGATCATAGTGTGTGTGAGAAGTCACACAGAACTTTCTATCTTAGGGGACAAGCCCTGACTTATACACTCCATCTCTCAGAACCCTCCTGAGTCAATGGGAATAAGTCCACCGTGGTGGTGTAAAAAACTTCCCCACTGTTTGACTTTTATAGGAGCTCAAATATAGAAAGATCATAGTTATAGATCTATTTCATAGAAGGAAGGCTTAGAAAAAAGATTTTTAAAATGTGATCACAATTCCTAATTGGTGATAGGCATGAGTCCTCTAACTCTCAGCTCTAAGTCCAAACACAGGTGTAAACAGGGCTGGCTCTTTCCGAAGGTACAAAGGGAAGGTTCTTTCCTGATTATTCCAGTTTCTGGGAGGACTATTGGCAAGGACTGTTTCAATGTGTGCAGCACCATTCCATGGGCTGGGGTTCAGAACTGAATAAAAGGGAGACAGTTAACTGAGCACCATTGTTTATCTCTCCTTCCTGACTGTGGGTGCAGTGTGACCAGCTGCTGCAATGCCCCTGTGCTATTGAAAGGACAAGAACAAAACAGCCAAAACTTTAGTCAGGCTTCTAAGAGCACCAAAACTGTGTAGGCCCAAGTCAGGGGCAAGGTGACTCAGAACAGTTTCTGGAACTAGGATAAGAAAAACAGTTTCTGGGACAAACAAGATATGGACCGCTGACTGACGACCTTGGGCTAGGAGTTTCCCCCACCCGCACTGACTAAAACCCTGAGCTTGCATTTTCTAGGAGCCCACAACCTTGCTGTATGCCAGCACCAATCAGTTTGAGGGGTGGTACCCTCATGACTGTGCAGCCAATAGAATGCGCCTGGTACTCTGTTGCTGGGCTCTGCCTTTGAAAATCACGTATAAACCATGCTTGGAGTGTGCTGATGGTCACTCCCACCTGCCTCGCATGAGGAATCTATGGGAGCAAATCCCAATGCGTTGGAAATAAACCTCCTGCTTTTGCATTGATCTCGAGTCCTGGTGATTTCTCAGGGGTCTCCTTCCATCTGCCCCTAACACTATGAGCCCCCCCACCATGATGGATTATATCTCCTTGAACTTTGAATCAAAACAAACATTTCTTTAAATTGATTTTGTCAGGTATTTGGTCTTGGTAATCAGAAAAAAATAACAAACACAAGGACGAAGGTTGTGTGACTGTGTTTTTCTTTTTTTGGCTCACAGTTTATGGGGATACAGTCCATCATGGCGGAAAGCATGGCAGCAGGGATGTGAAGCAGCTAGTTATGTCTACTGTCAGCAAGCAGGGAGGGAACAGCAAGTAGGGCTGGGTTATCAAACCCTGAGTCCTGCCTCCCCTCCAATGACCCACTTCTTCCAGGGAGGCTCCACCAAGGTTCCACAACCATCCAAACAACACAGCTGGCTGGTGACCAAGTGTTCAAACACATGAGCATGTGCGAGACACTGCAGATTCAAACCACAATGGTTGGCCACTGGCAGAATCAGGATTTGAATGAAGTACAGTGGATGTACCCACTTTAATCTGTCTTGGCTGCCTTTCTGACTTCCCGTTCTTTTTACCTGGGCTGGACCCTCAGGAAAGCAAGCCTCAGAGACTGAAGCCAAGCTGCTGGTTCATACTCAATCCTAAAGAGAGGCTCTGACTTTGAGATCACTGAGAATAATCTGGTTCTTATCATAACAGTCTCTTTCATTATCGTTGCTGAAGCTGTTATTTTCCATTGGGAAAATGTCTCCTAAGATGTTGTTTGTGGTTCTGATAAATCGATGGTTTCTAAATGAAGTGCCAACCAGGCTGAATGTTATGAATTCTGCTGGAGCAGCCCATTGCATTTTGGCAAGAGAACCCAACAGGGGTGAGCCCTGTATTAGCATTTTAATTGCTGGCTGATTGCTTTCCTGTTGCCAGACTCAGCCCACAAAGGTACAGCCAGCAAGTTTCAATTAGTTCTTATCCTGTGATTTACGTGGTCTATAAAGAGCATCTCCCTGTAGCACTTGGAAAGTAATACCCTTAATGTACTAAAAGCAATATAGAACATTACAGAAAAAGAATTGGCTGTATTAAGGTGTGGGTGTCCAGGGGTGCTGGAAAAAGTCCTATTTGAATGATAGTTTCCTTGGGTGGGTTTTCACTGAAGTAAAATGAAACACAAAATCCAGGGATCCTCTGAATTCCACACTAAGCTTTGTTTCCTTAATGTGAAGGTATTAGTCTTTTCCCCTTGGTCTATTCTATTTTCTGGACAGCTAGTTCATCAGAATGACTAGTGCCCTTTGTGTGAATTTCTTGTATAACCTGCCTGTGAACCCCTTCTCAGGTTCACAAGTTTTCCCATTCTCTAGGCTGAGTGTATTTGTTGGTGTTCCATTTGTGAGGTTTTTTTTTTTTCTTTTTTTCTTTTTGCCTGTGATTTTTGTGTTTACAAAACAAAATATAACAAAACCAAACCAAAACGATGGGCTGCAAATAAAGTGTTTTCTGTGCAAGGACTTGAGAGTAATCCTCCAGAACCCAAGTCAAAAACTGGTCATGGGAGCACACACATGTAATCCCTATGCTAGGGAGGTAGGAAGAGGCAGATTCCTAGAGTTTACAGGAAAGTCAGGCTAGCTGAATCAGGGATTCCCAGGGAAGTGTCTCTGAGAAACACTTCAGGCTACTTCCCCAAAGCTGAGCGCTGCTGAGGATGCTTGCACATAGGTTGGCAGAGAACCTGGATGCCCTTTGTGACTCTCAGAATGAAGTGAGGTAAGGCCTCTGTGACCTCACGTAGGGGCGGGAGACCCTGCCCTAGTAACAGGAGTGGTCTTTGCCAGAGGGCACTCAGAGTCTACGGAAGAGGGCTGGGATTCAACACAAGTCCAAGAGTCCAGGTAGGTTTGGGCTGTGTTGTGGGATGGACGCTACACAAAATTCACCACGGGAGTGACTCCCTCAGTGGGAGGTACCTTCATTGGTGCCTTTAATGAGGAGACTGAAACATAGTGAGATACTTGAAGTGTCCCAGATAGAGGACAGCTCATCCTTAGGAGAACTAGAAATAGCAGGGATCAGAAGTCTCATAGCAGCAGGACTGGTCACTCCAGAACTCAGGGAGAGGAACCCTTCCACGCACCACAGGGAGAGGCCTCGCAATGAAGCCACACAGGTGTATGTGGACCAGGACTCCACCTCCAGCCTAAGTAAGGAAGGATGAAGCACTGCTGTCTGCAGGGCCACGTGTGACCATTGTTAGGGGCAGACAGAAGGAGACCCCCAAGAAATCACCAGGACTCGAGATCAATGCCAAGGAACCAGCCACACGAGCACTCAGGGAGATGACACGATACACTAGACAATTAGACCATGGGATGACCACACCCAGCCTTCAGTCTGTGAAAGTTTCCAGCCTCCAGACTGTGTGTGTGTGTGTGTGTGTGTGTGTGTGTAGGTGTGTGTCTGTATCTGTGAATATGTGGCTTTAGGTGTACAGGCATGCAAATAAGAGTAGGAGGAAAGCCCTGAATGGTGGTAACCAGGGCTGATCTAACACAACGAGAGTCCTGGTAAGATGCCAAAACAGCAGTGAATCAAAGCATGTCTGCAGAGTGGCATGCCATGTGATAACTCGGGGGAGGACATTCTACACGTGCCATGAAGAGAGGCCTCTGATAGGAACTGTCACATCAGCACCCAGCAGGAAGTTAAAGGTTAACTACTCCCACTTGCCCCCTCTGACAGCCCCTCAGGAGCACATGCAGCACAGGGAGTTAGGAAGTACTTCACTGGGAGCTTCTCTTGGGCCTCTCCACACAGGCACCTTCCTGGAAACAGCCATATTCATACTCAATCTTTCCATGCTTGGCCACAGACCCTGACATCATATGCTCTCTTCATCATTTCATATTTACACTATTATTCTTTGATTTATGAAAGGCGTGTTCTTATATTTGTGGATGAGACTGTGTGTACAAGAGTATGTGGGTGTGAGGGGGACCATGTCAGGCGTGTTCTCTCCTACTCTGCACCTGAGTTTGTGAGAATAGGTATCAGCAGCTGATGCAGAGCCAGCACTTGTCCCAGATTCAGTTTCCAAACTGGGACAGGGGAAGCTCTGCTGTTGCGCTGTCCCCCCAGTGAGTGATGCTCTGAGAAGTCCTCAACTGCCCGCTGCAGGGGCAGGAAGGGCAACTTCATGACATCCTGTTTTCTGGGCTAGCCTGCCTCAAGCTGTGTGTCACCATGAAGGGACAGCTTGGAGGCCAAAATTTTGAATCAGCTTGGTGCCCAATATCCTGCAGATGGCACGCACCAAGTCACATGACAAGAGAAACTTGCTGTAAACTGACGAGCTGAGAGGACAGACCAAGATTTGAGCTTTCCACATGGGGGCTGAATGTGACCCATCCCCACT
The DNA here is from genome assembly GCA_026225945.1 of Cricetomys ansorgei. NCBI lineage: Eukaryota > Metazoa > Chordata > Mammalia > Rodentia > Nesomyidae > Cricetomys > Cricetomys ansorgei. The sequence continues at coordinate 1,899,601 of JAMJFZ010004042.1, forward strand.
GGCCTTGCTCTGCCCAGGGCTGACTTCCCTGCAGGAGCAGAAGGGCTGCATGTGAAGTTGTTCCCAAAATGTCATAAGAGAAGCCCTCAGGGACACGCCCTAAACACCAGTCCAAAGGACACCTGTGCCTGGACAGCCTTTGGGCTTTCCCAGACAGTGAGGCTCCGCCTCTGTGACCTCACATAAAGGGTCACTGTCATGAATACGGGTGTGCCCCAGGTCTGAAGGCACCAGAGTCCCTTCATGTGGGCTAGGATTGAAAACCAGGAGACGATGGGAAGGGATCCTATCCAGGTAAGCCAGGCAAGAAAACTCTCACATCGGTGTATGAACACGGCAGGGGGCTTTCTTCAAAGGGGTGAAGAAGGCTCAGTTCAGGGTCTGAGGGTTTCCCTATATACAAAACTGATGTGACCTTGAGAAGAGTTGCAATGGCAAGGACCAGAGAGAGACCCTCACAGAGCAGGGCCACACATGCCATGCAGAGAGAGGACCCAAATCCCACACAGGCTAAAGGGGTCTGAGAACATCTGCATAGTCACTAGGGCCTCAACAAGACAATCTCGAGAAACACATAAGTCTACCCTCTGCTGTTTCTGTTACCTCGCTGTGATATTCCATCCTGGGCTCTGACCACAGAAGGAAGGAAATGCAACTTGGTGCCTTGTTGGGACTGTCTTGAGGGTCTCACAGGCAGCAGGACAATCTTTGCACACAAGCTCGTGGGCCTCCACCAGAGGCACAGTCAGCTGTGCAACAGGACCTCTTTCCCAGGCATCTTTCCTCCTACATGTTTCAGGTTTTCTCTTCGTGTAGTGTGTAATTTGTTTCATTTGACTGTGGGCTACATGTGTCTGTGTCTGTGCATGTTTCCCTGAGAACAGGCATGTGATGGTCTGAGTACGTTTGATACAGAGAAGGATACAAGGATTTGTGTCAATATCCACCAACTGATTGTTATTATTGTTTTGCTTTTCAGAAATCCTTATCATAGACAAAGTATATTTGAACCTAAATGGACTCAAAAGAATCCATGACCTCAGTGTCAGAAAGTACTAGGTACCGTCAGCCTAACGTGTCCGGGCCCAAAAAGAGAAGATATGTGGGCCTGGGCCTATCCCTACTCTAGAAGAGGCCCGGGCCCATGAAGGGAGATATATGGGCCTGGGCCAACCACAGACCCAGAAGAGGCCCGGGCCCATGAAGGAAAGATATATGGGCCTGGGCCAACCCCAGACCCAGAAGAGGCCCGGGCCCATGGAGGAAAAGTATATGGGCCTGGGCCAACCTGGACCCAGAGGAGCCCCTGATACAAGGAAGGAGGTTGTATGGGCCAGGGCCAACGCCAGACCCAGAAGAGGCCCGGGCCCATGAAGGAAAGATATATATGGGCCTGGGCCAATGGGCCCCAACGCCAGACCCAGAAGAGGCCCGGGCCCATGAAGGAAAGATATATGGGCCTGGGCCAACCCCATACCCAGAAGATGCCCGGGCCCATGAAGGAAAGATTATATGGGCCTGGGCCAACGCCAGACCCAGAAGAGGCCCGGGCCCATGAAGGAAAGATATATGGGCCTGGGCCAACCCCAGACCCAGAAGAGGCCCGGGCCCATGAAGGAAAGATATATGGGCCTGGGCCAACCCCATACCCAGAAGATGCCCGGGCCCATGAAGGAAAGATTATATGGGCCTGGGCCAACCCCAGACCCAGAAGAGGCCCGGGCCCATGAAGGAAAGATATATGGGCCTGGGCCAACCCCAGACCCAGAAGAGGCCCGGGCCCATGAAGGAAAGATATATGGGCCTGGGCCAACCCCATACCCAGAAGATGCCCGGGCCCATGAAGGAAAGATTATATGGGCCTGGGCCAACCCCAGACCCAGAAGAGGCCCGGGCCCATGAAGGAAAGATATATGGGCCTGGGCCAACCCCAGACCCAGAAGAGGCCCGGGCCCATGGAGGAAAAGGATATGGGCCTGGGCCAACCTGGACCCAGAGGAGGCCCTGGATATAGGAAGGAGGATATATGGGCCTGGGCCAACCCCAGACCCAGAAGAGGCCCGGGCCCATGGAGGAAAAGTATATGGGCCTGGGCCAACCTGGACCCAGAGGAGGCCCTGATATAGGAAGGAGGATATATGGGCCTGGGCCAACCCCAGACCCAGAAGAGGCCCGGGCCCATGAAGGAAAGACATATGGGCCTGGGCCAACCCCAGACCCAGAAGAGGCCTGGGCCCATGGAGGAAAGGTATATGGGCCTGGGCCAACCTGGACCCAGAGGAGGCCCTGGTATAGGAAGGAGGATATACGGGCCTGGGCCAACCCCAGACCCAGAAGAGGCCCAGGCCCAAGGAAGGAGGATATATGGGCCTGGGTCAACCGGGACCCCTGAAGTGGCCTGTGCCCAGCACAGGATTTTATGTGGGCCTGGGCCAGTCCCTCTCCCAGAACAATCCCAGGCCCATAGCAAGTTGCTGTGTGGGCCTGGGCAATCTCTGACTTGGAGGAAGCCCGGGCCCAAGACAATATGGTATTATGGGCCTGGGCCAATCCCTAACCCAGAAGAAGCCCGGGCAGATGAAGATGTATGGGCCTGGGCAAATCCCTGACCCAGAAGAGGCCCAGGCCCAAAGCATCAGTTTATGTGGACCTGGGCCAACCTGTACCTTTGAAGCGGCCCAGGCCCAGCACAGAATTTTATGTGGGCCTGGGCCAATACCCCTCTCAGTAGAAGCCCTGGCCCACAGCAAGATGCTGTGTGAGCCTGGGCCAATCCCTGACCCACAACAAGTCCCTGCCCAAAGCAGGATGTTATGTGGTCCTGGGCCAGGCCTGAACCTCAAGGAGCCCAAGCCAAGGCAGATTGATTTGTGGGCCTAGGCCCATTGCTTAATACCAGAGGCTCAATGCAGACCCAATGAAGGGGTTATCGCTTGACCAATCACTGACCCTCAATACACCTGTGACCAGCGACTAAGGTGATATAGGACTCGGTCATCCCTCCGTATGAAGAGTCTAAGCATCCATTGACAAGACAAAGGCCGGTGCAAAGTCCTGCAAGAGGCCGATATGTACCAAGAAACGGACTGTGTCCCCACCAAACTGTGGCACTGAGAAAGTCAATGCCCAAAGGCTAATGAATGTCAATTGAGCCCAGAATAATCCACAAGCAAAAGGCTCTAGAACCAAAGATGTGTGCTTGGGCCACATCTAAAGTGAACCAATGTTGTGGTTAGAGAGTGTACCAAACACCTTCTGATCCAACGCCTGAATTTACTACCAACCACGTCAAGGTTTTACACAACGCACACAAATTCCAGGTTGTTCATCCATAGTCCTGTTCAACAGCCTACAATTCTTCCTATACTGACCGACGTAAGATTCACACCCTGACTACCAGATGTGTGTATTCTACCCACACGCTTCAAGTAACGACGTAAGTGAGCAAGGATGGCACCATCACTGTGAGTGCCAATGGCTCACCTAAATCACCTATGCTTTGGACTTACCATACCTAATCAAGGGTGTTTCACTGCACCCTGTAGGTGCCAGAGACGAAAACTTATCTAATTGATTTCTTTAGGAACAAACAATGCAACTCATGCCTTAGTCTGTTCAAGACCCTCAGACCAACCTCAAATTGTTCTGATTCTAATGAACTGACATCTGGATACATCCTCTCCTCCACGTGGGGATGGGGATGGTGACATGATCATTAACAAAGGTGCAAGACCACAGCGAGACCTTAAATACAGGGCAGCTCCTTGTCCCCAAGAAGTTGGGCCTGGAGTATAAGGGTGTGTGGGCCGCACCCCGTCTCCATCCTACCCCGGGACCCAGTACCACCACAGAGGAGCCATGCCTTCAAGGGAAAAACACCTCACCTTAATGACTAAAGGAAATGGACTTCCCCTGACCCTGACCTCGTCTGATAACAAGCATTGTATATGAGTCAACTATTTTTTTGTTTGACATCCCAAAGTGTCACTGCGACCCTGGCCATGCCATGTTCATCAAGGAAGTTCAGACACTCCAGTCACAGGCCAGGAACTCCCATCAGAGCTAATCCTGGATCCCCGTGTGTGACATCCAGCTTTTGGGCCATCCTGCTTATTCTTCCAAAACGGGTGACCTCACATCAGTGTGGCAAGACATCATGGCTGTGGTCTGGACCACACAGGAACATCAGGGGCACAGCTTCAAATGGAGGGTGTGTGGGCCGCACCCTCTCTCCTTCTAATCCTGTGCTCACAGCAAGGACCCGGATCCACACAGCATGGGCTTCCATCGGAGGAAGACTCATTCTCTTTAATGATCTGAGAGCATGCCATGCTTGGAGATCAAGTGTGGTTAGATGCCTCATGGTGACTTCACCTGATTTTTTTTCCTGGACTAGATTGTTCACTAAAATTCTTAGATGCACAATCAAGGCTCCCGAACCTGAATCCAGTGGACAGACACATTTTAATGCAAAGATCTCATGGAAAACCCTTAAATCTTCCTCTGGTGGCACGTTTACCATCTGCATATAGTTGCCTGAGCTTTCTTAATTGCTCACTAGAGCGAACCTAGAAGGAGCATGAACGTCTGTAATCTGGCCGTCACCTACAGGATAAGCTTCTAAAGCCTTGAAGATTTACGATTCGTTATTGTGCATGTCTTGCCCTACCCCTGCCTATCCACTTTTGTTCTTACTTTCTTAATAAATGTAAGTTACATATGCTACCGTGGTTTTCCCTGAAAAGCTCCTTCTGGCCCTTTCCCTGTATTTCTAACGGAGGTTTTTCATCTTTGAACTTAAGAACACGTATGGATAGGGAGCACATGTCTTCCTCACCTGCCTGTCTCCATGTGTGCAGCGCATGTCTGTATGCTCAGACCTCATCCCGAAGATCCCTGCACCTGTGTCCACCGTTCCTATTTTGCCCTTAGTTGGAGTCTCCCAAAGGAACCTAAAGAAAGGGGTCAAGTAGGCAAGAGCCCTCACGTACTTTCAAATCACAAGGATGAAATGTCTAAACTGAAGGGCCTTCCCCTTCAGTGCCCAAATCAGATGAGCACCAAGGCTTAGAGAGTTGCTGATGAAGGGCTGCGAGGCAGAGGAGGGACAGAAGGTTCAGCATAGGTTACAGGGCATCAGGCATCTGGAAAGTGTTTTCCAGTGAGACTCCACATGAGGGCGAATGTGCTCCCAGTGCTCCCCTGCCTGGTGCCACAACACAGGTAGTCTCTTGTCAACAGAGGAGTTAATGCGTTGTATTCATTCCTTCAGCTAGAGAAACCAAAGGCAGACACAGAACTATTCTGGGCCTGCCTCTGAGCATCTGGAAAGGTAGATGGCAGATGTGTTGGTGTGTTCGCTATATAGCTCCTCCTCTGTCTCCCATTGCCCTGGTCTTTGTCAACATAGTCATTCCAGTGTCCTAGAACAATCCCAAGTTTATGTAAGGAAACAACATGGGGCTTAACATGATCTAGTCAGTCAATGGCCCATCCTTACAGGTGGGCATCCCATGGTCACAGAGCCCCTGCTTCCCATCGAGGTCTCAGCACTCTGTTCTCCATGCACACGTCTCTCACCTTTGCAGATGTGAGAGTCCATCAGACAGGATGAAAAGACAGGTCCACAGTCATGCTTCCCTGGTTCTCCCATTGACTTTCCTCATTGTCTTCCACTGACATTCTCCTGAGTTCTGAGCTTCAGTTTCCTGGATGTTGCCAACCCTGAAAAGAAGTTTGCAGAGTCTGAACACAATGAGCTTGGGCCAGCATCACAGGGAAGGGTGTTGGCAGGTCACCAACATCAGGGGGTTAGCAACAGACTTTCCAGGGATGGGGGCCATGATTCCTAATGATGATTGCATCATCCTAACCAAAGATTTGATCACATTCCTTGTACTTTGGCCTATTGGCAGATGGATTTGGGGAATAAAAATGGTGAGAAAGTCCACCAGTGAGCCCTGGTCTGTGCACATGGAGGTCCTAGCATGAATCCTTCTGAGCTTTGTGCATGGGCTCAAACCCAACATGAAAGTAGCCCTGGCTAAGCCCTGAAATCAAAGGAGCTTGGATGAAACCTCAATGAGAGAACCCTACATCTCAAAATCCTTCAGCTTCTACTACACATGAGCCTGCATTTAATGATTTTAGTGTGATTCTCATTAAATTTAATTTTGTGTGTGGGAGAATATACATGTGTGTCTAGTGTGTGTGTGTGTGTGTGTGTGTGTGTGTGTAGGTCAGAGGTTAATCTCGGGTGGTGTTCTTAAAAAGCCTAGTATGGCAGTGAACACTTACACTCCCAGCACCGGGGAGGCAGAGTCAAGTGCATCCCTGGAGACAGTCATTCAAGCTCCTCATTCAAGAAGAGACCTTGTCTCAAAAATGAGGTGGAACGCAATTGAGAAAGACAAAGAACACAGATTTCTATCCTCACACATATCCACACACGTACACAGGGTCTCATATGAACACACAGTTCACACACTCACAAGCACATACATGCAAATACACAGCCAAATGGTTAAACTTCTCTGTTTTTGGTTTTCTTATCCAGAAGATGGGCACTGGATAAAATTCCTATGTGGGAAGGTGTGGAAGGTGGTATAGGGCATGATTTTGCAGGACGCACACATGGTGTATCATGTAACACACAGTGCTGCTGCTGATGCGGCGGAAAGTGTTACCTCTTTAAACTGACGTTGAACTCACTCATGAAATGACCGCACTGACTTCCTAGGAGACTCGATGACTTTGAACTTGTATCCAGGAAACTGAGCAGGCTCCATCTCTAGCCGGTAAAGGCTGATCACCCTCAGGACAGCAAGTGAATACTTGAGGTCCACCTGACCCTCAAGTCACACAGCGCCTTCCTGTCTCTGGTTGAGGAATACTCAGGTCACTCTTCCGGAGGGGCCAATGTACTCAGGAGCCCCACTTCTGATATGGCAGATGTGTTGTTGTGTTCACTATCCAGCTACATACATCTCTGTCTCCCATTCCTTTGGTCGTTGTCCACATTCATCCCAGTGTTCCAGAGACTTCCCTGAAAGTAAGGATAGCTAACACATCTCCATCCAGGTTTCTGTAGAAAACAACCTGTGGCTTTACATGCTCTTGTAAATCAAGGGCCCTTTCTGACAGCTGGACATCCATGGTCACAGGGCTCCATTCTCCCATCTAGGTCTCAGCACTCTCTTCCCCATGCACACATCACTTACGTTCAGAGATATGAGAGTACATCAGACAGAATGAAAAGAAAGGTCTACCATCATTTATTTACAGGATCTCCCATCGACTTTCAGAGGACGTCTTCCTAAGGAGGTTGAGCTGCAGGAAACTGGCTGCTCCCACTCATGGAAAGTGGCTGTAGAGTCTGAACACAATGCACTTGGGCCAGCACCAGAGGGAAGGGTATTTGTGGTTCATCACCATCAGGGGCTCCCAAACACGTCAGACTTTGCAGGGATGGGGTCATGATTCCTAATGGTAATTTTGTTATCTTAAACAAAGCTTTGATCACATTCTGCGTGAATTTGCCTATCGATGGATTGATTTGGGGATTCAAGACTGGTGAACATCTCCATCTGTGAGCCTTGGTGTGTTTACATGGAGGTCCTAGCACTGATCATTTGCAGCTTTGAGCATGGGCTCAAATCCAATATGAAGGTAGCCCTGGCTAAGCCCTGAAATCAAAGGAGCTCAGATGACGCCTAAGTGGGAGAACCACAGGGCAAATGCTGACAGAGAAGGAGCCCAGTCAGAACATGAACACATAGCAGCCAAGGACGCATGTTAAATAAACCTCAGGAGTCAGGAATCAAACCCTGTCCCTGCCATTTTCCAGAAAGAACTGAGTCTGTAAAGGAGACAAGGTTGTATCCTGAAACCAAAGTTCCCAAGCCGAACCCTCAAACACAAGGGCCCTGGCATGAGAAACATCTTTGTGAGCTCCTGGTCGTGTGGGTCCAAAAAACTCCCAAAACATTACAGGTCAATGCTGCTGCTGTCACTTTCCCGAAATCAAAGCAAGCCCCTATTGCTGAAAAAAGCAAGCTCTGGGGCCAGAGAGACGGATCAGTGGTTAAGAGTACTGACAGCTCCTCCAGAGGATCCGGGTTCAATTCACAGCACCCACACGGCAGCTCACAACTCTCTGTAACTCCTGTTCCAGGGGATCTGACACCCTCACACAGACATATATGCAAGAAAAATGCCACTGTACATAGAGTAAAAATAAAATATTAAAAAGAGAGCGAAAAAAACAAGCCCTAGGGACATGGCTCTCAGAATTTGTCCTGGATGTGGCACTAAAACCTCCTCCGTGAGGAATGGCTGTCACAATCCTGGCAGGTGCTACCGAAGCTGCCAAGGGAGGGAAGCCACCAATCTGATGCCTATTGACCACAACACCACCATGTAGGTTGCCCCAAAGGGTGCAACAGTTGCACACATATCCAGCAATAGCTGCTCCGTGTAACTTTATTTCATTGAATGCTTGTTCAACAAGAGGGGCATCCTGCCTGTTCCCGGAATCCTAGCCAATTACCTGTACCCACTGCAGTCATGGGTCCTGTGACAGAACCTGATAGGGACACTTTACTAAACCATGAATTTGAGAGTGACTGCGAGAAAAATGGTAAGATAGCAAGAAGGAGGACTGGGAAAATGGTGTGATGTCATTTTAACTTTAAGAATTGCAAAATAAAATTTGGAGAACCATTCAGTGGAAGTCTTTGGCTAGGTCTGAGACTCGATATTACAATTTTATGCAATGACATGTATTTCAGGGAGACCTATTTTAGTTCAACACTGGTGCTTTCACCCCTAGATCTCTGTTCTTATAGGAGTCACAATCACAGACATTACAACATCATGTTGGACATGAGGGTTCCTCTGTGACAGGGAGCACTATCTCAGACTTTTAAATCAGCTGACGTCCCAGGGTATGAAGCTCATCCTCACCTACAACCCCCATGCTACCTGCACACTTTCCCATGCCCCACCTTCATATTCAAATCATCCCCACTGTGCTGCCTTCATCTGGAAGGAAAGCAACACAGACAGGCAGACTGCACACACTCAGCTTCTTACCACATCAGCAGAAACTTGTCTGCCTTTTCTTTCAGATATATACAGGTTCCTGAACCAGTGGAATGCAGATACACATCAGCAGATCAGGAAGCAAAGTCTTCTGTATAGCCACCTAAAGGTCACCCTGAGATGTTGGACACTGAAGAAGAGAAAGGTCAAACAGCAGGAATAGTCAACACAGTTTCATATAAAGGCAACACAAATTAATAGCCAGTCGTGTCATATCTTACATATGAAACAGCTCCTAAAGTCATTTCATAAATGATCCTCTTCTCTACATTCTTCAGTACCTGCACCAGCCCACAAGGAAGGATGCTTCTTGCTGTAGTTTGCAGATCTCAACAGCAGGCACACGTGGTCAGCTATTAGAACAGTATGCAGCTGGATTTCCACTCTCACTGTGTAAAGGGATGTTCTACCAGAACAAATACAATGTCAACAGGCACGCATTAGTTCTGAAATATAAGCTCTGTCCTGGAAGGATGGCAGGGTAGAGAGGCAATGACGAATCATCTTAAAAATCAAGTAACTAACTCACATGACTTTCCATTATTTTTGTTTCATTTGGGTTCCAGGTAATTCACAGTCAGGGCATTTACTCCTCAAATTAGAAAGAGAATTAAGTGGTAGTTGACCTTTTCCCCAAAGATGATGGAAACATTCGTCAAGAGACTCATTATGAACCAGAAGGCAGTATTTCACATTTCCTGAAGAAAAGAAAATGGTTGAAAACCATAGGTGAATGAACTGAGTCCCAGCCATCATCTGGCTCTGCAGCCAGAATCTTCTAGTTCAATGACACTGAGCAGAATTCAGTGACAGTGACTTTCTCACACGTTTCCTTTAGAAGATAAAAGTTTTCACAAGAATTTTAACGGCAGTAAATGATGAACTTTTAAATGACACATTTTTATTAATTTTTTTGAGAAGTTTGCATTGTTAATGCCACCAAATGAAAGTAAGGACCACCAATTCAAGTTTTGGTGAATGAAGGAAGCTCTACTTTCTGTGCACGGGACCGTCTCCCTAAAGCCAAGTTTGAGAGAACAGTGTTGAGTTAACTTTTTAGGCCTCTTTTATAGGAGAAAAATGCAGACTGGGGATTTCCACAGGAATTTGGTAGTAAGAATTTGGAAAGTGAGGTACAGAAGCTGGTGGCAGTTTAAGATGATTTGTCAGAACATCTTGTCAAGGTAGAGTTCAGGGAACAGTCAAGGTGTGAGTCAAATTCCTTAAGGCGTGGAACGTGTCAGATTTCAGGAATAGGTCAAGGCATAAAGCTTAAGTTTTATAGTAACCAGAAATGAACCTATTTTGACCTTGTAACAAGATAGCTGCTAATCTTAAGTTAGAGTCAGGCTATGTTGTTTTTCGTTTTCGGTCTCCCCGGCACGTTCCGCCACCACCCTATCCCAGCCAGGAGCTGGCTGGGAAGCCGCTTGGTTCCCGCCCTGGCCAGGGGTGAGAAGACACAAGCCAAGAGCCGTGGGGAAGCACCGGGGACGCTTGGGACGTGGGTTCCTAGGACCGCGTGGTGTCGCCTGACCCCGCTTGCTGAGAATGAACATGAGACGGAGACGGCATCTGGTGGACCCGAACTCGTTTATTCCAAGGGATCACCCCGATAAATAACCTCTCCCCATAAGGGCGTGGCTTCTCCCCTCGAGCGGGGAAGCCTTAATTAGCATGGCAGGGGGAGGGGCGTACCTGGCCAACCCCCACAATATCCATGGTCTTTGCAGAGACCCAGGTGTATGATTCACCAGGAGGCAGGCAGACATTTTGCCAATCTGTTTACTGAGTTAGCAGCTTCCAGAGCTTCAAGAGTAAAGGAGACTCCAAGTTCCTGCTAGCCCCTGGGGGCGAGGACTGCTCGTGCTACAACTTCACTCTTTAGCCTGGAAGCCCTACAAGGCTAGCTCCTCATTCCCTTCTTGTCTTATGTGTTTCTTATAAATGCTTGATAAGGGACAGTCATCTCTATCTTTAATGGGCTGGGTCACAGGACATCCGGGATCTGGAATATGTTTTCCAGTGAGACTCCACATGAGGGTGGATGGGCTCCCGGTGATATCCCATGCCTGGTGCCATAGCACAAGTAGTCTCATGCCAATGTGGCAGTCAATGTGTTGTGTTCATTCCTTCAGCTAGAGAAACAAAAGTCAGGCCTGGCTTAGCTCTGGGCTGCCTCTGTTGATCTGGAAGGTAGATGGCAGATGTGTTGGCATATTCACTACCCAGCTAATACATCTCTGTCTCCCATTCCCCTGGTCTCTGTCAATGCACATTCTTCCCAGTGTCGCAGACCCTTCACAGGGCTTCTGTAGGAAACAACCCGTGATTTCACACGCTCTTGTCAGTCAGGGGCCCTTCCTGACAACGGACATCCATGGTCACTGGGCTCCTTTTTTCCATCTTGGTCTCAGCACTCTCTTCCCCATGCACACATCTCTTATGTTCAGAGATATAAGAGTACATCAGAAAGAATGAAAAGAAAGGTCCACCGTCATGTTTACCAGCTCTCCCATCGACTCTCAGAGGACATCTTCCTAAGGAGGTTGAGCTGCAGGAACCTGGCTGCTCCCACTCACGGAAAGTGGCTGTAGAGTCTGAACACAATGCACTTGGGCTAGCATCAGAGGGAAGGGTGTTGGCGGTTCACCAACATCAAGGGCTCCCAAACACGTCAGACTTTCCAGGGATGGGATCATGATTCCTAACAAGAATGTCGTCATCTTAGCCAAAGCTTTGATCAAATCCCACGTGCATTTGCCTATTGATGGATTTATTTGGGAATTCAAAAATAGTGAGAATTTCTATCAGTGAGACTTTGTATGTGTATGTGGGGATCCTACCACCAATTATTTGGAAAATTGAGCATGCACTCAAACTCAAAATGAAAGTGTCCTTGGCTAAGCCCTGAAATCAAAGGAGCTCAGGTGAAACCTAAATGAGAGAACCCTCTAAACTCAAAATCCTTCAGATTTTACAATCATGCTAAATGAGTTTACTGGGATTCTACTCCTTAAATTTATTTTTTTTAATGTATATGTATGTTTGTGTCTGTGAATATACATGTGTATAGAGGTGTATGTGTGTGTGTGGAGGTCAGAGATCAATCTAGATACACTTTTTTTTTTCTTTTTTTGAGACTGGGTTTCTCACTGGCCCAGAGCTCACCCATTAGGTCAGGCTGGATGACCAGCCAGCCCCGGGAATAATCCTGTCTCCATTTCCGCAAAGCTCGTATTACAAGTATGTGCTTCCATACCTGGCTTCTTAAATGTGAATTCGTGTAGAACTTGGTGGCAACCACTTCACTGACTAGACCATCTCATCGGTCCTTCCGTTCAAATGCTTGCCTTTCCTTGTGGAAGCATAGACCCTTACGATGAGGATTGTGATGAGACGAAAGCAGCCTCCTGTGGAGATGTCTGCATCTCCCACCGACTGTGGTTATTTACAAGATCCAAGGCACGGCTAACAGCCGTGATAACAGAAGTCTTCTAAGGGCAACCCTCCAGTCTCCTTACCACATACTAGTGGTCGCCGTGTGAGGGGATGGAGGCTCTGGTGGTTTGAATGAGAATGGCTCCCATAGGCTCATAGATTTAGTACTTGGTTCCCATTTGGTAGAACTGTTTGGGAAGGATTAGGAGGTGTGGCCTTGTTGCAGGAAGCTTGACCCAGGGGGCAGACTTCGTGGTTTCAAAAGACTAGTACCATTCCCAGTGTTTTTCTCTCTGCCCCGTGGTTGTGTCTCAAGATGTAAGTTCTCAGCTATTGCTCCAGTGTTGTGGGACTTTATTTTTAGCTGTGTACAAAATGGTTGTTTCGTACACTGTGGGTGAGGGACTCTCTAGCTCTTGGCATTTTTGTATTGTCTGCAGGTGTTGGATTTCCATGGGGGCTGTTTGATTGCTTATGATCTGCTCCTGAGGAGTTCTGAATCAATAAGAACACCTGAGCTCAGATGCTCAGGGTTCCACTGTCAATTGAGTATGGTGCTTGCCATGAGAGTGGTTCCCTCTACTGAGGTCTCACAGAGTTTCTACATATGAAAACGCCTCCTTGTCATCCTTGGTGATCTGCCACAGCAATGTACTGCTACACTCCAGTGCTATGCCAGCCTGCTGTCACATTCCCCACCATGATGGTCATGGACTCTAACTCTCTGAAACCATAAGCCTCAAGTTAAGCACATGTTTTATAAGTTGCTATTTGCTATTAACAATCACTTGCTGTGATTACCTACTCGGGACCAAGCCGCCAATGTTCCAGCACTGATGAGGGAGGGGCTCACAGGTTCCCATCCCTAGCCAAGGAGCTGCGGACAACTGATGGCTTCTGGGAGGAGGAGAAGTCAGTTTTCTTTAGGGATGTGGTCCCAGGTAAGTCAACGTTTATCCTGTGAATGGCTACACCCTTGGGAGTATACGGGCAGCCCAAATTGGCTTTGGTCGATTATTAAAAAAAAAAAAAAAACAAAGCAAAAAAGACATGAAGTTGGGTGGAGGTTAGGGTGGATTTGAGAAGAATGGATATGATCAAAGCATATCATATGCATGTATAAAATTTTCAAATACATAAAAATATTATATTAAAAGGTTTGGGCAAATTAACAAAGAACCAATGTACTTACAGTAATAGTTTACACATATATTTCTTTTTAAAAATGTTTTCTGTTTTTGTTTCAATCCACTGAAATTAAGGGACAAGGCCAAAGATGGTGATAGTGGTTCTGTACAAATCAATCTTTTAATTTTAGAATTTTCCTCAAGTCCATTTTTTAAATGTAAAATATAGCGTTTGGAAATGCTGGATAGAAGGTCACATGTCTCTTGTCCCGACAGATAGCTGAACATTTTGATGGTGACCAGGGTATGGGGCTCTTTATGGTCCCAGATAGGATCTGGTGGTGACATCACATGGTTCAGACATATCCTTAGACAATTCTGCTGAGAACATGGATGGACACAGAGCCCAGAAAGACCCAGGGGGATGGACAAAGATAGGCGGGTCTCTTCACTTCAGCTCACCTGCTGGAGTCAGAGGCTAGATTCATATTGTGCCCCCATCACAGTCGATATGGAATGAAGCGATAGCCAAGACAGGTGGGTCACCTGACCTCTGCTCACCTGCTCTGCTTTGGGTGCCGGACTCATACAGCTCTCCCATCACAGTTGTGGAGGGGACGACAACTTAAACAAAGCAATTATCAAGCCGACAGGAGCAGCCAGGGCAGTGATGGAGCTTTGCACTCTGAGAGCTACGGAGTCGCCACCAATCTAACAGGGTCTCGAACCATGTCATAAGAAAATAACACCGCTCTGAGGAACTGCCGATGCCCGATATCTATTATTGTGGTCGGCAAGATAAATTTGCTTTTATAGGCTATTTGCTTTCGAAGGGGAAAGCTCTTGGAAATTACACGTGGGCCCATTTTTCTGTCAACGTGAGTGGTCCAGGCGATTGCTGCTTTCCTTATCGGGTCCCCGGCTTTGAGGAGAGGAAATCCATCATTCAGTTGGTCTGCATACAGAGCTCAGAAAGATGGTGTTGAGGCCCTTGTGGATAATGTTCGAGGAATCAGAGGGCGAGAAGCCTGGCTCCTTCACAAATGTTTGGGAAGTGAAAGGTGAGGCCTCTCTTGATCCTGTAAAAAGCGGGTACCAGCCTCCGCTGGAACATCATGCCCCAGGACTTCATAGCATCTTCAGTAGGGAATATAGGGAGCAGGGCACAGTTACGGGAGAGGCTGTAGACAGATCTTGAATCTGTAGGGGCAGCGGGCCTAGAGGAAGGGCTGTAGCCGAGTCAGGAGAGGACGGTTGTATTGCTTCTGTCTTACTTTGTGATCTTGGGACATTTACTCCACCATTGCATGGAATGATGCATAATTCTCTGTGAACTCAAGCTCTTAAACTTTGTTTTTCTATTTCTTTTTCTGTTGTCCCCTCCTCTGCCTGCTGTCTTATTCAGAAAATAGCTATTTCTTAGAATTTCCTTAGGCATTTTGCAAAGTTTTTTTTTTTTTTTTTTTTTTTATGAGTTATTGGAAATGATTCAAGTACAGAGTGAAAAAGTACTGGAAATGCTATAATGCTCTGGCCTCTTTGGCTGGAGAGTAGGCTGGACGGTGATGGCCTTGGGTCTTGGAAGCCAGCACGTCTCTGAGCTCTGAACAAATCTAATTAGATCCGTAGCTGGCCAAGTGATTCACTGGAGTGAGACAGCCTTTGCTCGCTTGAAGAAAGGGTCCAGGAATGAGATTGTACTCTGGGTGGCTGTAGGAAGTCATAGTACCCTCTGGGTTCATGGGTGTTGAATTGTTCCCAGAATGCCACTGGAGAGCCTACAGGAAGATGGGTTTAGTGCTGATCTCAGATGTACCCTGTGTGTGTAGATCAGCCTCTCATAACCATCACCATGGCCATGCATCTCCCTCTCTAGTTTAACTGATAAATGATCCTGCACAGAAAGAAAGACTTCTGCTGTGCCCACTCCAACTCCCAGTGAGGACTTACTCTTTGGAATCAGGCCCAATCTAATAGAATAGAATACTAAAGAATAGTATTCTTCTGTCTGCATACTTACCCTGTCTCTGTCTGATTTGGGGAAAGCACCATTTCCATATCAGGACAATCACATTCATACTCCCAGGAATTTCCGTCTTGGCTGGGAGCCACAGAGATGAGTTTGCTAGAACTGAGGTGTCTGGATGATAGCTGTGTTCATTATACCCACATTTTTATGACTAAAAACCTGACCGAAACCACTTCATGGAAGAAACATTTATTGGGGTTATGGTTCCAGACCACTGTGGCAGGGATTACATATCAGAACAGCTCGGTGTATGGCAGTAGAAACAAGTGCTTGAAGCTGTTCACATTGTTGTGAACCAGAGGATGAAGAATAAGGTTGGAGCTACAGGCTGCTACGAGTTTCAAACGCCTGCTCTAGCAACTGGCTACACTCCACTTCATAGAGTCCATGGTCTTCCAAGATCATGGCAATAACTGGGGACCATGTGTAAAAAAACAAGACCCTACCCAAGTGTGGAGACTTACACCTTTCATCCTAACATGTGGGAGGCAGAGGCAGGTGCGCTCTTCGTGAGTCCAAAGCCAACCTGGTTTACATAGTAAGTTCCAGGTCAACCAGGGCTATGGAGTGAGAGACTGTCTCAAAAACAAACAAACAAAGGAACCAACCAATCAAGATCCTAGGAGAGACATTTCAAATTCAAGCCATAGCATCCTCTCCCGGCCCCAAAGCCTCATGACTATCATAATTTAAAAAAAAAAATACACTCAGTTCAACTTCAGAGTCCCCACAGACTTAGCCATTCCAACATTATTCAAATGCTCCAGATTCAAGAACTCTTCTGAGACTCAAGACAAACTCTTAACCATGAGGCCTTTAAAGCAAGAAGAATTATGTATTTGTGAGCTACAAGGTCACATGGTAAGCATTTCCATCCCAAATGAGCATAACAGGAGGATAATAAAAAGAGACTGGACCAGAGAAAGACCCAAACCAAACAGGTTAATTGTTTTTTCTCGTTTGTTTTCTCTGTTGTAACTCTGGCTGTCCTGGAACTCACTCTGGAGACCAGGCTGGCTTGGAACTCACAGAGATCTTCTTCTGAGTGCTGGGATTAAAGGCCTGTGCTGCCACTGCCTGGCCCAAACAGGTTAAATCTTATAGTGCATATTTAACATCTTAGAGCAATTGGTGGCATCATCCCAGGTCCGTGGGAAGCCCCACTCCTGTGGCTCTGCTGCTCGTGGCATACATGTCCTCTCTTTTGGGGTGGAGGAAGCTTTCCTCAACAGAGAACTCTTATGGCTGCTGTTTGCAACCTCCTGGTATCTCCATTTCAATTTCATTTCACCCTCACACTTCATTCATTTCCTAGTTTGAAGCTCCACACGAGGACTCCAATCCTGCTACACATTGCTTAGACATCAGACGTTTCTTTAAGAGTTTGTGGAAGTCTCCATGACCCTATAACTCTTGCATACTGCATGCCTGCAAACCTAACGCCATGTGCAGATGTCCGATTGAATAGTAGCTATGGGCTCCTCTTGGATCATGTCTGCACCAGCCTCTCAGTGCATGAGTGGCTAAGCCCAGGAAAGGACTTCCCTAGGTGGCCCCTGTGAGCTGGTGTGCTGGATACATCTCTTCTCAAGTCTGTAAAAAAGGGTTTGCTATTGAACCTACAGTGGGTGATCTCTCCCCAACTCCCAAATTACCCTCAAGACATTTTCCCTATTATTCCAGTAAAAAGGCTTGGCTTTTAAAAAGGTTTGTGTTTTTTTTTTTTTTTTTATTATTTGACAGTTTTACACATGGATCTGATGATTTTTTAGTACTTACTCCCTATCATCACTCTCTTTCCTTCTCCCACTGAAACTCTTCTTCTTTCCCACAAGTTCCCTTCCTACTTTCCTACTTTCCACTGAGTTTAATTAGGGCTGCATACATGTGCATGGGTGGGAGGTTATTTATTAGAACATGAACAACTTGTCAGTGGCTACACCATGGAAGACAGTGACTTTCCCTTGTCCAGCTACCATTAACTTTCAGTAGCCCTTCAAGGATAGGTCAGACCTCAGGAGCCCTTCCCCCATTCCATAAAGAAGTGCGTTCAACCTTGTGCAGGTAACCACGGCTCTGTGAGGTCATGGGTGCATTGACTGTGTCATGTCTGGAAGACACTGTCTTGCGTAAGTCCTTCCCGACCTCTGGCTCTTACACTCTGTTGGTCCTCTCTTCCATGATGTTCCCTGACTCTTAGGGAGGAGGAGTGTGATATGTGTTTCATTTAGGTCTAAGAACTCACTCCATGCTCTCTTATTCTATGCACTTTGATCAGTTGTGAGTCTCTGTATTAACTGTTGCTCACTGATTCTTTGATGAGGCTGAGCTTCCCTGAGCTGTGGGTATAAAATATTTAGGGGGCAGGAGAGATGGCAAGCATTTGTTCTTGTGGAGGACCTGAGTTTGATTTCCAGCATCCTCTTGGTGGCTCATAGACATCTGCAACTCCAGTTCCAGGGGTTCTGATACTCTCTTCTGACATCTCCAAACACAAGCATGCATGTTGTACACATACATATATGTAGGCAAAACATTTATGCAATAAAATAAAAATAAATACAAAAGAAGATAAATATTTAGAAGGCAGTTTTACATCATGTCCATTTAATAAAATAACAGCAATATGTCCTCTAGGGTTGTGACCTCCCCAGCTATAGATTCTTGGGCACATTTACAGTATATTAGTATATTGCATGAGTTCTCCCCTGTGAAGCAGACCTCAAATCCAACCAGGAAGTAGTTGGTTACCCAATAGTATTTATGCCACTATTGTACCAACAGATACATGTTGTCAGACTGGTTGTTACTGTAGCTCGGAGTTCACACTTAGCTTCTCTGTAATGCTATTAGCTTCTTCAACAACTGATCCTTTGTCTGCAGCTCTACACATACTTTTCTGACCAATCTGTGCTTTTCAAATCCATCTGCTGTGCCTTTTGCTCCGATTCTCACTATAAACCTGACTAAAGATAGCTATCAATAACCATGCTGCATTCTGAATGTTATAGTGTCTTGACATTTCCTTGGCAAAATTAATTAGTCCATTACTTTTGAATTTGGCCCTATTCAAAATTTCAGGACATGGGTAAAATGGACATATTTTTATTTAGAGTATAATGAGAATTGCTTTTAGTTCTGTTTGCAATAGAATCCTGTGCCTATTTTTACTGCTCATCCTTCTGCCAGTATTTTGATCTTAATGCCCACCGGAACCATCCATCAATCTCTGCTAGTAGCACCCCAGGGGTTCTCTAGCAAACACCCCCAAATTTGTTCACATTTCTCCTTCAAATCAGTTCCTAGTCTAGAGACTACAAAATCAGGTTTAGTCGTGGCCATCACCCCTGTCTCTGGCGCCAACTGGCCATGGTAACTGTATTACTGTATTAGTTACTTTCATCTTACTGCAACAAAATGCCGTACTTGTAACTTAGTGGAGGAAGGTTTATTTTGGACGAGTGTTTCAGTCTCATCATGTCAGGAGAGGCACAGAGCAGCTGAGTGATGGCAGTGGGAGTGTATGTCAGAGGCTGTTCACATCACAGTGGATCAGGGGAGCTAGTGAGAGGCCAGGACCAGCGCCCAAGTAAAACCTTCAAAACCCTGCTCTTATTGACCTACTTCCATCAGCCACACCCACCTCCTGAAGATCCACACCTTCCAGAATTGTTCTCCATTTAGGGAATCAGTATTCAAAATAAGAACCTGTGGGGAAATCTTTTAGATTCAAACCATAACAATAGTCCAGGACTCTGGGATGCATGGTGACTCACACCTGTTATCTCCGCACTTGGTAACTGGGGCTAGAGGATTATTGTGAGTTTGAGGCAGACTGTGCTACATTGTGAATTCAAGCTGTCCTGAGCTTGAACGTCCCTGTGCGCATAGTGCACTGAACTGAACGCAGTTCCTTTATAGAGAACAAGTATTTATGAATGACAGTTCTACAGTGTGACAAGATTGGGAAGCACCCATGTGTCATGTAAGGATCACTGAAAAGTAGGTCTTTGACTTTCCTGAATATGCACAACCATCAGCCATATGCCTTTCACATTTGAATTCACCTCACTTGCAAAAGCTCCCCTGTGGCCCTTGGTAAAACAGCCCAACTTCTCCCACAAGAGAACTGTTATCTATGTCTTTTCCACTTTGGCTTGCACCTGTACTAGCAGGTTATGCAGTGGAACCCTGCGGAGCGCCCTCTTCCGAGTGTGACTTCTTTGCTGTTTATGGTACGGGAGGAGTTGCCCATTTCAGCCTTGCAGTATGCTCTGCTCCACTGTAAGAATCTGCTACAGTTTGTACGTTTGCCCCGCCATGGACATTTCTATGATTTACTTTTATGTCCTTTACTATGTTGTATAGTTGAATGTTGCTGCTGGGGTGGCTCAGCAAGGAAGAAAAGGAGGTGTAATTCATAACTGCAAACTCTGCCAGACCTCAGTACAGGGAACCACAGTCCTGGCCAGTGATACTCACAATGGAACCCCGAGCGTCTCAGGTGTTTTTATCGATTCAGAACTCCTTAGGTGTTCTACTGATACCATGTGCAGATCAAAAGCAATTAAACATCCCCCACAGAAATCCAACACCCACAGACAATACAAAACACCAAGGCCTATGCATCCCTTTTTCTGACAGTGCACAAAAACAACTATTTTAAACATAACCAAAAATAAACTTCCACAATATGTTGTATACACACTTAAAAAAATAAAACGTTTCACTTTATAGTAATAATGTGTACATCTGTGTCTCTGTGTGGCTATGTTCAAGTGAATGCAGGTGTTTGTGGAGGCCAGAAGAGGGCATCAGATCCCTTCAGCTAGAGTTATAGGTGGTTGTCAACTGTCCCCATGTGAATGCTGGGAACCCAACTCACTTTCTCTACGACAGCGTTACCCACTCTTAACCCCAGAGCCGTCCCTCTAGCCCCTAGATTTCTGTTTTGTAAAGTTCTTCAGCTGTTTTTAGATGTTCACATGGCTGATGGCTGTGTTTACATTAAGTTCATAAATACCCGTGTTTTAAAAGAATTGCTTCGGTATATGTGCATGTGTATGCTTACATGTGTGATTGTGATGTGTGCCACAGCACGCACGTGGAGGTCAGAGGGCAACCTCAGTTGTCATCCTTAGCTTCTACCCTGTCTGAGGCAGGGTCTCTTACTGTTTGCTGCTGTGTGTACCAGGTGAGCTGACTGGGGAGCTTCCAAAGGGTCTCCCATCTTGCTCTAGGAACTCGGGGACTACAGATGTATGCTACCCCGTGCGGCTTTGTGTGGGTCCTGGGGATCTGAACTTGGGTCCTGGTGCTTATGTGGCAGTTTACCCATTGAGACTTCGCTCTCACCCAGATCCCTTGTTGTTTACTTTCTTGTTTCTCATTTATTTCATAGTCCGTCTCCACTCTCGTTCGACTAGCTTTCAGGTAATACGATATTCTTAGTATTCCGTTTTCTTTTGGGACCTGCTATATTCATTTGAAGCGATATTCTTTATATTTCAGCTACTTTTATTTTTAATTCATTGATTAATTAGTTTTTATTTATAGGCAAGATCTCATGCTGTAGCCCAGGCTAGCTAAAACTTGTGGCGATCCTCCTGTCTCAGATTTCTGAGTGCTAGGATTATAAAGCCACCACACCTACTCAGTGCCACAGCTACCCTGAATGAAGCTTTGTCTTCCACCTCTTTGCTCCCATTTTTTTCTGTTTGCTGTCCATCAGTCCAGTGTTGGACGCACGGCATTTATATCTCACAGGTTCACTAATCCTCTGCTCCACTTTAGACTTTACTCTACCACAAGATATGGACACAACTCCACCTCAGTTGGTTTGTTTTCCTACCCAGTCCTAAGAGGAGCTGAAATTCAAACGCTAGTCCAAGGGAGGCTCTCAAGAGCAGTGTCTTTTGAACTTTCTGCAAGCGTGCCTCTTGCTTTCCGCATGAATAGAGCACCATGTGGACAGAATGAAACCCTTGACTTGCTGTTTCCTCAAGGACCTTGCAGGGATCAGGGCGTTGTCTCCTGGCTCTGGGTTCTGCTGAGGCAAGCCTGACGTCTTCCTGTCAAGAGCAGCTTTGTCTTTTTACCCGGCTTCAAGGATCCTTTTTTGTATATTTGGGTTCAATAACTTTAATAGCCTACATTATTGGGTCAATAATTCCAGGCTAATTTTTTTTTTCTGGTACATTGGATTTCTTATAAGTGCCTAGTATAGAAACTCTCATTTCAAAGAAAGAGTTCTTAAATTATAAATTAAATTTGTTCCATCATTTCTATTTTCTTTAAAATATCCAATAGCGCATTCACGAGCTTGCTTTGCATTTCCTAGTTCTGTTTTAAATTTCTTCAGTCTCTTGTTTTCATTGTATTTACTTGCGCAATTTTTTTTTAAAAAAAGCTTTATTTTAAAATTATGTATATGTGTGTCTGTGTGTCTGTGTGTCTGTGTGTCTGTGTGTCTGTGTGTGGGTTTGTGCAAATGAGTGCAGGGGCCTGAGGGGGCCAGAAGAGGGCATCAGATTCTCTGGAGCTTGGGTTACAGATGAATGTGAGCTGCCTGATGTGGGTGCTGGGAGCCAAACTTGAGTGCTCTGCATGAGCAGTCTGTGCGTTCAGCCTCTGAGCTATCTCGCAGCCCCGACTTGAATAACTTTTATCCTTGGGAGAACTTAGCAGTCACATCAGCATCCAGGCTGGAGCATCACTCTGCCCTCATTACAGGTTCATCTCAGCGTAGTGGCTTGACGTCCTTCTTCACTGTATTCTCAAGTCTCCCCACTGATGCTTACCCTGGCCTTCCTCTCTCCCGAGTCAGAGCATTTCTGCTTGGTATTTTTCCTTCACAGAGGCAGTTCATAAGAGTGAAAACAACAAACAACAGCAACAACTGTGCATGAGAGATGCTCTTCCATTTTCAAGTGCTGTGGCAGTGTGATTCTGGGCAAGGTTACTTTTCTGTTAATCCTTTCTCTCCCAGCATAGTTCCCTGATGCTGTGACAGACACCGTGATCAAAAGCAACTTAAGAGGGAAGGGTTTATTTCAGGTTACAGACCACAGTCCACCACGGAAGGGAGTCAGGGCAGAAACCCAAGCTCTGCATGGAACTTGAAGCAGATACCATGGAGGAATGCGGTTTGCGGGTTTATGTTTAGTCAGTTTTCTTATACTGTTTAGATCACCTGCCAGGAGTGGTGACACCCACAGTGAGCCAGGCCTTTCTGCATCACAAGACAATCCTTCACAGGTGAATCCACCGGGTAATCTGTTCTGGGCATTCCTTCAGTTGAGACTGTTTCCTCACTGGACTCTGGGCTGTGTTAACTTGACAGTTCAAGTGAACTGGGGCAGCTTTCTTGCAATAATTGTCATTAAATGAGGCAGACTTTGTTGGTGACTCGCCGGTCTTCTAGATTCTTTTCTGCTGCTACAGAAGCAAAGGTTTCCTGTTAAACTTTGGTCTGAAAATAGGATAGACATGTATACTGCACATATTTACACTCTGCAATATGCTACTGAGGGGTGTCTTTCAGTGGGTGGTTAGAGTCCCCTTTTTGTCTGAGGATGATTGATTAAGAACATTAAGAACAAGGGCTGAGAGATGACTCAGTAGGTGAAGTACTTTCCCTGTGAGCACGAAGACCCAGACCCCACATAAAACAGACAAAAACCCCACAGCTGGCCTAGCTTAATTGGTGAGTCTTTGGCCACCGAAAAAACTTGTGTAAAAAATGTGGAGTGTGGTAGAGAGGTATCTCAGCAATGAAAAGCACTGGCTGCTCTCCTGGGGGACATGTGTTCACTTCCCAGCACCTACATGGTGGCTCACAGCCATCTGTGACTCCTCCAGTTCTTGGGGCTCTGACATTGTCTTCTGGCTTCTGTGGATATTGTACACACATGTTGCCCGGAGTATGTAGGTAAAACACTTACACACATAAAAAATAAGTTTTTAAAATAAAACAAACCAAAACCCCAAAGTTGGGGCTGGAGCAATGGCTCAGAGCTCAAGAACACTAACTTCTCTTGCAGAGGCCAGAGTTTGGTTCTCAACACCCACACCGGGTAGCTTATTATTGCCTGAGGCTCCAGCTCTTAGGGATTTACTGTTCTTCTCTGGCCTCTTTTGGGAAGCCCACACACACCCAGCATACTCACCCAGACACACAAACACACACACACTTAAAATATGAATGAAACAAATCTTTTAAAAATAAACGACAGCATGGTCCCTGAGGCACAATGCCCGAGGTTAACTTCTGACCTCCATACGTACGCACACATATGTGTAGGCACACCAAACACACATGAACATATACACCCCCACAAAAAGAACATTAAAGAATTATTTGTGGTAACTAGTCATTTTACTTGCAATAAGGGCTGTGTTTTAGAAGGAAGTGACTCTCAAATATTTTTATCTCTTGTTAAACATGGAAGATTGAAATTAGCCTCATCCAATTTGATGGGACTGGTTAGGGCACAGAAGGAGGAAAGGACCAGATGGAAAATGGAAGTGTTTTAGAACACAGTCCAGGAGTGGAGTCATGTGAGGAGAATTCTGAGTGTTTGTAAGAACGCCCCTCCCAAAGGAAAGGAAAAGCAAAGGAAAACCAAGACAAGAGTCTTGTAACTTCAGTTTCTTCAAAACACAGAATTGTTCTTGGAACATGTTTTCATGCTTCTCCTACGTGCAGAGGAGAGGGGTGAGTTTACTTCCGATTACCCATCAATTCCTGCTTTTATTCAATTAAATGTTCAAACTATCCTTTATATGCTTCTATGGCAGTGGTCCTCAACCTGTGGGTTGTGACTCCCTTAGGGGTCAAGCGACCCCTTCACAGGGGTCATCTAAGAGCATCTTCATATCAGATATTTACTTTGCAATTCATAACAGCAGCAAAATCACAGTTATTAAGGCAACAAGATTAATTTTATGGTTGGGGTCACCACGAGGAACTGTATTAAAGGGATCCAGCACTGGGAAGGTTGGGAACCACTGCTCTGTTGAAAAACGTGTTTTGTTTTGGTTGCCACATGCGGCTTGTCCTTGGGGTTGTATACCTTGAACTCCCGAGAATGTTACTCGTGTGTCCGTTCTCAACCCTCAGTGTATAAATCGCTTGAGGTTCTGAGTAAAGTTAGCTGTTGCAGAGACTTTGGTCCACCTCATTTGTCAGCTCCGTTCTCCAGGGTCTCACCACCTCTAGAGCAGCAACAGAAGCAGTAGCTTGGTGGGAGAGATCTACAAAGAAAACATTACACCCCCAGTAGGGGTTGCTTGCTTAAGCATGGGAGGAGTTTCTCAGGCTTCAGAGAGTATAAGACCAGAGAGGTACCATTCATGTTCGAGGGTGAAGGAGGGCGCTGTACATTGGTGGGAATGTTATAAAAGGTGGTTTTCAGTGGAGCAGCTGCGGTGGGGTATCCTTTAGGAGTGGTACCCTGAGTGCACCCGAGGCATCCAGAAAGTGTGGTGTGCATGGAGATGGTGGAGAGACCAGGCCAAGGTGTGGCCTGACTGGGAGCCGGGAGAGCCAGGTGGAATCCTGTTCTAGATCTGGTGACCATGGGCAAATGGTTCCTGTCTAAGACCCTTCTTCATCCATATGACAAGGCATGGAGGCCTCTGTGGCCTCTTCTTTCCAACGATTTTATTACCAGAGTCAGCCTTGGAGAGAGAGGAGGACAGTCTGTCTCCTGGGAGCCAGTCTGGTCCAGAGTGACTGCTGCTTGATCTGAGTGGCTGTTTTAGGGATGTCAGCTTTGCTTAGACACCACGTGGGTAGGGTAGCTGTGCCAGGGCAGCGGTGCTGGGATGGTGACAGAAAAGGAAAGGTCTCTGCTGCCTAGGGCTCTTCAGTAATTCCTGCACCAGGGGAATATGAAGCAGGGGTCTGGCTCTTTCTACCTGCCAGCTCCCTAGGGCAGACCTCTGGCTTCTGGAACTTCAAGGGGTTTGACTTTGTTGCAGGAATCCAAGTCCAAGCAACTACCAAAAGATGAAATTGCCATCCTCCTCCTCCACTCTGCCTCTGACATCCTCCTCCTGACACCAATCTCTCTTCTCTCTCCCAACTGTCTGCAGACTGTCCCTGGCCATGGAGTTTTCATTCTGAGATCTTTAAGGGAAGCTGTGAACAGTTACTCCTTGTGTTCTCAGAACTTATAGCACACATGCAAAAGAACAGGGGCCTGATGCTGAAGGTCATCTTAATGTTACTGGGATTGCTAGGGTCAAAGCCTGGATCCTGACAGCCCCTAAGAAATTAGGCTCAATCTTCAGTAGGGTAATTAGACAACCAAAATAGTGAAAAACAGAAAGAGAGAGAGAGAGAGAGATTTATGGCCACAGAAGGAAGAGAAATAAAGAGGCCTATTGATTCTCCAAGTGTGTCTTCCAGGTTTAAATTCAAATAGAGGGTAAGGGTTATGCATAACTAAGCAGTTCCTGGTCATGGTGTGGTCCTGCCCATCATCGTATCTTGGCTTTGTCTGCCCTACAAGGAGGTCTGACAAATCGTCCAGAACTATGTGGAGTCTCTTTCCAGGATACAAGTTCCCTCCTCTGGTTGGTACTAACTTCAGGCTTTCCCTTCTCCCAGGAAGACTCTTAGGGAAATTTCAATTTTGGGTGTCCATTTTTCAATAGTCAGTCACGTGGAGGGCACACGTTCTTTCTCGAATGTCTCCAGTTCTTCCAGGACAGTTACATTCAGGCCTGTCATTTTCACAGTTCTGTGGGCCTTGAGTTAAGGGCTAAGTGAAAGTGTGCTGCAGGTCACCATTCCCTGTCTAGGACCAACGATGTGTGACACCCAGCCTGAACCCTCCTGGTTATCATCAACTATCCCTTGTGGACCCAGGGGTTCACTGTGATCAATACTTACGTTGCTAGGAGATTCCAAGGGCTTGGAGGCTCCTCCCTAAAATAGACACAAGGGTCTTATCTCTCTTTGGGTAAACTGAAATCTATGAGAAGGATTGGTTGTGTGAGGTTGGATGGAAAAGGTATAGATTCTTGGGGAAGTGTGTAGTGGGATTCTGTCCTGGGGACTGGGTTTGGAGACCCGGCAGAACTCTAATTTTCAACTAGGAACAAGTTTTAGAAAAAATTGGCTCCACTACCTTTGGCTATCATGCTAAAGAACTTTCCGGTGAGTCCAAACGGGGGTGATTGGGCTGTCTTAGAAGAAGTAATTTGTTTAGTGACAACTGATTAAGATTCAGATGTTTACAGACTTGCAAATACAACCATGTGAAGTTGAAGGTGGGTTCATACTGTCACAGGCACGCTAAAGATGACTTGAATGAGAGCAGACTCTCCTGTGGACCATCAAGGCAGAAGAAGATAAGGATGTAAGCCTGGTTCTGCAGCCTAGCAGTGACCTGTCTCCTGTTGTCTTGAAACTTTGAAAGAGACCTCCTCTTAACTCTGCTTGTGGGTAAGCTAATCACTCAACAGCTGTTTCTTAAAGATTCAGGCTGTTATTTTATTGAAAATAGATTCTTCTCTTATTCTGACCAGTTTCCCCTCCCTCCACCCCTCCCAGCTCCCCCAACCTGTCCTCTCCACCAAATCTACTCCCCCTCCATCTTCCTTCAGAAAAAAAGAGTAGGACTTCAAGAGACAACAACAAAAGGTGTCAAAACAAAATGCAATACGATGAGGCAAAAGCCCTCCCACGGAGACTGTACAAAGGCGACCCAATGGGAGTCCCAGGAGCAGGTAAAAGAGTCAAGGACCCACTCACTTCTACAGTTAGGAGTCCTACAAAGCACAATCTAACAGCCATAGCATACACACAGAAGACCTGGTGCAGACCCCTGCAGGCCCTGTGCTTGCTGCTTCCGTCTCCGAGAGCCCATATGAGCCCTGCTTAGTTGATTCAGTAGACTATATTCTCCTGGAGTCCTCCATCCTCTGTGGCCCCAACAATTTTTCTGTGTACTATTCCATGGGATTTCCCTGAACTCCAAGGGGAGGGACCTGATGGAGCTCTCCAATTCAGACTCTCTCTGTATAATGTCTGGCTGTGGGCTTCTGCGTCTTCGGCCATCTGCTGTGGGAGGAGGCCTCTCTGATGACAACTGGACTAGGCATTGTGATCTATGAGTATAGCAGAATATCATTAGGAATAATTACATTGATTTTTAAAAACAGACTAGTCATGCTTGGTTCTACCCTAGGTCTCTGGGTTGTCCAGTCTCCAGTTCCTAACCATCCGAGCAGTGTCCATCATGGGTGCCCTCTAAGTGGGCTTCCTTAAATAAGTTATTAATTGGCCACTCCCACAAGTTCTGCAACCACTGCCCCAGTACATCTTACAGGCAGGACGGGCTGTATGTCAAAGGTTTTGTGGCTGCGGTTGGTGCCCATGATCCTCTTTTGGTAGCCTGTAGAGTACCTTCCTGCACCAAAGAGACTATAGGCTGAATCATTGAACCAATGAATATGCCTCCATGTCTCTCTTAGGGAGTCCCACAGCAGTCTAACAGCTACAAATGGTGGCTTCAATGTGGGGCATGACATCACACCAGCTAATCCAACACGGAGATAAGAAAGAGGAAAAAGAAACTCCAGACCTCCCAGTGTCTGTTTTGTTTTGTTTCCTGAAAACTTGTCCAGATACTGGCGAGGTAAGATGGTCTGACAAGACATATCTGCTATAATGATGAAAACTCTACTCCATGAGGGAATCCTTCCTGTGGACAAGGTTACCAGTTGTTTTTCCTGCAAGCCAGACTATATCTTAAAGTCTGGAGAGTGTTTCCTCAGGGTCTGGACACAGAATCTGTCTTCCAAACTGGTTGAGGTTGTATCCATGTTGGTAGCCAAACTTGGTACTGTAAGAGTCACCCAGGTGGCACCAGTTTTGAAGGCATGAAGGGGTCATGGAGAAAAGTGAGGCTTGGCACCAGAAGAGGCCACTGATGAAGGTGCAGTCTCAGTGGCCCAAACTGAAGGGGTCATGTAAAGAAGTTGAGGCTTGGCACCATGAAAAGAGTCCATGAGAGGCTATTGGTGAAAGTGCAGACCAGTTGCAGCAGGGGACTCAGTGTTCTGAAGATGTCAATACCATGGGACAACCACCAAGATCAGCATCAGCAGTGGAGGGGAGCCAGCCAGAACCTGGAGGACAGGTTCTGACCCTGGGAAGAGGGCAGAGCCTGACCCAAGCCCTTTGGAGGGGCTTAGAAGATGTGAGTGAATTCCAGATAATTGGACATTGATAATATTTTCCTGTTGTCCAAAGACATTATGAAAAGGTTGATAGATGTTTGGTTTTATTTGGTCCTATGCATTAGCAACCTCTTGTAAATAGTTTTGCTGGTGTAGTGTTAAACTGTGTTGTAGAGATAAAGCAATTTTTTTGTCTTATACAGAAAGGGGAAATGTTGTGGAAGTTTATTTTTGGTTATGTATAAAATAATCGTTTGTTGGGAGATGGGTTGGCATTTTGTATCGTTTGCAGGTGTTGGATTAGTGTGGAGGATGCTTGATTGCTAATGATCTGCAAATGCTATCAGTAGAACACCTGAGGAGTTCTGAATCAATAAAAACACCTGCGCTCAGATGCTTGGGGTCCAGTTTGGTGCTGGCCATGAGGGTGGTTCCATTTACAGGGGTCTGGAAGAGTTCACACATATGAAAATGCCTCTGTGTCTCCTTGGAGAGCCATCATGGCAACCTAACTACTACACCTTCTCAGGGATGTCCATGCATCCCCCCCATAGATCTCACATCTTTACCGAACATTTCTGGGGCTATGGATTGTAGCTTGGTTATCAGTTACTTTTTTTGTTAGTTAGTTTGTTTGTTTTTCAGACACAGTTTCTCTGCTGTAACCCTGGCTGTCCTGGAACTCACTCTGTAGACCAGGCTGGCCTAGAACTCACAGAGATCCACCTGCTTCTGCCTTCTGAGTGCGGGAATTAAAGGGGTGCACCACCATTGCCCTGATGGTTATCATTTACTTAATGGCTAATATCCATTTATAAATGAATATATACCATTTGTCTTTCTGGGTCTGAGTTACCTCACTCAGGATGATTTTTTAAAATTTTAATCCATTTTCCTGTAAATTTCATTGTGTTATTTTTATTAATAGCTGAGTAATACTCCATTGGGTAAGTGTACCACATTTTCTTTATTCATTCTTTGGTTGAGGGACATCTAGGTTGTTGCCAGTTTCTGTCTATTATGAATAAAGCTGCAATGAACATAGTTGAGCGAGCGTCCTTGTGGTAGGATGGAGCGTCCTTTGGGTGTATGCCCGAGAGCAGTAACTGGGTCTTTAGGTAGGTCGATTCCCAATTTTCTGAGGAACTGCCATATTGACTTCCACAGTGGCTGTACAAGTTTGCACTTCCACCAGCAATGGGA
This sequence comes from Cricetomys ansorgei, assembly GCA_026225945.1. NCBI lineage: Eukaryota > Metazoa > Chordata > Mammalia > Rodentia > Nesomyidae > Cricetomys > Cricetomys ansorgei. The sequence continues at coordinate 1,929,697 of JAMJFZ010004042.1, forward strand.
GGCGTGTTCCCCTTGCTCCTCATCCTTGCTAGCGTGAGCCATCACTTGTGTTAATTGATCTTAGCCATTCTGACAGGTATAAGATGGAATCTCAGAGTAGTTTTGATTTGCATTTTCCTGATGGCTAAGGATGTTGAACATTTTTAAAAAAGTTTCTCAGTGATTCAAGATTCCTCTATTGAGAATTCTGTTTAAATCTATATCTGTATCTTATTTTTAATTGGATTATTTGTTTTTTTTATATATTGTTTATTGAGTTATTTATATATTTTGGGTATTAGTCCTCTACTGACTGGGAGTTGGTAAAAATCTTTTCCCATTCTGTAGGCTGCTGCTTTGTCTTATTGACAGTGTCCTTTGCCTTACAGAAGCTTTTTGGTTTCATGAAGTCCCATTTATTAATTGTGGGTCCGAGTGTTTGCGTTACTAGTGTTCTGTTCAGGAAGTTGTCTCCTGTGCCAATGCATTCAAGAGTACCCCGCCTTCTCTTCTATCAGGTTTAGCATACCTGGTTTATGTTGAGGTCTTTGATCCATTTGGAGTTGAGTTTTGTGCAGGGTGATAAATATGAATCTATTTGAATTCTTCTACATGCAGGTAGAAGTTTGACCAGCACCATTTGTTAGAGAGGCTGTCGTTTTTCCAGTGTGTATTTCTGGCTTCTTTATTTTAAAAAAATCAGGTATCCATAGGTATGTGGATTTATGTCTGGTTCTTCAGTTCAATTCTATGGATCATCATATCTGTTTTTATGCCAATACCATATATATGTGTGTATATATATATTTTACTATAGCTCTGTTGTACAACTTGAAATCAGGGATGGTGAGACCTCCTACAGTTCTTTTACTATTCAGGATTGTTTTAGCTATTCTGGGCTTCTTGTTTTTCCATATGAAATTGAGAATTGTCCTTTCAAAGTCTCTAAATAATTGTGTTGGAATTTTGATGGGAATTGGATTGAATCTGTTAATTGCTTTTGGTAGGATGACCATTTTTTACTATGTTAATCCTACTGATCCAGGAGCAGGGGTGGTTTTCCATCTTCTGATATCTTCTTCTATTTCTTTCTTCAGAGACTTGAAGCTATGTCTTTTGTTATACAAGTCTTTCACTTGCTTGGTTAGAGTTACCCCCTAGAGAGTTTATATTATTTAAGGCTATTGTGAAAGTTATTGTTTCTCTGATTTTTTTCCTCAGTCCATTTGTCATTTGTATATAGGAGGACTAATAATCTTTTTGAATTTTGTACCCAGCTACTTTTCTGAAAGTGTTTATCAGATGTAGGAGCTCTCCAGTGGAAGTTTTAGACTCACTTATGTATACTATCATATCTACAGATGAAGATGTTTTGACTTCTTCCTTTCCAATTTGTATCTGCTTGATCTCCTTCAGTTGTCCTACTGCTCTAGCTAAGATTTAAGTACTATATTGAATAGGTATGGAGAGAGTGAACAATCTTGTCTTTTCCCTGATTTTAGTGGAATTGCTTGAGTTTATCTCCATTCAATATTGATTGTGTAGGCTACAGGATTGCTGTAAACTGCCTTTACTATGTTTAGGTGTGTAGAAGTTTAGTTATGTATAAAATGTTTTATGCACTGTTGGGTGAGGGGCTAGCCTAGGTCTTGGTATTCTGTATTGTTTGCAGGTGTTGGATTTCTGTGGGGGATGTTTGATTGCTCATGATCTGCACTTGAGGAGTTCTGAATCAATAAAACACCTGAGCTCAGCTGCTCCGGGTTCCACTGTCAATCAAGTATGGTGCTGGCCAGGACGGTGGTTCCCTCTGCTGAGGTCTGGCAGAGTTTGCATGTATGAGAATCCCTCTTTGTCTTCTTTGGTGAGCCACCATAGCAACTTACAACAACAAATGGTGTCCAACATGGTACAGGACACCAGGCTAACTAATGCAATGTGAAGACAAGGAAGAAGAGAAAGCAACTCCAGACCTCGCTGAGTCAGGTAAAGTACGCTCAGAGAAGCTACCAAAGGACAGAGATTAAGGTATTAATCCTGAAGGAAGAGGAGAGAAAGGAAATAAGCCTCTATGAAGAGAAATATTTGTGAAATTAATAAATAGATGAGGAAAAAGTCTCCTAGGTGAGAGCCACAGAATAGAGGCCTTTAGAGAAAGGCATTTTCATGGTAGAAACAAAAAATTCAGGAGCAGGAAAAAAACAAGGTTTCCACAGCTTTTCTTGGCCATGGAGCTGATATCTTTTGTATCCCTAATCTCTCCAGGACTTTTATCATGAAGGGGTGTTGGATTTGTCAAAGGCCTTGTCTGCATCTAATGAGATGATCCTGTGTTTTTTGTCTTTCAGTTTGTTTATATGCTGGATTATAATTGTTGATTTTTGTATATTGAACTATCCCTAAATCTCTGGGATGAAGCCTACTTAATCATGGTGGACAATCTTTTTGATGTGTTCTTGGATTCAGTTTGCGAGTATTTTGTTGAGTATATTTACATTTATATTCATAATGGAAATTGGTCTATAATTATCTTTCTTTGTTGGGTCTTTATGTGGTTTAGGTATCAGAGTAACAATGGGCTCATAAAATAAATTGGGCAATGTTACTTTTGTTTTTCTATTTTATGGAATAATGTGAGGAGTATTGGCATTAACTCTTCTGTGGAAGTCTGGTAGGATTCTGCTCTAAATCCATTTTGCTCTGGACTTTTGTGGGGAGGCGGTTGGAAGACTTTTAATGACTGATTCTATTTCTCTAGGAGTTATAGGTCTATGTAAATTGTTTTTATGATCCTGATTTAAGTTTGGGAAGTGATACTTATCCCT